>CM019074.1:53899394-54414562 GCA_009667805.1 Leptobrachium leishanense | reverse complement strand
GGAGAGCACAAACCTCCTTCATAAGCTTTGAAGTGAAGTTTGTACCCTGGTCTGTCAGTATCTCTTTAGGAATACCCACTCTTGAGAACAACTTTATCAATTCATTGGCTATTGTCGAGGCTGAGGTATTCGGAGAGGTATCGCCTCTGGGTACCGGGTTGCATAATCAACTATTACCAAGATATGATGGTTACCTGCTGCATTTTCTCAAGAGGACCAACTAGATCAACCCCAATCCTTTCAAATGGCAGTTCCACTAATGGTATCGGTATAAGTGGTGCTTTGACTTGTCCCTTTGGAGCCACTAGCTGACATTCCGGGCAGGACTTACAAAAATTTTCTACCTCCTTATATACACCCGGCCAGAAAAACCTGTACAATAAAGGGGCCAGAGTCTTCTCTCTCCCCAAATGCCCTGCAAGGGGAATAGAATGAGACAGCTGTAACAGTTGTCTCCTATAGCTTTTGGTACCAATATCTGCTCACATAGGTCTCCTGTATTAGGGTGTTTGCAAACTCTGTATAGCAATTCATCCCTTAGCATAAAATGGGGAACTGACTATGCTTGAGTGCATCCAAAACATGTCCGTTTGGGGGCGGTCTGACCGCGGAGAGAGCTGGCTGTGTGAGAGCAGAGCTCCGTCAAAGGGGACACTGAATCAACGGATATCTTAAGCGATTGTACCCCACAAAGTCTCTACCAGGCAGGAGAAGTCGGGTGAACGCGATGGCAACAAAAAGCCTCAAAAAAGACGACAAAGGCAGAGTTTTTTACACCGCGGGGGTGAAACCGAAGGAAGGCCTGAGCACTCAAGATGGCGGCGGCTCTACACAGACACGCCGGGGAGCGGAGGCAGATCCAGGACTGGCCCAGCAAGGTATGGAGGCCTTTGCTACACGCATAGAGGGCTTAATTACCTCTCTCTCGGAAAGATTGACCTCCCGTTTAGACTCAGTAGCGGCGGATATTAAGAGAGAGATCCGGGAAATTGGAGACCGCACCGATAAATTAGGGAGAAGATGGCGGAGCAGGCTGGAGCACACAATGAGATGGCGGGAAGAGTTGAGGATCTGGAGGAACAATTGAAGGGGCATTATTGAAACTGGCAGACATAGAAGACAGATCGAGGCGTCACAATCTAAAGATACGAGGTGTGCCAGACTCGGTGACCCCACAAGCCCTGTCGCAATATGTGACCGATATCTTACAACACCTTTTGCCTGACGCCACTCTAGACTCCCTCCTCTTTGATAGGATCCACCGGTTGCCAAAACCTCCCTCGGCGCCTGAGAGATCCCCGAGAGATGTCTTACTTAGGCTCCATTACTTTAAACCGCGAGAAGATGTGCTTCGGGCCTTGCGTACTCCTGATGTTCTTAAACCAGAGTATGAAACATATTTCTATTTTTCCCGACTTGTCCAAGGCTACACTACAACACCGGAGGAATTTCCGCCCGGTGACAGAGGCTCTGCGGGCGAATGGCGTGTCTTACAGATGGGGCTTTCCGGTCAAGTTATTGGTGGTCAGAAACGGAACCTTCCACGCAATCACCTCGGTGGAGGCCGGGACAAGGCTCCTTAAAGTATGGGGCATGGAACAACTTGGCTCTTCTTCTCCTCCTGCTCCTCTGCCACGTGGCTCCACTCAGCGTCTAGATCCGGAGTGGCGCAAAAAATGAGAGTAGAGCCCTGCCGACGCGACGGATAGGCATACAGAATCTGAAGAAGGCGGCCTTCTCATGCGAGAAAGACAGAAGAGATCCTACTTGACGGCCTAGAGGCCTGGGAGTTATACACTGGGCCTTGTCTGAGGGCTCCCAAGATCGAATATGCTGCTGCAGGATCGCCCGGGGCACGATGGTCGGCCTGACAGAAGTGTGGACACTGGTCTCCACGTCTGGAGGGGTTAGCTTCATGGACAGGTGTTTCCCGAAACTGGGCTCACCTGGCTCTCTCACCATTTGCTTTGTTGGTTTTTTATATATCTTCTTTTTTTTCTTTTTTATATTGCGGTCCTTTTTACCTCCGCAGACCTAGAGGTTCCCCATCTCCCTCCTCCCGCGAGGGGCTAGAGAAGGTCCCCCATACTTGGGGCTTCTCGCTGGAGATGTTTTTGATTAAGAATGTACATAGTTCCCAGGTGTATACCTGGATTGGGTGTTGTTTTTTTGTTCTTGTTTTTATGTGTTGCCACCTCTTCGCTACTTGAGAATAGGAAAAAAAAGTGTACTTTCCACATACTGTTATTATGTGCAATGTTGAAGATACTCTCATATAATGTTAAGGGGCTGAACGCTCCTGTTAAGCGTCATTCTTTGGAGGCGGAAGTGTTGAGGCTGAAGGCGGAGGTGGTCTGCCTGCAGGAAACTCATTTTAAACGCCTTGCTCACCCGTTGCTGAGGCTGCGCAACTTCACTACGCAGTACCACGCTACGTGTGCTGTCTATCATAATGTTTATGCTTTAATAAGAAGAATCAGTGATAGATTTGTGTAAAGTTGTAATGTACGGTACATTAGTTATAGTGGAGTGTAGCACCATCTAGTGTCCTTTTGTGGTAGTACAGCTGTTAAACCATTTCATATATATTAGTGAATGGATAGGAAGGAAGTTGTCATTAATCAGAGAATGCTGGGTAGAATCTTGACAGGAAGTGAAGCATTCACCATTTTGTGTCTGAAAGTTATTACTGAAGCAAGGCATGTGTTTCTCATCCATCGCCATCTACCCCTAGAGAGCTAAAAAAGTAAGTTTACTGTATCATCTGGTAATGAAAATGCTGTTATGCATGCAATGTGATGTTTATGAAGTTTGTTTTTTACTGTATTACAGTTTCACCTGGCTTGTCTTAATAAATCTGAGATCAAAATAAATATGGTATCCAAGTTTGTGAGACAAGAAGGTTTAGCTCGATGTCTTCGGACAGAACAGTGAAATTTTTTAGCTGACCTCTGAGAGGAAGATAAGCTGACTGCGAAGTCTGTACAGCCCGGGGCTACACAGCATCCATACAGTCAGAGGCTTTAAGGAAACATACCTGCGGCAGGCGAAGCAAGCAGCCAAGCTACACAGAGGCGCGCAGCATCGACACGAGCGGTCTCTATACAGCAAGACAGTTTCTTCCCCGCAGCCATGCCTCACAGTGAGACATCTTCAATCAAAACAAGATCACAAGCAAGCTCGTCCAAGTCATTTGTCGCAAATGCAGCAGCCATAGCCCGTTCGAAAGCGGAAGCAGCAAGAGCCAGGGTCGCATTCGCAGACCAAGAGCTACAGATGAAAAAGCAGGAGACATCCCTGAAATTACAGCAAGCTATCTTAGAAGCTAACATGCAGAGGCTGGCAGTGGACCGAGATGTTGCCGTTGCCATTGCAGAAGCAGAAGCATTAGAAGCAGCTGTCTACATTGAGTTAAAGGAATGTAGAAGCATGCCGAGTTTAGAGGAAGATAGTCAAGATGCAACGCAACGAACCTCAGAATATGTCCACCAGCACTATAACCCAAGCAGCATCCCACAAAAAGAAACCAAACAGGACGTCGGTGAGTCACAACAGATAAAGCAAAGACGAGACGACCTCGGAACCCAGTGCGACAAGCAAGAAAGGTCCGACAGGGTGCCAGACTTTCCCGTCCCAACCAAACCTTCTATTCCACAAGGTACACAGCCTTCATACAACTACCAAACACCTGTCTTCACTCCAAAGGTGTATGCAACGAGTCCGTATGAAATGCCAACCTTAAGCAGGTATGAGCCCAACACACCTAAAGAGGAGACTTCTATCAGGTATGCCTATACACCACACCAAAATACACCAGCAACCTACCCCAATCACAATCAGGCTACTATAGACTTTGCAAAATTCCTTGCGAAACGTGAGTTAGTTACCCAAGGTCTTGTCAAATTTAGTGATCGCCCTCAACACTACAGGGCGTGGCGATCCTCTTTCCAGAGTGCTATTCATGGTCTAGATCTATCCTGCAGGGAACAGATAGACCTCCTGGTAAAGTGGCTCGGCAATGAGTCTGCTGAACAGGCCATAAGGATCAGAGACATTAATATAAATCACCCTGAGATAGGCCTTACAAACATATGGGACAGACTGGATAGGTGTTATGGTTCACCAGAAGCTATAGAGAATACACTGTTTAAAAGGATAGAAGACTTCCCAAAAATGCCCAGCAGAGGTTATCAAAGGCTCAGAGAATTCAGTGATCTGTGTATGGAGTTACGAGTGGCTAAAGCAGAAGGAGACTTACCTGGCCTTTCTTATCTTGACTCTGCCAGAGGGATTCACTCCTTAGCACAAAAACTTCCTTATGAGTTACACGAAAGATGGATCACTCATGGCTGTAACTACAAACGAGATCGCAATGTGCCTTTTCCACCCTTTAGTGAGTTTGTAGACTTTGTAGACAGACAAGCAAGAATGAAAGATGATCCCAGTTTCATTTTTCCAGTGTCTTATTCCACTTCCTTTGGCCCCAAACAACCCAGAGCTCCAGTAGCCGTGCACAAAACTAACATTTCTTCCCAAAGGTTTACAGAGTCTCAACTAGAGGATCGAGACAGCGACCCTACAAAGTTCTGCCCTCTACATAAGATGCCACATCCTCTACAGAAATGCAGAGCCTTCAGGACAAAGACTATCCAGGAGCGCAAAGCTTTCCTCAAGGAGAACAACATTTGTTTCAAGTGCTGCTCTTCATCTACGCACTTCGCCAAGGACTGCAAGGTCAGTGTCAAGTGTACAGAGTGTGGCAACACAGAGCACAACACAGCTCTACACCCAAGGCCTACTCCAAGTACCCTCCCACCTGTGCATGGTGACACAGAGCAAGGCAGGGAAGCCAAGACTCTAGTACAGACGCCATGGCAATCACTTCACAGTGTACTGAAGTCTGCAAAGGAACTACAGGCGGCAGATCCTGCTCCAAAATCTGTCCTGTGAGAGTTTACCCAAAAGGACGCAGAGACAAAGCGGTCAAGCTCTACGTCATTTTGGATGATCAGAGTAATAGGTCACTAGCGAGATCTGTGTTTTTTGACATTCTAAACCTTAAAAGCCCGAGCAGCCCTTACTCCCTTAGAACGTGTGCAGGTACAGTGGAAACGGCGGGGAGAAGAGCTGACGGGCTACAAATTGAATCTATGGATGGTAAGACATGCCTACCCTTACCGACCATAATAGAGTGCAACCATATGCCAGACAACAGGTCAGAGATTCCCACACCAGACGCAGCAGCTCACCACACTCACTTAAAGCACATAGCACATCTCATACCAGAACTAGACGATCAGGCTCAGATAATCTTACTTCTTGGGAGAGATATCTTGCAAGTCCATAAAGTTAGAAAACTGATAAACGGTTCCCAAAACGCCCCATATGCCCAAAAACTAGACCTCGGGTGGGTCATTATAGGTGATGTTTGCCTAGGGGGTGCTCACAAACCGGCATCTGTTAATAACCTGCTCACTAGTACCTTCGAGAATGGTCGTCCTTCTCTTCTCCAACCCTGTCAGAATCACATCCTCATAAAAGAGCTACCACACAACAACACCTACGACGACGACCAAAATGACTTAGGAAGCACAGTGTTTAAGAGGACAAAGGAAGATGACCAGGTAGCAATGTCCATAGAGGATAGACTCTTCTTAGAACTTATGGAAAAGAGTATAGAGAAAGATGTGACTAATAGCTGGGTTGCACCTCTTCCCTTTAGACCTCAAAGACGACGTTTGCCCAACAACCGAGAACTAGCACATAAACGCCTCTCGTCCCTAAGACACAATCTCCAAAGGAAACCAGAGATGAGTGAACATTTCTTTTCCTTCATGGAGAAAATATTCCAGAACGGTCATGCTGAGATAACCCCAGACCTCAAAGACACAGAAGAATGCTGGTACTTACCCATATTCGGGGTTTACCACCCTAAGAAGCCAGGGCAGATTAGAGTGGTGTTCGATTCTAGCGCCAAGCATGAGGGTGTCTCTCTAAATGATGTCCTTCTCTCGGGCCCTGACCTTAACAACAGACTGTTAGGGGTGCTTCTTCGCTTTCGCAAAGATTCAGTTGCGTTCATGGCAGACATACAACAAATGTTCTACTGCTTTCTTGTTAAAGAAGAACACCGTAACTTTCTGAGATTTCTCTGGTTCAAAGACAACAACCCTTCTGGAGACATCACAGAATACCGTATGAGGGTACACATATTTGGCAACAGTCCTTCCCCTGCTGTTGCTATATATGGCCTCAGACACTCTGCTAGAGTAGGCGAGTCAGAGTATGGGTCAGATGTCAGACAATTTGTAGACAGAGATTTCTACGTAGACGACTGCTTGAAATCACTGCCTACAAATGAAGCCGCTATCAGTCTCCTCAAAAGGACTCCGGCAATGCTTGCCTGTTCCAACTTAAAACTTCACAAGATTGCTTCCAACAGTAGAGAAGTCTTGGAGGCCTTTCCTGTCGAAGATCGTTCTAACGAGTTAAAGGACTTAGATCTAGGCACAGACTCACTTCCCATGCAACGCAGTCTTGGTTTGCTATGGGACTTAAGATCTGACACCTTTACCTTTCAAGTAAACACAGAGGAAAAACTCTTTACCCGTAGAGGCGTCCTGTCTACCATAAATAGCCTGTACGATCCTTTAGGTTTTGCAACACCTATCACTATCCAGGGTAAGGCACTACTGAGAGACTTGACCTGTGAGTCGTTAGATTGGGACCACCCTCTCCCCACTGACAAGAAGAACCTATGGACAGAGTGGAAGGACTCACTGACAGTTTTATCTAACCTTAACATCCCACGCCCATATGTCCCTCTGTCATCTGAGGACTATCAGACGCAAAAGATGGCCAATTTACCACCTGACAGACTTAGCATGGATCCACCTTTTACCAATGTTGGCCTTGATGGTTTCGGTCCCTGGTCTGTCGCCACCCGGTACACAAAGAGGGGACACTCAAACAGTAAACGCTGGGCAGTTATATTCGTTTGCATGTCCATCAGAGCGGTTCACATTGAAGTTATTGAGTCAATGGACACTTCAAGTTTTATTAATGCTCTGAGACGTTTCATAGCAATCAGGGGTCCAGTGAGACTTATTCGTTCTGACAGGGGCTCAAACTTTGTGGGAGCAGTAAGAGAACTTCAAATTCCTTCTAACTTGGACGTCCTTACAGTACAAAAATACTTGAGTGAGCAAGACTGCACGTGGATCTTCAACCCACCTCACTCTTCTCACATGGGAGGTGTCTGGGAGAGGATGATAGGCATAGCCCGCAGAATTCTTGACTCTATCTTCCTGCAAGTAGGAACTGCAAGGCTTACTCACGAATGTTTAGTGACCTTTATGGCAGAGGTTACAGCTATCATTAATGCCAGACCTTTGACACCAATTTCAAGTGACTTTGAAGACCCGGTGATCCTCACACCCGCCATGTTGCTCACGCAAAAGACTAATCTTGCCGGTGCTCCAGCTGGAGAGTTTTGTGAGAAAGATCTTTACAAGCGACAATGGAGACAGGTACAAGTTCTTGCCAATACCTTCTGGAGCCGGTGGAAGGAACAATGTATATCTACTCTACAAGTGAGGAGAAAGTGGCACACTGGAGAGCCCAATCTTAAACCTGGAGACGTTGTGCTAATGAAAGACTGTCAGACGCTAAGGAACATGTGGCCTTTAGGTCTGAGCACCAAAGTACTCCCAAGCAAAGATAATTGTGTCCGTAAGGTCGAGGTCAAGACCTTTCAACAGAATGAGGTTAAAGTGTTCTTAAGACCAGTGAACGAACTTGCTCTGTTGTTTTCTATGGAAGACTCTGTTAGTGACGTCGTGTAACATCAGACGGGGAGTGTGCTGTCTATCATAATGTTTATGCTTTAATAAGAAGAATCAGTGATAGATTTGTGTAAAGTTGTAATGTACGGTACATTAGTTATAGTGGAGTGTAGCACCATCTAGTGTCCTTTTGTGGTAGTACAGCTGTTAAACCATTTCATATATATTAGTGAATGGATAGGAAGGAAGTTGTCATTAATCAGAGAATGCTGGGTAGAATCTTGACAGGAAGTGAAGCATTCACCATTTTGTGTCTGAAAGTTATTACTGAAGCAAGGCATGTGTTTCTCATCCATCGCCATCTACCCCTAGAGAGCTAAAAAAGTAAGTTTACTGTATCATCTGGTAATGAAAATGCTGTTATGCATGCAATGTGATGTTTATGAAGTTTGTTTTTTACTGTATTACAGTTTCACCTGGCTTGTCTTAATAAATCTGAGATCAAAATAAATATGGTATCCAAGTTTGTGAGACAAGAAGGTTTAGCTCGATGTCTTCGGACAGAACACTACGGGCCCTACCAGAGCAAGAGGAGTGTCGATTTTAATTAGATCTAATGTAGTATTCCAATTGCATAGAAAGATTTCGGATCCGCAGGGTCGTTATCTCATTCTGATCTGTTCACTGAATCACAAAACTTATACGCTGGTTAATGTATACTCACCTAACACTGAACAACTTTCTTTTATATCTGGAGTTTTAAACAGGGTGTCCCTTGTAGCGGCTGGTGTGTTGTTGATCTGTGGCGATCTCAATTACAGTATAGATCCTGCGAGAGATGTTCGATCCCTAAGATCCCTATACCGACTAAGCGCAGTATCAGACAGGGACAGAAACTGAGGGACCTGCTCTCTTCTCATGGCTTATACGATGTATGGCGTTTATGGCACCCGGGTGACTCGGAGTTTACGTTCCACTCGAAGGTACACAATATGTATAGCAGGTTGGATTATTTCTTGTTACAAGGCTCCTCTCTACCACTGATTCTGCACTGCGAGATATTGGATATCACGTGGTCAGATCACGCGCCGATCCTTTTGACAGTTGGGGAGGGAAGGGAGGGGGAGCGGGGAAGTCTACGTGGCGGTTTAACGACTCCATTTTGTCGGACCCAGGGGCTATGGCCGAAATAGAACAGACCCTGAAGGAATATTTCGTGCTCAATCACACTCCAGGGACCACGCCGGAAATACTATGGCAAGCGCATAAGGCGGTCCTGCGAGGCGTGTGTCTTAAATGGGCTTCTCGTTTAAACAAGGCCCGTCAGGCTGATAGACTCTCAATATTGTCACAAATCCATATAGCTGCGCAGGCGAATAGCTCTGACCCTACTCCGGTACACCTGAAAACACTTTTGGAGGCGCAGGCGCGACTGTCAGACTGGAATTACAAGGCCCTTCTCTTCTCCCAGCGTAGATTAAAGGCACGATATTACGCATTTAGGGACCGTCCAGGACGGCTCTTGGCCCGCTACCTTAGGCCCATGGTGGCGAATTCTAGAATCTCTCACCTGGTGATAGACTCCGGAAGGAGGACGGTGTATAAGCCACTAGAGATAGGGAATGCCCTGGCCACCTACTATGGGGAACTGTACAATTTACAGCCTGATCCACTCCTTCCTTCTTCTTGTGAGGATCGGGTGGATCGGTATCTATCGGACATCCATCTTCCTTCCTAACCCCACTCAGAGGGACGGACTGATGTCCCCCTTCACGGAACTAGAGATAGCTACGACTATACAATCCCTTCCATCCCATAAATCCCCAGGCCCGGATGGGTTCACGGACACGTACTATAAGAAGTTTTCTGCTCTGTTGACTCCCCACCTTTTATCGCTTTTCGTCTCTGCTGCGGAGGAGGGTAGATTTCCTGAGGACATGCTACGCACCACTATTGTTCCTCTCCCTAAGCCAGGCAAATCCCCTACTTTGTGTCCAAACTTTAGGCCAATCTCTTTATTAAATGTTGATGTCAAAATCTATGCCAAAATACTAGCGAATAGGGTAGCGGATCTACTGCCTCAGCTGATTTGCTCAGACCAGGTTGGGTTTATTAGGGGGAGGCAGGGGCCGCACAATACTAAGAAACTGATAGACTTAATCCAAGTGATTCAGACTTACCGTATCCCGAGTGTACTGTTGGCGCTAGACGCTGAAAAAGCGTTTGACAGGGTGGACTGGATGTTTTTACGGAAAGTGTTGCTGAAGTTTGGCTTTCCGGTCTCGGTGCTGCAAAGTATTTTTGCGCTTTATGCTTCTCCGACGGCGTCGGTTTTAACGGCGGGTTTTTTATCGGATCAGATTAAAATCAGTAACGGGACCAGACAGGGGTGTCCCCTATCCCCCTTATTGTACGCTTTAGTAATAGAACCACTGGCGCAGAGAATACGACAGGATGATGGGGTGGTGGGGATTATGGTGGGCCCGACTACATATAAGATAGGGCTTTTTGCGGATGACATTTTACTGACTATTACGGAACCTACAGAATCCTTACCAAGACTTAGAGAAATCCTGACGGAATATAGCGAGGTATCATATCATAAAATCAATCTGCCTAAGTCTCAGGCATTATCTATTAATGTCCCTAACAGTACAAGGAAATCGTTAATGCAGCTTTTTAAGTTTGAGTGGCGGAGGACTATTTGCAATACTTAGGGGTAAAAATTCCTAAATCTCCTGACCAACTATTTGACCTCAACTACAAACCATTTTTATCTCATGTCAGACAGCTTCTGTTTAAATGGAAAAAAACATCTTTATCGTGGATAGGCAGAATGGCCGCTATTAAAATGTCACTATTGCCCAAACTCTTATACTATTTTCGGACCATCCCGATCCGCTTACCTAAATCATACATTGAAGAGGTTCAGTCTCTTTTGAACTGCTATGTATGGAACGGCAAACGTCCTAGGCCCCACCAGGCTGCTCAACCTCCCCATACGGAGAGGAGGACTGGCTATGCCTAATGTACACATATATCATAGAGCTGCGGTACTGGCGTCCCTGGCGGAGTACTTCCACTCCCCGCGCCCTCCACAATGGACAGCCATAGAACAGTCTTTTGCGAAACAATATCTAATAACGACTGTAATGTGGCTCACACGCCGCCAGAGACCTCCCTTACCTGAGTTACTGCCGATAACTAGATGGTACCTGCATGTTTGGGACTTGAGCCGTGCCCTCCTTTTAAATACCACCTCCCTTTCGCTAGCGACCCCTATAGAGGTATTGACGCATTGGATAACAGATTTTGACAGTGTTAGGTGGACCTCCAAGGGGATTGGACATCTCCATCAATTGATATCGGGAGGCAACATGATGACCTTTGAAACGCTTAAACAGCGCTATAAGTTAACGGAGACCTGGAGGCTGTCTTATTATCAGATAGCGTCTGTAATACGTAGACCGGGTGTGAGTTTACCACCTACCCTGCCTCAGATTCCCTTGTCGCCATTTGCGAGCTTTGTGGTGAAACCAAGCACAAAAGTGAAACTCCTTTCCGTATGCTATGAAGCATTGAATGTTCCATCTTTAGACCATATCTGGTCCTTCCAGTCGGCTTGGGAGGGGGAGATGGGCATGCGGATACCTTCTCAGGCTTGGGAGGGGGCGTTCAGTCTGGACAGGGGGGCATATCGGTGCGCTTCCTTGATGGAGGTTAGGAGAAAAGTATTGTACCGCTGGTACCTGGTACCGGCGAGGGAATGTCATATGAATAAATCGGTTTCATCAATATGTTGGCGCTGCCTCCTACTAAAGGGTACCATGGCTCATGTATGGTGGGATTGCGTTACATTGGAGCCATTATGGCGGGGAGTTTCAGGTCTGGTGGAAAAGGCAACGGGACTAATATTACCATTCGCTCTGGCGGATTACTTATTGGGGGTTTCAATGGTTCGGATGGGCAAATTGCAAAGGAAACTTTTCTGTGTAATAACTTCTAGCACCATGTTACTGATAGCACGTAGATGGAAGCAAACGGGGGTTCCCACAGTCCGAGACGTGCGAGATATGGTGAATAATGTAAGAGATTATGAGCTGATGGCTAGACATATATATGATTTCCCGCAACCGGAAAAGGATCATTGGACCCTCTGGGATTCCATGTTAGCTGCGGAGTGTACCGCAGCCTCAGGATTACCGGCCCAGAGAGGATCCTAACTTGCTTGGGATACAGTACCACCATGTAATAGTGGGAGCCTAGCTAGTTAAATTTTGTATTTCTCTTCTGATGAACCACTTTTTAATTACAAGTTGGTGGCTAATGTTTGTTTGTATTTGAATGTGTGTATTGTCCCCCTTATATGTAATTAGAAGGATTTATATACCCTGAATTTTTTCCTTTCTGTATCCCACTGTCCTTTTCGTGTTTCAAAAAATAATAAAAAACTTTTGAATTTAAAAAAAAAAACATGTCCGTTTGCAACAGCCAGACTGTCGTATGCTCCACTCAGTGTGGGGTCATTTTTCTGTGCCTTTCGCACATCCCTAGGACTTGTCCCCAACTCAGGTATAGGGTCCCCAGGGTCCCCTGCTTGCTGTCCCATGTCTTCCCCAGCTATCACCTGCTGAACAGGGCATTTATGTTCCACGTCCTGTATGTCTGCCCATTCTCTTTTCTCCAGTTTCCTTTGTGTTTTTGATTTATGAACCCTAGCTCTTGTAGAAAACAAGTCTGGGTCCTTAAAAGGGAAGAGTCTTCCTATGTCTGCACTGCATTCCTCTTCCTTTCTTAGTTCCACATCTTTGACCTGAACTTTGAGGACTCTGCCAAAGTGTTCCCAATCTTTCCCAACCACCACTGGGTATGGCAACTTTTCAGCCACCCCTGTAACAACCTGGGATGCATATCCATCTATCTGAAGGTTAATTTTTGCTGAGGGGTAGGATTTTACATCGCCATGTATGCACATTATGAGCACCGGTTCTTGGGAGTCCAAGAAGCTGAAGTTGACAAGATCCTGTTGTACCAGAGTTCTCCTACAACCTGAATCAACAAGGGCCCTGACTTCTATGCCATTCACCCATTCTGGGACTACAAAAGCTTCCAGGTCATTCACTTCAGAGTTAACTGCATAACACTGGCCAACATAGTCACACTCCATAGAGTCCACAGAGGAACAAAATTTTGCGATATGCCCACTTTCTCCACACTTAAAGCATACCAGCTGCCTTTCTTGTACCTGATCATTGCTTAAAGCCCTCACTTTATTGCCAGAAGGCCTTTCTGTACTGGTCTTAGACCAGGGACTTGCTAGAGTTGAGTTCGCCTTAGAGACTTTATCCCTCCCTGATAGAGGGGCATTTAAAACAGAAGGTTGCTTCCCTAAGGTTTCCCACTTTTCTCTTTTACTTTGCTTTTGAGCAACCTGATACCCATGGGTATCCTCTGCCTGCAGAAACTCTTCTGAAATTTGGACAGCATAATCCAAGGAACTGCGTTTGTGTCGTGAAACCCATTGGGACAGACCCTTTGGGAGCTGTTTGATGTATTGTTCCAGGATTAATAAATCCATAATTTCAGAGACTGGGCGAGTAGCAGGCTTTAACCATTTATATGCCAAATCTTTAAGCTGCTGAGCAAAAGCCCTAGGGGGAGTGCCCAAAACAAATGTCTTATTCCTGAACTTATTTCTATAACATTCATCAGAAAGACCAAGACGATTCAGGATAGCAGATTTCAGTATATCATAGTCCCCTGCTTCGGCTTCCCCCAAACACTGATAAGCAGCCTGCGCTTCACCGGTTAAAAAGGGAGCCAGTCTTATAACCCAGGTACCTTTCTTCCACTGGGCCAGGGTTGCAAGTCTCTCAAATGCAGTCAGGTAGGCTTCTGGATCATCCTCTGGTCCCATCTTGGTCAGGGCATGGGAGAAGGACTCCTTAGAAGAACCGTCTGTTGCACCTTGTTCCCTTGTATACTCCAGAAGCTGCTGCATAAGTGCCACTTGGAACTCCTGCTGTTGCTGCTGCGTCTCAGTCTGTAGTTGTTGCTGCTGGGCATGTTGCTGTTTCTGGATGGATTGCATCTGCTGTAGTAGCTGAAGCTGGAACTCCTGTTGCTGCCTCTGCTGTTGCTGTTGCTGTTCCATCATCCACTTTAACAGCTTGTCAGAATCCATTTTCCTAAGAAACAGAAACACAATCCTAGTGCAGATTGCCTGTACTTTGCGCACACCCAGGAAATGTCACAAATTAGGTACTCTTACCAACTGCCAATGTGAATCAGGCACATCTCCACTCCACGGTTTATATCGATCCCACCGCTGCCACCATAATGTAATGGAGTGGACCTGGTAACGTGAACACCACAGCAGGGAAAGTGTTTCATCAAGCAATCTTTATTCCTTGTAGCACAGGTGTATACAGGCACAGCGGCTTGGTTCAACCAAATAAACAAAAGAAGAAAAAACCTTTCTCTTCTATCCAGCAATCAATGTAACAAAACAAAAGATTGTGTCCTCAAATCACAGGCCTTTAGGAGCTGTGTCTGTCTGAGGGGAGATCCACCAAAAATGAACCTCCTGTGCCTGTATAGGCGTGTCTCTTTTAAAGCCCCAGCAATCACAACATCAAGCCATTGTGTGTGTTGCTGGGCTGATCAATCCTGTCAAGTTAACCCTTTCCTCAGGGAACCTTATATACACCCCATCACAACCAATTTCAGAAAACAACTATTAAATCAGTTTTTTGTGAGATATATATATATATCTCCATTCTTCACACAAACACACACAAACACAATTTCTGCCCAATTATTTTTTTATTTTTAATTTGGGTAAAAATACAGTAATCCTCTTTTCACACGTTGTGCGAGCTGCTCTTCCCCTTCAGTTCAGGGTTTCTGAAACACAAAGTCCCAGCACCTTTTTATGCACTTTGTATATGTAGTGCTGTTTAAAACTGTGTTGCTGCAATTACTCGGTTTTAGCCACCAGAGGGAGACAAAAGCCATATGGACAATGCGGGGCCTAAACGAACTACAATATCCATCAGGCTTTGGGGCGGATACAGGAAGTGGGTGGGACAGAGAGGAAAGACGTAAGCAGCCTCGTGCAGAGGAGCGCCAGAGTGAGCGGAGCGGCGAAAGACAGAGGATGCAAGTGAGACTGCCAGAGATCGAGACCAGGCCAGAGCGCAGACGCTACCTCGAGGGCGCTGAAGATTGGGACAGTAACTTGCGGAGGCATACCCATTACAGCTGAGAGGTTTGCGCAGAACTTCAGTTCCAGTTGGACCCCTTGTAAGGAGACCGCGATGATCCATAGGGAGTGCAGGCGGTAGGCCGTAGCTCTCGAGTTGGAGATCGGATGAGCAAGAGAGCGGATCCGGTGGCACAGAGTTCCGGAGGACAAGCGGAGAGACATCCTTGATCGGGCAGTGGGACGGACTGTCTAACGGATGGGTGAGAGGCCTTACAGGCCGCAAGTCCAAGTATAATCCAGCACGCTGCCTTATTGTTCAATTCTACAGGGCCCCAACTTGACTAGTCGAAGATTTGCTTATTACATTCACTGGCCAGTTGAATACAGTACCCAGGTACACGAATCAATACACGTACACCTTTTTGAGACATTACACTCACGGGACTTACACTCCAGAACTGAGGGGGTTAATACTTTTTCTTTTGCCGCCGCGTGTTTTCCCTCATTACGAAATCCTGTCGTTCATATACCGTATTTGCATTATATGTGTCACTTTATTGGGATCAGTAAAGTATATAATCTATAAAATCCACAACAGTGCTGGTGTATATTTATTCCCTAGTGCGGTGGGACTAACCCGAGGTTTATTCAGCGGCTCCTCCGGGAGTGAGCGCTACACGTGGGGGCTCGTCCGGGATTCTAGTCTCTAGGATTAAACCACATTTAAAGGGTTAAATATGGATCCAGACACTGCTGCCAAATGGTGTGAGGAGCAAAATAGCCAGATAGAGTTAAGCATAGTCATGGATATTCCTGCAGACACTTGGGCCGAAGATCAGATTCGCCGGGCCGTGGCCGCGCTAACACCAGAGCGTCGGAGGTTTATCCTGGACATTAAAACGAACCCAGATACTTCCCACACATATGTTCTTTTTGAGTGGAGAAAGGGTGTTCCAGTATGTTTTCAGGGCGCAAGCGCGAAGCTGACCGATGAGGTGGAAGTTCAACTGATTCAGCCAAGTGCGCCACGTGGCGATCCCGCGAGTGTTCCCGCGCCCAGTCCGCTGGCCATGATCGGGCCTGAATTCATAGTGGTTATCGGAGATTTGCTGGCTAAATGTCAAAGAACAAGCCCTCCACACACTAACTTTGGTTATCGACGGTTGAGAAATTTTACAGGAAACGTACAAACTCCGGCGGGAGAAGAAACTTTTGAAGAATGGGTAGAACAGGCGATGCAGGCTCTGGATGAGTGGGACGTCCCTGAAGCGCAGAAGAAGCAAAGAATTACTGAGAGCTTAAAAGGACCTGCGTCAGAGGCTGTCAGAAACCTGAAGTTGAGTAAGCAAGACTGCACTGCTTTAGATTACCTAAACGTGTTACAGGAAGTCTATGGGCGAACAGAAAAGGCTGCTGAACTCATGTACCAGTATGAACACACCTACCAGCGAAAAGGTGAGAAAATGACTGAATATATGAGGCGACTAGATAAGATTCTGCACCAGATACTTCTTAAGAAAGGGGCCGAACCGGCCACAATAGACAAAATCCGAATGCAGCAGATATTGAGGGGCGCTCAACCTCTAGATCCTGTAATGCTACAGCTGAGAACCAGAGAAGGTAACCGAGAATTGAAATACCTGGAACTGATTCGAGCTGTTAGAGAGTAAGAGGCTCTACGGGAAGAAAAATCCTTAAGGAGAGGAGAAAGAGCTTACGCACAACCCGTGAGGCATAACGAATATCTACAAACTGAAGATGATTCGTTGGACACCTATGGATCCGAAGTTGACGGGCAAGTGCATCTGTTTGTCCCTATATCCACAGAGAGTGGGGTCAAAGAGTCAACCATACCTACCTATAGTGAAATACACAAGACTGTTAAGAAGGTGCAAGAAGCTCAAGCTGAACTGAAACAGGCACACACGGACTTGTGCCGAGTACTTTTGAAGGTGGCAGAGACACAGACCGATATGCAGAAGTTCCTTACTGATATGCGGACAACTGGAGTTGCTGTGGTGTCTGGCCAGGGTCCTTCAACCGAATCATTACAAGCAAGTGCGCCTCCGGCTTCGAAGAAGAGATGTTTCAGTTGTGGGGAAATGGGTCATTTCCGAGCACAGTGCAAAAACCAAAGGCCTGAAGGAAATAAAGTGGAAGAGTTCCTAAAGGCCTTGGAAGGGCTGCTATCTACCTCACAGGCGGGAAACGCCAGAGGGCCCAAGTGAAGGAGCAAACTAGGTGCCCAATGGATGAAAACCGCTCCAAAATTCAAGCCAGAACTGAAAGGCCGAGAGGACCCAGAGTCTTGCCAACTGCTGAGCCTACCAGGACTGAAAAAGTTACTCCCTTAGTATCCGGTCCTATGTCATGGGGAAACAATGCACACCCAAAACCTCCACGAGTCAAGAAGAAGGCCAGGGTACAGCGAACTGGGTCTAAACCTCCTGCGGCTACGACAAAGTTTCCTGACCAGCTGATAGGTCCTTCTCCCATCGTTCCAATCCAAGTAGAGGGAGTCTATACTAAAGCTCTGTTAGACTCAGGGGCTCGAGTGACACTGATCTATCGAGACTTCTACGAGAAGCACTTGAAGCACATACAGTTCTGTTCAAAATTATTCAACCCCCACTGAAATTGAGTGTTTTGGCCAGTTTGACATTGATTTTGATCATTCAGTCATCTTGCTTACAATTAAATCAAAGAGGCACGTGTAGGTCAGACAAATATAACATAACATTTATAATGAAATAACCACAAATGTCTTTTCTGTGCTCACATCATTATCAATTTTATTCAACCCCCAAGTGACATTCAATCTTAGTACTTAGTACAACATCCTTTTACAGTTATAACAGCTTTTAAATGTGAAGCATAGCTTGACACAAGTGTCTTGCAGCGATCTACGGGTATCTTCGCCCATTCGTCATGGGCAAAAGCCTCCAGTTCAGTCACATTCTTAGGCTTGCGCACTGCAACTGCTTTCTTTAAGTCCCACCAGAGGTTCTCAATCGGATTTAAGTCAGGTGACTGCGATGGCCACTCCAAAATGTTCCAGCCTTTAATCTGCAACCATGCTCTAGTGGATTGGAGGTATGCTTGGGATCATTGTCCTGTTGAAAGGTCCAACGTCTCCCAAGTCTCAGGTTTGTGACGGACTGCATCACATTGTCATCCAATATCTCCTGGTACTGAAGAGAATTCATGGTACCTTGCACACGCTGAAGCTTCCCTGTACCTGCAGAAGCAAAACAGCCCCAAAGCATGATTGACCCCCCCGCCATGCTTCACAGTAGGCAAGGTGTTCTTTTCTTCATAGGCCTCGTTCTTCCTCCTCCAAACATAGCGTTGATCCATGGGCCCAAACAGTTCTAATTTTGTTTCATCAGGCCACAGAACACTATCCCAAAACTTCTGTGGTTTGTCCACATGACTTTTGGCATACTGCAGTCGACTCTTCTTATTCTTTGGAGACAGCAAGGGGGTGCGCCTGGGAGTTCTGGCATGGAGGCCTTCATTACGCAGTGTGCGCCGTATTGTCTGAGCTGAAACTTCAGTACCCACATCTGACAAATCTTTTCTCAGTTCCTCAGCAGTCACACGGGGACTTTTCTCCACTCTACGCTTCAGGTAGCGCACAGCAGTCGAAGTCAGCATCTTCTTTCTGCCACGACCAGGTAGCGTTTCAACAGTGCCCTTTGCCTTGAATTTGCGAATGATGCTTCCTATGGTCTCTCTTGGTATGTTTAACATCTTTGCAATCTTCTTATAGCCATTGCCCTTCCTGTGAAGAGTAATCACCTCTTCTCTTGTCTTCCTGGACCATTCTCTTGACTTCACCATGTTTGTAACCACACCAGTAAATGTCTAGAAGGAGCTGAGTATCACAGTCATTTTAAAGCTGCCTAATTGGTGCTTATTATGCTTTATTGCTGCTCCGTGACATCCACAGGTGTTTTCAATACCTGATTGAAAACACTTGAATGAACCTCTGTTCTTCAGAGTGGTAGTCTTTAAGGGGTTGAATAATTGTGTCAATGAAGTATTCACAAAAGAAACATTTACTACTGTATTACAAAACCAATTGATGTCATTTTAGTTGCATATGGTTCTTTAAAAAGTCCTTGTAGGATTTCATTCTGAATACAATTACAAATGTACACTAAATTCCCTAAAACCCTTTACAGCATTGGGGGTTGAATAATTTTGAACACAACTGTACCTCTACAGAAGATAAAGGACCTTGAGATCTGGGGTATCGGAACTGAGAAGCTTCCCTATGATGGATAGCTACAGGTGAAGTTAGAAATTGGATCCAAAGTTATCGGACAGTCTGGAGGTTGTGATGCATTGGCCATTGTGTGTCCTTGGCCTTCAGGGGCCAACAGAAGTTCTATGATAGTGGGGACGAATACTGATCTGGTGAGACGTCTTCTGACTCCAATAGTGATGGAAGAAAGTTCTACCAGAGGAGTGCACCCAATGTTACGTCCGGTCTATCAGCGAATGGTCGAAGAACAGAGGACACCTGCCGAAGTGGGGCGTCTGTGGAGATTGCAGAACCTTCTCTGTTCCCCCCAATCAGGAGAAGTGGCGAGTTTCCGGGCTTCAGTCAAGTTGAACGGATCACAACCGGGTCCCTATGTGGTTCTGGAAACTGATCCCAGTCATGGGAGTGAAGCCGGAGTAGAAGTAATCCCTGAGATAATCTCCACACGAGCTTTGAAACGGACACGAGGAAGAGTCTCAGTTAGTGTGTGTAATGTGTCTGATTCTCCAGTGATCCTGAAAGCACGAATGCCCATCGGGCAAGTAGCGTCCGCTACGCCTCTCTCCCCTACCGATTTAGGGGGGGGAAGTGAATAAAGAGATTCCTGCTGAAAGGTTCTATCCTAAGGACGGTCCCATCTCACCTGAATGGAAGAAACGTCTTCAGTCCCAGATCCTAAAATGGAGAGACTTGTTCTCGAAGGATGAGTTCGACGTGGGTTTAGCCAAGAGCACTGAACATCGCATTCGACTACAGGAAGATAAGCCATTTCGAGAAAGGTCAAGACGAGTTCCGCTGGGAGACTTGGATGATCTACGAGAACAGCTGAATGAATTACAGTGGACTAAGGTGATTCAAGAGTCCAGGAGTCCATACGCCTCTCCAATAGTGATGGTTCGGAAGAAGAATGGTTCTATTCGTCTATGTATAGACTATCGCATGTTAAATCAGAGAACCATTCCGGATCAATATGCCACTCCTCGGATAGAAGATGCCTTACAGTGTTTGTCCGGAGCAAACTGGTTTAGTGTACTAGACCTGCGCAGTAGGTATCATCAGATACCAATGCATCCTGAGGACAAAGAGAAGACTGCGTTCATCTGCCCACTGGGGTTCTTTGAGTTCAACAGAATGCCTCAAGGCCTCACTGGGGCTCCCGCCACGTTCCAACGGTTAATGGAGAAGACAGTCGGGGACATGAACCTGATTGAAGTGTTGGTGTATCTTGATGATATTATTGTGTTCAGGAAGACTCTGGAAGAACATGAGCAGCGGTTGGAGAAGGTTTTGAAGCGGCTCCACGAAGAAGGGTTGAAACTGTCTCTGGAGAAGTGTCAATTTTGCTTACCTTCTGTTACGTACCTGGGACATGTTGTTTCAGCTGAAGGTGTTTCGACGGATCCTCGAAAGTTGGAAGCCGTAGCTTCCTGGCCTAGACCCCAAATTGTTACTGAACTTAGATCTTTCCTGGGGTTCTGCTCGTATTAACCGAAGATTCGTAGCAGGATTTGCCAAGATAGCTCAACCCTTGAATAAGCTCCTACAGAAGGAAGATGTGGAAGAAGGCTCCAAGGCCTCTGATCAAGGTTCGTCGGCTAAAGGGCAAAGGAAGGCCCGAGAATCCATTCAAGAAGAATGGACTGATCGGTGTGAAAGTGCTTTCATGAAGTTGAAGGAGAGTCTAACTCGAGCTTCTGTCTTGGCTTACGTTGACCCTCATAAGCCGTACGAATTACATGTGGATGCCAGCAGAGAAGGCCTAGGGGGAGTCCTGTACCAGGAATATGGTGAATTGTTGCAGCCTGTAGCGTATGTGAGCCGAAGCCTTACGCCTTCAGAGAAGAACTATCCTACCCACAAGTTGGAGTTCCTAGCCTTGAAGTGGGCGGTAGTAGACAAACTGAAAGATTATCTGTATGGGGCTGAATACGTGATCAAGACTGACAACAATCCTCTTACATACGTTCTTACTACTGCGAAGCTGGATGCAATGGGACATCGGTGGTTGGCCACTCTGTCAGGGTTTAGGTTCAGCCTGAAGTATCGCCCTGGAGTGAATAATCGAGATGCGGATGCTTTGTCGAGAAGGCCCTGCACTACGGAATAGACTCAGCTGACTCCAGATGGGGTGCAAGCCTTATGTCAAGGGGCAGAGCGCCGGGTCAAGGGAGTGGTTGAAGCAGAAGCTATAGGAGTTATGGCTGCGGCTGTTCCAGAGTTTTATTGTAATCCTACACAGCTGAAAGTCTGCCTACTTTTTCAAAGCAGGACCTGAGAGACGATCAGGCTAGAGATCCTCTGATTGCGTTAACAGTAAAGGCCATAAACACGAACCAAACGGAAATTCTACTGACAAACTCCCCAGAAGGAGTCCGATTGGTATACAAAGAGTGGGAACGGTTGAAGATGTTGGATGGGGTGGTCTATCGAAGGGGCCCCTCAAATAATGCTGAAGAGACACAACAGTTGTTCCTTCCCACCAAACACAGAGAGGGTGTGCTGAGATCATTACACGATGACCATGGGCATTTGGGTGCAGAGAGAACTTTTAAGCTAGTGCGAGACAGATTTTATTGGCCCTGTATGAGATCTGAAGTTGAAAGTTATTGCCATTCGTGTCTGAGGTGTATCCAGAGGAAGACCCTGCCAACTCGAACTGCTCCAATGAGCCACCTGCAAAGTCAAGGACCTATGGATTTGGTGTGCATTGATTTCCTGTGCTTAGAGCCGGATGCTAGTGGGCAGGGAAATATTCTAGTAGTGACTGATCGTTTCACCCGTTATGCCCAAGCTTTCTCTACTAAAGACCAACGTGCTCCTACGGTGGCGAAGGTTCTGATAGAAAAGTTTTTTGTTTACTATGGCCTACCAAGGAGAATCCACTCGGATCAGGGCAGAGACTTTGCTGGAACTGTTATGGAGTGGTTCGGGTCTTCTGAATTCCTATCACCCTCAAGGTGACGCCCAACCCGAAAGATTTAATCGCACGCTACTAAATATGTTGGGGACATTGTCAAACAGAGAGAAGCAGGGCTGGAGTCGTCACATAGCTACGCTGGTGCATGCGTACAACAGTATGGAGAGTGACGCTACTGGATACTCACCGTACCGTCTCATGTTCGGAAGAGAAGCTCGACTGCCGGTTGATTTGGCATTGATTTGGCCTCTCATAGAAATTATGTGGATAGACTTCGGAAGAATTTGGCCTCGGCGTTTGAACAGGCCCGTTTGACTTCAGGAAGCCGAGAACAGAGGAACAAGCGAAACTATGACTTGAGAGTTCACATACAAGATCTACAGCCGGGTGATAGAGTGTTGCTCAAGAACTTGGATGTTTCTGCAAGGCATAAACTGGCGGCGGATAGATGGAGTTCTCAAGTCTACATTGTCTGCAAGCAGCAACTGCCGGGTCTGCCAGTTTACCAAATCCAACCTGATGGAAAGGTCGGGCCTCTAAAAAACTGGCACTGAAATCATCTGTTACCTCTGAGAGAAGCTGTAAGAATACCATTTGGAGACGAACTTTCTTTGCTGAAACCGCCTGTTCCATGCTCGATTCCTGTCACTCGGTCTCAACAGACCCGGGATGTTGAAGATAGTGAAGGAGACAGTGAGGAAGGAAGTTTTTCTCTGGACTGGGTGCGCTCGTCTGAGCCTGAAGAGGTCATCCCAGTTTCTGAACGATGTGAAAGTAACCTGAGGCCTGAGGCTCCTGAATTCCAATTGGAAGTTTCTGAGAGTGTGGAGGTTCCTGTAGTTCCGGAAGAGGTGTCCATAGATTACAGTTCTATGCCTTCACTGGAAGGGTCATATTCTGAAGAGGTGTCTGCTCCAGTTGTGGACGAAAGAATTGAGCCCGTACCTGTGGCACTTCCACCTGAAGAGGAGACGATTGAGCCAGAGTCAAAATGCTCTATCCGACCCCCTCAGAGACTCACGACTCACCAGGATATAGCACTGAAGAGGCTGTCACCACAGTGCGACGGTTGCCCGAAGTGTCTGCTATGTTAGCTGAGGTAGTCAGGAGCATGAGTCAACTTGAGGACGTGTGTCTGACCCATTGTATGTTTGCTGCTGAGCCTGTATATATTGCCTAATGTAAAATCTGAAATGTCATATAATTGTTATACCTCCTTGGAGAGACCCAAGAGTTCTAGGAGGGGGAGAGTGTAGCTCTGTTTAAAACTGTGTTGCTGCAATTACTCGGTTTTAGCCATCAGAGGGAGACAAAAGCCATATGGACAATGCGGGACCTAAACGAACTACAATATCCATCAGGCTTTGCGGCGGATACAGGAAGTGGGTGGGACAGAGAGGAAAGACGTAAGCAGCCGCGTGCGGAGGAGCGCCAGAGTGAGCGGAGCGGCGAAAGACAGAGGACGCAAGTGAGACTGCCAGAGATCGAGACCAGGCCAGAGCGCAGACGCTACCTCGAGGGCGCTGAAGATTGGGACAGTAACTTGCGGAGGCATACCCATTACAGCTGAGAGGTTTGCGCAGAACTTCAGTTCCAGTTGGACCCCTTGTAAGGAGACCGTGATGATCCATAGGGAGTGCAGGCGGTAGTCCATAGCTCTCGAATTGGAGATCGGATGAGCAAGAGAGCGGATCCGGTGGCACAGAGTTCCGGAGGACAAGCGGAGAGACATCCTTGATCGGGCAGTGGGATGGACTGTCTAACGGATGGGTGAGAGGCCTTACAGGCCGCTAGTCCAAGTATAATCCAGCACGCTGCCTTATTGTTCAATTCTACAGGGCCCCAACTTGACTAGTCAAAGATTAGCTTATTACATTCACTGGCCAGTTGAATACGGTACTGTAAGGGCAGAGGCTTTGACCCCTGTATGGTGTTGGGTGTATGGAACCCAATGGCAAGCCGAAGGAGGAGACCAGAAGGGATATGATCGATTAAACTTTACTAAAGGCAACAAAATATAAGTCCAGAATAAAAGTAATGTAAGGTTTCTTTGACAGAAATAAAAGTCCAGAACGGAGAGTTGTAAGGATAAATAAATACGGTTGCAATCTTGGAAATAGTCCAGGGGTAGAGGTATTGGATTTGAAGACAGGATCTGGAACTGGTGTCGTAGAGGTAAGCCGGGAGGTGGAACTGGCACTGCGATGGCAAGCTTGAATATGGAAGCGGAATGGAAGCGGAGCTGGTACCGTGGTAGCAGGAACAGACGCGGAGCTGGTACCGTGGCAGCAGGAACAGAAGCGGAGCTGGTACCGTGGCAGCAGGAACAGAAGCGGAGCTGGTACCGTGGTGGCAGGAACAGAAGTGGAGCTGTACCGTGGTGGCAGGAACAGAAGCGGAGCTGTACCGTGGCAACAGGAACAGAAGCGGAGCTGTATCGTGGCAGCAGGAACAGAAGCAGAGCTGTACCGTGGCAACAGGAACAGAAGCGGAGCTGGTACCGTGGTGGCCGGAACAGAAGTGGAGCTGGTACCGTGGCAGCAGGAACAGAAGCGGAGCTGTACCGTGGCAACAGGAACAGAAGCGGAGCTGGTACCGTGGTGGCCGGAACAGAAGTGGAGCTGTACCGTGGCAACAGGAACAGAAGCGGAGCTGTATTGTGGCAGCAGGAACAGAAGTCAGAATTCTCTTGGAGGAACACGAAGGGGAACCACTGGGTAACGTGGTGTAACCACAGTATAACCTGGTTAGTGAACTGGAGAAGGCGGCAGGTTTAAATAGGGTTCAGGGAATCATACGAACACCGTTCACCTGGGATTCGCAGGTGGAATAGGGATACCTGAGTGCTTGGTAGATTGATTGGTGGTATACGAGGATCTCCAGTGCAGGTGGGATGCAGTACCTTAACTTGACCAACAGAGGTACTCTTGACCAGCCAGAGTACCTAGGTCTTCATACTCTAGGATGGACGATCGCGCATGCGCGCCTGACTTCTGCTCAGATGGATCGCGGAGGCGGCGTGGAACACATCCTGGCTCTCCTCCCTCGAGCTGCAGGCCGGAACCAGGGAGCGACGCGCCACGAGGGACCTCAGGTGAGTCTGTCAGGCGTCCCAACATGGCGGCCACGGTCCGACCGCGGCGCGGGGCATTACAGGACCCCCCACCAAGGCGCGACCCCCGGGTGCGCTTGGTCGACGGCTTGGAAGGATAACGGATATGAAAGGCACGAACCTTTGCAGGAGCATGGACGCTGGCACTGGGTTCCCAAGATTGTTCTTCAGGACCGTATCCCTTCCAGTGTACCAGGTATTCTAACCTGCCGTAACGGAGTCTCGAATCCAGAATGCGTGATATCTCGAATTCCTCTTCTCCAGATATGGGTACAGGAGCAGGTGGTTTAGTATTCCGATCGGGGACCGGATTCTCATGCCAGGGTTTCAAGAGAGATACATGGAAGACAGGATGGATCCTATAGGAAGGAGGAAGAGTTAAGCGGGCCGCCACGGAGTTAACCATTCTGAGGACCGGGAATGGGCCAATGTAGCGAGGGCCCAGCTTCTTCGAAGGGCAATCCAAACGGAGATGAGCCGTGGATAGTAACACCTTGTCTCCGGGTGCATACACAGGAGCTTCCTTGCGACCACGATCAGCATATTTCTTTTGGTTCTGTTGGGCCAGTCGCAACTGGTGGCGTAACGTTCGTAGTTGACCACGTAGGATTCTCAAGCGGGTTGATACTTCTGGAACTGGAGTGTTGAGCGGCATCTCTGGAAGAGTGCTAGGATGATAACCGTAATTGGCAAAGAAAGGTGAAAAGCGAGTTGATGAGTGTACCTGATTATTGTACGCGAATTCGGCAGTCGGTATGACGTCCAGCCAGTCGTCTTGGAGATGCGTGGTGAAGCAACGAAGGTATTGTTCCAGCGTCTGATTTGTCCGCTCAGTCTGGCCGTTACTCTGTGGATGAAAGGCTGAAGAAAGACACCTGGCAATTTTTAAGCTACGACATATTTGGGACCAGAAACGGGAAGTAAACTGAGATCCCCTATCAGTAACAATGGAACGAGGAGTACCATGGAGTCGGAATACCTCCTTGATGAACAAGGTGGCTGTCTCAGCCGCTGTGGGTAGGCCTATTGCTGGTATGAAATGGGCCATCTTGGTGCAGCGGTCTACCACCACCAGGATGGTGGTGTAGCGATGTGAAGGGGGAAGATCTACTATAAAGTCCATCGAAATATCTTTCCACGGATGCAGCGGTGGAGCCAGGGGTTGGAGAAGACCAGCAGGATGGGTGCGGGGTTGTTTGTTGCGTGCACAAACAGAACAAGAGGATACAAAGGCGATGATGTCCTTCTTTACGGATGGCCACCAGAAGTATCGATGTACGGCATCTATGGTTTTCTTGATGCCACCATGTCCAGCAGCCGGGATGTCGTGGGAGTGTTGCAATACCTGCAGGCGAACCTCAGGAGGAACATATATTTGTTCGTTCATGATAGAAGAGACCATCGTTGGATATGAGGCCCTGGACGTCAGTCGGTGGTTGAAGACTATATTTCTTTATATTTTCTATTAAGGATCCTTGTGAGGCGCAGAAGAATTCGTCAGGCAGGATGGAGTCGGGTTGAGTGGTGGAAGGAAAGGCGTCTGAGTCGTACCGACGGGAAAGAGCATCTGCCTTACCATTTCTTACTCCTGGTCTGTAGGTGATGTGCAACAGAAAGCGGGCGAAGAATAACGCCCATCTGGCTTGACGAGGTCGCAATCTTTTGGCGGTGCGGAGATATTCCAAATTACGGTGGTCCGTGTAGACGACCACAGGATGTTTTGCCCCTTAGAGAAGGTGTCTCCATTCCTCGAGGGCACTCTTGATTGCCAGGAGTTCTTTCTCACCTATACTGTAATTCTTTTCGGCTGGGGTAAGACGTCTGGAATAAAAGGCCACGGGGTGCATAAGGTTCTTGATTCCGGATTTTTGGGAGAGTATCGCTCCTAGGGCGATATCAGAGGCGTCTGTTTCCAGGGAGTATGGCAGGTTGATGTCTGGTTGTTTCAGGATTGGGGCTTGGGTGAAGCTTTCTTTCAGTGTATCGAATGCCTGCTGAGCTTCCTCAGTCCAACAGAATCTCACATCTTTTTTGGTCAAGGAAGTGATGGGTGCGGTGAGATGAGAGAAGGACCGAATGAAGCGACGATAAAAATTGGCGAATCCCATGAATTGCTGAACCATCTTTTTGTCTCTGGGTGTCGGCCAGTCTAAGATTGCCTTAATCTTGGCTTTATCCATTTCAACATGTCCTGGTGATAGGACATATCCCAGGAATTCTATAGAGGACTTTTCGAAGGTGCTTTTTTCAATTTTGCCGTATAACTTATGTTGACGGAGACGAGATAACACGAGACGGACGTGTTGCTCATGTTCTTGGATGGTTCGAGAGTATATCAAGAGATCGTCGAGATAGACCACAAGGAAGGTATCCAGAACGTCACGGAAGATGTCGTTGAGAAAATGCTGGAAAGCGGCTGGAGCATTACATAACCCAAACGGCATAACGAGATACTCGAAGTGACCGCATCGGGATCGGAAGGTGGTCTTCCACTCGTCTCCTTCTCTTATGCGGACCAAGTTATACGCTCCTCGAAGATCAATCTTAGTAAAAATACACGCATCCTTCACCCTATCGAGTAGTTCAGGAATCAATGGGAGCGGGTAGCGATTCCGTACTGTGATCGCGTTTAATGCTCTATAGTCAACGCAAGGGCGGAGACCGCCGTCTCTTTTCCCAACGAAGAAGATACCCGCTCCAGCAGGAGATGTGGAGTGACGGATGAATCCTTTTGTAAGACTGTCTTCGATGTAGTCCTTCAGAGACTGTGATTCGGGAACAGACAGGTTAAAGATACGTCCATGGGGTATAGCTGCTCCTGGAAGGAGGTCAATAGGACAGTCGTACTCTCTGTGTGGAGGAAGTGTATCGACCCCTTTTTTCTCAAATACGTCTTGAAATTCTGAATACTTAGGTGGTAGCGTGGAAGATGGATAGGTGGAAAAGGCGACCTTCTCGGACTTGGAGCCGTTCATGCAGTGGACTCGACAGTGACAGGAGGGGAAGGACGCGGTATTGGAAGACCAATCAATATATGGGTTATGGGTGCGGAGCCAAGGAAGTCCCAGAACTATAGGGAATAAGGGGGAAGGAACAATGTCCCACTGAAGATTTTCTTGGTGCTTGGTTCCAATTAGGAGCTTCAAGAGGGTTGTTTCGTGGGTAACTGGACCGGTGCATAGGGTGCTTCCATCCACCATATGCAGAGGCACGGGTTTCTTTTTTAGTTGAGTAGGAATAGCCAAGGAGGTAGCAAGGGATAGGTCAAAGAAGCTGTTACTGGCTCCGGAGTCGATGATGGCGTTCAAATCGACGCTTCTATCTCCCCACTGTAAGGTGACAGGAATGGCTAGGTGAGTAGAAGCAGAGCTGACCACACTTTGAAGAGAGGCAATAGTTGGATGGTTCTTACCTCTTTCAGAGGGACGTGGTGGTCGTGTAGGGCAGCCACGCAACAGATGACCTGGTTGGCCGCAATACAGGCAGAGATTCTGGCTGCAACGTCTATCACGCTCAGAGGGCGACAGCGGACCTTTGGTAGTACCAATCTCCATGGGTTCGGGATTTGAAGAGGAGGAGGTCGGTCGTGGAGAAGACACAGGAGAAGGTTCGTGTCTTCGAGGAGAGGTGAAAGGAGCATTAGAGAGTCTCTCTTGACGTCGTTCTCTGAAGCGTTGGTCCAAGACCAGAGACTGGGTGATCAAGGCCTCCAAGGAAGTAGGTACTCCTATACGAGCCAATTCATCTTTCAATTGTTCGGAAAGACCATGACGAAAGTGATCTTTAAGGCCCACATCATTCAGGCCTGTATCGGCTGGCACTGCCCGGAACTCAGAGATGTAATCCTCCACCGGTCGCCTTCCTTGTTTTAGATGTCGGATGGTGGTTAGTGCAGCGGAAGACCTTAGAGGGTCATCATAGATAGGATTCATAGCTCGGACGAAGGAACCCCAGGAAGTCAATAGGGGGCTTCCTTCACGTAGTAACTGGAAGGCCCATTCCTGTGGAGGTCCAGACAGTAAGGAGATGGCTGACCTCACCTTCACAGAGTCCGATCCATAGGTACGTGGACAAAGTGAAAACATGAGCTCACATGCGGTGATGAACGTACGATACCTTGTGCGATCACCGGCAAACCGTTCAGGCATGTTGACTCTGGGTTCGGGAGCGGGCAGATCCACCTGCTGTATCATAGAGCCAGATGGTGATGGAGGTAATGCAGTACTCTCAGCACGGCTTCTTTCCTTGTGCAATAAGGCTTCTTGGCCAGTTTGTAGTTTCTGTACCACCTTGGTTAGCGCTGACACTTGTTCTGTAAGTACAGCAAGGATTTGGTTCGAGCTTGCGGGTTCCATGTCTTTTTGTAACCAGGTTATTCTGTAAGGGCAGAGGCTTTGACCCCTGTATGGTGTTGGGTGTATGGAACCCAATGGCAAGCCGAAGGAGGAGACCAGAAGGGATATGATCGATTAAACTTTACTAAAGGCAACAAAATATAAGTCCAGAATAAAAGTAATGTAAGGTTTCTTTGACAGAAATAAAAGTCCAGAACGGAGAGTTGTAAGGATAAATAAATACGGTTGCAATCTTGGAAATAGTCCAGGGGTAGAGGTATTGGATTTGAAGACAGGATCTGGAACTGGTGTCGTAGAGGTAAGCCGGGAGGTGGAACTGGCACTGCGATGGCAAGCTTGAATATGGAAGCGGAATGGAAGCGGAGCTGGTACCGTGGCAGCAGGAACAGAAGCGGAGCTGGTACCGTGGCAGCAGGAACAGAAGCGGAGCTGGTACCGTGGCAGCAGAACAGGAACAGAAGCGGAGCTGGTACCGTGGTGGCAGGAACAGAAGCGGAGCTGTACCATGGTGGCTGGCTGGAACAGAAGCGGAGCTGTACCGTGGCAACAGGAACAGAAGCGGAGCTGTATCGTGGCAGCAGGAACAGAAGCGGAGCTGTACCATGGCAACAGGAACAGAAGCGGAGCTGTACCATGGCAACAGGAACAGAAGCGGAGCTGGTACCGTGGCAGGAACAGAAGCGGAGCTGTACCATGGTGGCTGGAACAGAAGCGGAGCTGTACCGTGGCAACAGGAACAGAAGCGGAGCTGTATCGTGGCAGCAGGAACAGAAGCGGAGCTGTACCATGGCAACAGGAACAGAAGCGGAGCTGGTACCGTGGTGGCCGGAACAGAAGTGGATCTGGTACCGTGGTGGCCGGAACAGAAGTGGAGCTGGTACCGTGGCAGCAGGAACAGAAGCGGAGCTGTACCATGGCAACAGGAACAGAAGCGGAGCTGGTACCGTGGTGGCCGGAACAGAAGTGGAGCTGGTACCGTGGTGGCCGGAACAGAAGTGGAGCTGGTACCGTGGCAGCAGGAACAGAAGCGGAGCTGGTACCGTGGCAGCAGGAACAGAAGCGGAGCTGGTACCGTGGCAGCAGGAACAGAAGCGGAGCTGGTACCGTGGTGGCAGGAACAGAAGCGGAGCTGTACCATGGTGGCTGGAACAGAAGCGGAGCTGTACCGTGGCAACAGGAACAGAAGCGGAGCTGTATTGTGGCAGCAGGAACAGAAGCGGAGCTGTACCATGGCAACAGGAACAGAAGCGGAGCTGGTACCGTGGTGGCCGGAACAGAAGTGGAGCTGGTACCGTGGTGGCCGGAACAGAAGTGGAGCTGGTACCGTGGCAGCAGGAACAGAAGCGGAGCTGTACCGTGGCAACAGGAACAGAAGTGGAGCTGGTACCGTGGTGGCCGGAACAGAAGTGGAGCTGTACCGTGGCAACAGGAACAGAAGCGGAGCTGTATCGTGGCAGCAGGAACAGAAGTCAGAATTCTCTTGGAGGAACACGAAGGGGAACCACTGGGTAACGTGGTGTAACCACAGTATAACCTGGTTAGTGAACTGGAGAAGGCGGCAGGTTTAAATAGGGTTCAGGGAATCATACAAACCTGGGATTCGCAGGTGGAATAGGGATACCTGAGTGCTTGGTAAATTGATTGGTGGTATACGAGGATCTCCAGTGCAGGTGGGATGCAGTACCTTAACTTGACCAGCAGAGGGCGCCAGAGTACCTAGGTCTTCATACTCTAGTATGGACGATCGCGCATGCGCGCCTGACTTCTGCTCAGATGGATCGCGGAGGCGGCGTGGAACACATCCTGGCTCTCCTCCCTCGAGCTGCAGGCCGGAACCAGGGAGCGACGTGCCACGAGGGACCTCAGGTGAGTCTGTCAGGCGTCCCAACATGGCGGCCGCGGTCCGACCGCGGCGCGGGGCATTACAGGTACCCGGGTATACGAATAAATACACGTACACCTTTTTGAGACATTACACTCACGGGACTTACACTCCAGAACTGAGGGGGTTAATCCTTTTTTTTTTGCCCCCGCGTGTTTTCCCGCATTACGAAATCCTGTCGTTCATATACCGTATTTGCATTATATGTGTCACTTTATTGGGATCAGTAAAGTATATAATCTATAAAATCCACAACAGTGCTGGTTTGGAATATTTATTCCCTAGTGCGGTGAGACTAACCCGAGGTTTATTCAGCGGCTCCTCCGGCAGTGAGCGCTACACATACCGTACGCAAATTGTACTGGATAGATAAGCTGCACAAATTTCAATTTTCTTTGAATTTGCGTGCTATTGTATACACATTCCCCAATGCCTGCACAGAGTGATGGCTTGGCGCTGTGTGCACCCGTGCAGAACCAATTCATCGGCTCCTGTGTCACAGAAGGCTCGCTGCTGTGAGCATTCGGACACGGGATGCATGTAGACATTATCGGTGACCAGCAGACGGGATATTCAAACTCCGTTTGCCTGCTGACACATGTCGTGGAGGAAATTCCATTTCACACAGCAGGATTTGGCAAATGGGACTGAAGGAAATGGAGATGAGGGGGGAGGGGCACGCCACACTGACTGACCACTGGTGTGTAGAGTGTCCATTTAAATGACATCAGCATAACTAACGAGCACCTAGATCTAAAGATACATACAATATTATGTTCCTTCTGTAAATATTTTTAGTGATAGACTAAATGCCTGGCACATCCAATGCTCCAGAACCCTGTGTATCTCCACTCCACTTCCTGTCTCCATCTCTCTCTTCTTTAAAGCCCCTTTGCAAGTTTCCAGCCCTGCTCGTGTCTCCATTCTTCCTACTCCTCTGTGTATCCCTCTTGTACCTCACTTCTCTGTCTCTCTCCATCATTCCCCTGCACTTTTGCATTACTTTTTCTCAGTTCCCTCTGTTTCTCACCAACACAATACCCCTTCTCTGTGTCCTGCTCATTCCCATATGAACCATTCTCCTCTCCCTCTGAACCTCTCACCTACTCCATGTGACTCTGCTGCCCCCAGGTTTCTCTCACCAGGGTCTCGATGATCTCCTTCCTTGTGTGCCCCCCTGGATATATAGAAGGGGAGATGGAGCTGGGAGCTTGGAGGTGTTGGGGGAAATACTATGAGGCCACACCCCCTTCTCTTTTGCTGGACCCTGTTAAAATCACCATCCTGCAGTGGGTGAGGCTGTGAGGATCACAGGTGTGCGCCAGCAGTTTGTGAAATTGAATCATGGATTTTATTTTCACTGCTACCACAGAGCTGAGTCCTCCTGTGCCCCTGAAGATCAAACAGCATCTCAGTTGCTGCTCAGCTGCTGCCACACACAGGCACACAGCGGGTCCTCCTCAGTGCATGTGGGGCTCTGATTTGCAGTACCTGGTGGAGCCAAAACATTCCTGTCTTTGGAGATCTGCTAGTCCACTCTTATGCCTGATGCCTGTGTGGAGAGGAGCCAGTGTGCTGGCATTTTCTTCTCCGTGTGTAGAGTGACAGAAACTGATGCACACTGTGATCCAGACATGGGGCTGGCCTGGGGGCGGGTCCAAGTGCACGTGAAAAGCAGACCATGTGGTCGAGAGGGAGAGACGCGTTCAGAAGCGGCCTGCAGCCTGTCAGCCAGTGATCCTCTTGGCTGTGGCCTATTTTCATAGGGGCCTGGAGCGGCCGCTCCATCCACCCCAACGTTAATCCGGCCCTGCTCCTACCCCACCCCAAAGTCATCAATATGTCTCTGCATCCGTTGCAAGTCCTCCCCTACCAGGGGAATCGGCAGGGTCTGAAAAAGATATAACACCCTGGGGAGTAGATTCATTTTAACACAATGTATGCGCCCTAGCCACGAAATTGTATGTTTAGACCATCTATCTAGGTCTTGTTGTAGTGTGCGCAGGAGGGGGGTATAATTAGCATTGTATAATTCCTCCGTTCGGGGTGTTAGGTATATCCCCAAATATTTAAGTCGGGAGCGATGGAGACGGAACCGATACACTGCAGCAAGGCGCGAACTCTCAGCCTCCGTAACAGATATAGCTAATGCTTCGGATTTGGACATGTTAATTTTATATCCAGAGAGGCGAGAGAAACGCGCCAGCGGAGAGGACATTGATTCCAGAGACCCGGAGGGTTCCGTGAGAGATACAAGGATGTCATCCGCGTAAGCAGAGATAATATAAGTTCGGTCATCCACCCCAATCCCTTTAACTCCGTCCGATTGTCGGATCGCCTGCAGGAGAGGTTCCAGAATTAGAACAAAAAGCGCTGGTGACAGAGGACACCCCTGGCGAGTGCCGTTATATATCTGGAAGGGGGTGGGGGCGTGGGGTAAAACTATACTAGCTGTCGGGGAAGCATACAGGGAACGTTTTGGTGTTCCAAAACCAAAAATAGGTAGGGCCACTCGACCCTGTCAAAACCTTTTTCCGCATCGAGCGACATAAAAAGCGAGGGCGTGTGGGAAGAGGATGCGTGCCATAAAAGATCAATTGCCCGCTGCGTATTGTCGAAGGCCTGTCTGCCTGGAATAAAACCAACTTGATCCGGTGAACCAAGCGGGGTAGGAGGGTGTCAAGTCTGTTAGATAAAAGTTTGGCAAAGATTTTTATGTCCGTGTTTAGTAGGGATATAGGGCGGTAGCTTTCAGGGAGTAGAGAGTCCCTGTCCAGTTTCGGGATCAACACTATAGATGCGGTTAATGATTCTGGGGTGAAATGTCCGTCGGTCAGAAGGGCATTAAAGAAGGGGAGCAGGCGAGGAGCCAGAATGGCCGAAAACTTTTTATAGTATGCCTTAGTGAAGCTATCCGGGCCCGGGGCCTTATGTGGTTTCATTCCCTGTATTACCTCTGTAGCGCTGCTTTAAGATTTTGCTTGCTGCATTTACTTGTTGTGGCCAACAGAGGGAGACCGGGGCAATATGGACTATGCTGGACACAAATGGAACTACAATTTCCATTGTGCTTTGCGGTGGAGACAGGAAGTGGGTGGGAGAGAAAGGAAGGACATCCGCAGCCTCATGCGGGGGGATAGCCAGAGTGAGCCGAGCGGCGGAAGGTGGAAGACGCACGTGAGACTGCCAGAGATTGTGACCAAGCCGGAGAGCAGGCGCTGCCTCGCAGGTGCTGGGGATCGGGAAAGAGACTTGCCAGAGACCTACCTACGCACCGCTGAGAGGTTTTGCAGAGGCACAAAGTTCCGGTTGGACCCCGAGTAAGGTGACCGCGATGATCCATTGGGAGTGCAGGCGGTAGGCCGTAGTTTCTCATTGCGGAGATCGGACAAGCAAGGGAAGCGGATCAGATGGCACAGAGTCCCAGTGCAAAAGCGGAGAGACATCCTTGATCGGGCAGCGGAACAGATTGTCTAAAGGATGGGTGAGAGGCCTTCCAGGCCACAGTTCCAAGTATAACAAAGCACGCTGCATTATTGTCTAAATCTACAGGTCCCCAACTTGACTAGTCGAAGATTTGCTCATTCCATTCACTGGCCAGTTGAATACAGTACCCGGGTACCTGAGATCATACACACACACCTTTTTGAGACATTACTTTCACGGGACTTACACTCCAGAATCGAAGGGGTTAACCCCTTAAGGACCGAGGACGTACCATGTACGTCATTGCAGCGGGTCTCTCTTAGACCCGCTGACGTACATGGTACGTCCTGCCGTTTTTTGAGCGCTGGAAGCGATCGGATCGCTTCCAGCAGCTCAAACGCCATTGCAGGCTGCCTGGGAGTCCAGGCAGCCGTGCAATGGCGGTTAGAAGTGCCGGGGCACCATGTGATCGCTCCCCGGGAGCGATCAACATCCGGTTTCACCGGAGAGGTGCCCGGCACTTCTAGAGAGCGCTGGAAGCGATCGGTATCGCTTCCAGCTGCTCTGAGTATATTACAAGGATGCCTCGACATCGAGGCATCCTTGCAATATGCTTACCTGCCGCCGGTCCGTCCGTGATCGCTCCCCCGAGCGATCACTTCCGGTAGCGGCAGGAAGTACTGAGTGCCACGAGGTATCGTGGCACTCAGTACAAAAACGATCACATCAGTGATCAGGTGCTCTGCTGGGTGCCTCGAGGGATCAAGGCACCCAGCAGAGTAAAAAAAAGTGTAAAAAAAAGTGTAAAAAAAAGTAAAATAAAAAGTAAAATAAAAATAAATAAAATAAACTGACGGTTAGGGTTAGGGTTAGGGTTAGGGTTAGGGTTAGGGTTAGGGGTTAGGTTAGGGTTAGGGTTAGGGTTAGGGGTAGGGTTAGGGTTAGGGTTAGGGGTAGGGGTAGGGTTAGGGTTAGGGTTAGGGGTAGGGTTAGGGTTAGGGGTAGGGTTAGGGCTAGGGCTAGGGCTAGGGTTAGGGTTCTAAGGGCAGGGTCATCTTGGGGCTGAGTGGGATGTTCCTAGCCTGCCTCATCAGAGAGGCAGGCTAGCAACATCCAATCAGAAGTTAGAAAAAATCAAAATAAAATTTCTAATTTGTCAGGTCAGGTCAATATTTTGTAAATATTGGCTCTGACCTCTGTGATTCTCCCTCCCTCTCCTCACTTGTGTTTTGGTGAGCGAGAGAGAGAGATCAGATTTGACAGGTTAGAGATTTTAGTGAGATTTAGTGAGATTAGAAAAATTGAGGCAGATTTAGAGAGATTTTAGGGAGATTTAGAAGAATTGAGGCAGGTTTAGAGGGATTTAGAGAGATTTAGGTGTTTATTTGTATTTTCTTGTGAAACCCAACGGTTCTTCTAAGAACCAACAATCCGCTTATATATATATAATAATTATAAAATTTTATAATCTATTATATATAATGTCTGAGAGGGTGTACAGCGCCGAGGAGGCATATGCCATCCTGGCGTCAGAATCTGAGGCATCTGCGTCAGACTCAGACCCTCATTTCGACCCCGCTAACTGCTCAGAGACGTCGCTAGATACATTATCTACGCTGGCTGATGTATCTAGTGATGTTTCTGATGCAGATCCTGGGTCACCACCTGCCAGCAGGAGACGCACAGCTCCAGCTGAGGAGTGGGTAGTGCCTCATCGCCAGAGGCCAGATATCCCTCCTTTCACGGCAAATCCTGGCATCAATATTGATGTTGCAGGATTTACCGCCACACAGTTTTTGCAGGTGTTTATGGGGGATGATTTGTTGGGCCACATCGTGGCCCAATCAAATCTGTATGCCCATCAGCATTGTGCTGCGAAGCCAGACTCCTACTTGGCAAGGCAGCAATGGACCCCGCTAGATGTGCCAGAATTTCTGAAATTCTGGGAACTTACTATGCTGAGGGCATCATAAAGAAGCCCTCAATTCGCTCCTACTGGAGCAGTAGCCCCATCTGCTCTACCCCATTTACCCCCAATCAATGTCACGTAGAAGGTATGAAAACATTTTGCGTTTCATGCACTTCAGTGACAACAGCCTGTGCCCCCCTAGAGAGCATCCCCAGTTTGACAGGCACCAGACTTTTACATTTTATTCGTACATTTTTATGTTCTACAATTGGTGCTGTATTTTGCCAAAATCTTTGCACACCTATGCATGGGGGGCATAGGTGTACTCAGGAGATCTTGCAGAAAACAACCTGGAGAGTTTTCATGCAGTAACAAACAACAGTGTCTCCTAAATCACAGTCCAAAACTACTGTGGGCGTAAAAATCTGAAAATTGAAAAATTACACCACACACCTTCTCAAATGTTTTGGGCTAAAACCGTTGCATCCATGGCATCAAAGCACTCCATATGCAATACCTTGGGGTGTCAACATAACAAATATAAACAATTTTCTGGCAATAATTCAAACTGGGGTATGCGGTAGACCCAAAACCAAAGATAGGCCTAGCTGAAGAAATAATCTCAATTTCAACTCCAATGACAAAGTCATAAAAATTGTATTTGAACCTTCCCAAAATCCTGGCAAACCTATGCATGGGGGGCATGGGTGTACTCAGGAGATCTTGCAGAAAACAACCTGGAGAGTTTTCATGCAGTAACAAACAACAGTGTCTCCTAAATCACAGTCCAAAACTACTGTGGGCGTAAAAATCTGAAAATTGAAAAATTACACCACACACCTTCTCAAATGTTTTGGGCTAAAACCGTTGCATCCATGTCATCAAAGCACTCCATATGCAATACCTTAGGGTGTCAACATAACAAATATAAACAATTTTCTGGCAATAATTCAAACTGGGGTATGCGGTAGACCCAAAACCAAAGATAGGCCTAGCTGAAGAAATAATCTCAATTTCAACTCTAATGACAAAGTCATAAAAATTGTATTTGAACCTTCCCAAAATCCTGGCAAACCTATGCATGGGGGGCATGGGTGTACTCAGGAGATCTTGCAGAAAACAACCTGGAGAGTTTTCATGCAGTAACAAACAACAGTGTCTCCGAAATCACAGTCCAAAACTACTGTGGGCGTAAAAATCTGAAAATTGAAAAATTACACCACACACCTTCTCAAATGTTTTGGGCTAAAACCGTTGCATCCATGGCATCAAAGCACTCCATATGCAATACCTTGGGGTGTCAACATAACAAATATAAACAATTTTCTGGCAATAATTCAAACTGGGGTATGCGGTAGACCCAAAACCAAAGATAGGCCTAGCTGAAGAAATAATCTCAATTTCAACTCTAATGACAAAGTCATAAAAATTGTATTTGAACCTTCCCAAAATCCTGGCAAACCTATGCATGGGGGGCATGGGTGTACTCAGGAGATCTTGCAGAAAACAACCTGGAGAGTTTTCATGCAGTAACAAACAACAGTGTCTCCTAAATCACAGTCCAAAACTACTGTGGGTGTAAAAATCTGAAAATTGAAAAATTACACCACACACCTTCTCAAATGTTTTGGGCTACAACCGTTGCATCCATGGCATCAAAGCACTCCATATGCAATACCTTAGGGTTTCAACATAACAAATATAAACAATTTTCTGGCAATAATTCAAACTGGGGTATGCGGTAGACCCAAAAACCAAAGATAGGCCTAGTTGAAGAAATAATCTCAATTTCAACTCCAATGACAAAGTCATAAAAATTGTATTTGAACCTTCCCAAAATCCTGGCAAACCTATGCATGGGGGGCATGGGTGTACTCAGGAGACCTTGCAGAAAACAACCTGGAGAGTTTTCATGCAGTAACAAACAACAGTGTCTCCTAAATCACAGTCCAAAACTGATGTGGGTGTGAAAATGAAAAATGACCACCAAACTGTATCCAATTTGTTTGGAGCAAACGGATGCATCCATAGCATAAAAACACTCCATTTACAATACTTTGGGGTGTTAGCTTACCAAATATATGCACGTTCATAAAACTGGGGTATGTAAAAAGGCCCCTAAAAAGAAGATAAGCAAAGAAGATACTGTATGTCAAATTAGAAAATTGACAATCACATGTCAAAGATTGGCGTAGCACCCCAAAAACAACAGAACAAATCTATATATGGGTGGTATCAATTTACTCAGAAGATGTTGCTGAACATATTTTGGGGTGTTTTTTGGCAGTAACCCATAACTGGATTTGACAATTCATGCCTAAAGTACAATGTGTGTGAAAAAATAACACAAAAAGTGACTACCTGAAAGTTTGACATAGAGCTAGTGCATGGAAAGTGTTAAAATACAACTCTTTGAAGCACCCTAGGGTGTGCCCTTTCTAAAAATATATGGTTTGATGGGGGTAAATTACTTTGGCCGGCTTCAAAAATGTCCCAAATAGGACATGGGTGCATGATGACGAAATGTGAAAATTCCAAGTTGGAAAACTGAAATGCGCACCCCCCAAATAAGGCCTATTAGCCCCCAAATGACCCGACATACCTATACATGGGTGGTATCAATTTACTCAGAAGATGTTGCTGAACATATTTTGGGGTGTTTTTTGGCAGTAACCCATAACTGGATTTGACAATTCATGCCTAAAGTACAATGTGTGTGAAAAAATAACACAAAAAGTGACTACCTGAAAGTTTGACATAGAGCTAGTGCATGGAAAGTGTTAAAATACAACTCTTTGAAGCACCCTAGGGTGTGCCCTTTCTAAAAATATATGGTTTGATGGGGGTAAATTACTTTGGCCGGCTTCAAAAATGTCCCAAATAGGACATGGGTGCATGATGACGAATGTGAAAATTCCAAGTTGGAAAACTGAAATGCGCACCCCCCAAATAAGGCCTATTAGCCCCCAAATGACCCGACATACCTATACATGGGTGGTATCAATTTACTCAGAAGATGTTGCTGAACATATTTTGGGGTGTTTTTTGGCAGTAACCCATAACTGGATTTGACAATTCATGCCTAAAGTACAATGTGTGTGAAAAAATAACACAAAAAGGACTACCTGAAAGTTTGACATAGAGCTAGTGCATGGAAAGTGTTAAAATACAACTCTTTGAAGCACCCTAGGGTGTGCCCTTTCTAAAAATATATGGTTTGATGGGGGTAAATTACTTTGGCCGGCTTCAAAAATGTCCCAAATAGGACATGGGTGCATGATGACGAAATGTGAAAATTCCAAGTTGGAAAACTGAAATGCGCACCCCCCAAATAAGGCCTATTAGCCCCCAAATGACCCGACATACCTATACATGGGTGGTATCAATTTACTCAGAAGATGTTGCTGAACATATTTTGGGGTGTTTTTTGGCAGTAACCATAACTGGATTTGACAATTCATGCCTAAAGTACAATGTGTGTGAAAAAATAACACAAAAAGTGACTACCTGAAAGTTTGACATAGAGCTAGTGCATGGAAAGTGTTAAAATACAACTCTTTGAAGCACCCTAGGGTGTGCCCTTTCTAAAAATATATGGTTTGATGGGGGTAAATTACTTTGGCCGGCTTCAAAAATGTCCCAAATAGGACATGGGTGCATGATGACGAAATGTGAAAATTCCAAGTTGGAAAACTGAAATGCGCACCCCCCAAATAAGGCCTATTAGCCCCCAAATGACCCGACATACCTATACATGGGTGGTATCAATTTACTCAGAAGATGTTGCTGAACATATTTTGGGGTGTTTTTTGGCAGTAACCCATAACTGGATTTGACAATTCATGCCTAAAGTACAATGTGTGTAAAAAAAATAACACAAAAGTGACTACCTGAAAGTTTGACATAGAGCTAGTGCATGGAAAGTGTTAAAATACAACTCTTTGAAAGCACCCAGGGTGTGCCCTTTCTAAAAATATATGGTTTGATGGGGGTAAATTACTTTGGCCGGCTTCAAAAATGTCCCAAATAGGACATGGGTGCATGATGACGAAATGTGAAAATTCCAAGTTGGAAAACTGAAATGCGCACCCCCCAAATAAGGCCTTTTAGCCCCCAAATGACCCGACATACCTATACTTGGGTGGTATCAATTTACTCAGAAGATGTTGCTGAACATATTTTGGGGTGTTTTTTGGCAGTAACCCATAACTGGATTTGACAATTCATGCCTAAAGTACAATGTGTGTGAAAAAATAACACAAAAAGTGACTACCTGAAAGTTTGACATAGAGCTAGTGCATGGAAAGTGTTAAAATACAACTCTTTGAAGCACCCTAGGGTGTGCCCTTTCTAAAAATATATGGTTTGATGGGGGTAAATTACTTTGGCCGGCTTCAAAAATGTCCCAAATAGGACATGGGTGCATGATGACGAAATGTGAAAATTCCAAGTTGGAAAACTGAAATGCGCACCCCCCAAATAAGGCCTATTAGCCCCCAAATGACCCGACATACCTATACATGGGTGGTATCAATTTACTCAGAAGATGTTGCTGAACATATTTTGGGGTGTTTTTTGGCAGTAACCCATAACTGGATTTGACAATTCATGCCTAAAGTACAATGTGTGTGAAAAAATAACACAAAAAGTGACTACCTGAAAGTTTGACATAGAGCTAGTGCATGGAAAGTGTTAAAATACAACTCTTTGAAGCACCCTAGGGTGTGCCCTTTCTAAAAATATATGGTTTGATGGGGGTAAATTACTTTGGCCGGCTTCAAAAATGTCCCAAATAGGACATGGGTGCATGATGACGAAATGTGAAAATTCCAAGTTGGAAAACTGAAATGCGCACCCCCCAAATAAGGCCTATTAGCCCCCAAATGACCCGACATACCTATACATGGGTGGTATCAATTTACTCAGAAGATGTTGCTGAACATATTTTGGGGTGCTTTTTGGCAGTAAACCTTAAAGTTCACAGTACATGTATTCTTAAATTGCGTTCAAAAAAAAAAAATCACCAAATTTTTTTTTTCTCAAACTTTGGCATAGATTTGTGGTAAAATGGTTTGCATGGAAAGAGTCAAAATACCCCAAGTTTAATACCTTGATTTGTGTACTTTAAAAAAATATGTATATGTGGAGGGTTATTCAGGAATTAGTGACAGATATCAGTGTTACAATGTCACTATCACTAGTTTTGAAAATAAACTCTTTGGAAATGGCAAAGTGCTACTTGCACTTATTGTTGCATAAAATAAGGAAAAAAGCGAGGAATATGTAAACATTGGGTATTGCTAAACTCAGTACTAAATTTAGAAACTACTAAAGAATTAATTTTTTTTGACGGTTGTTGATACATAAGAAATTTTGGGGGTCAAAGTTCGAAAAAGTGGTGTTTTTTCAATTTTTGTGTCATATTTCACAATATTTTTTATAGTAAATTATATGAAATGATGAAAAAAATGGTATCTTTATAAAGTCCATTTAGTGACGAGAAAAACAGTGTAAAATATGTGTGGGTTACATAAACGAGTAAGAGGAAAATTTGACGTAAACACTAAGAGCGCAGAAACGTAAAAACAGCAGCGGTCACGAACGGACGGATTCGTGTAAAACCGCCCGGTCACTAAGGGGTTAAACTTTCCTTTTGCCGCCGCGTGTTTTTCCCACATTACGAAGTCCTGTCGTTCATATACCGTGTTTACATTATATATGCTGCTTTATTAGGATCAGTAAAGTATATAATCTATAAAATCCACAACAGAGCTGGTGTATATTTATTTCCTAGTGCGGTGAGACTAACCCGAGGTTAATTCAGCGGCTCCTCCGGGAGTGAGCGCTACACGTGGGGGCTCGTTCCGGTCTCTATAATAAAACCGCATTTAAAGGGTTAATTATGGATCCAGACACTGCTGCCAAATGGTGTGAGGAGCAAAATAGCCAGATAGAGTTAAGCATAATCATGGATATTCCTGCAGACACTTGGGCCGAAGATCAGATTCGCCGGGCCGTGGCCGCGCTGACACCAGATCATCGGGGGTTAATCCTGGACATTAAAGCGAACCCGGATACTTCTCACACGTATGTTCTTTTTGAGTGGAGAAAGGGTGTTCCAATGTGTTTTCAGGGCACGAGCGTGAAGCTGACCGATGAGGTGGAAGTTCAATTGATTCAGCCAAGTGCGCCACGTGGCGATCCCGCGAGTGTTCCCGCGCCCAGTCCGCTGGCCATGATCGGGCCTGAATTCATAGTGGCTATTGGAGATTTGCTGGCTAAATGTCAAAGAACAAGCCCTCCACACACTAACTTTGGTTATCGACGGTTGAGGAATTTTACAGGAAACGTACCAACTCCAGCTGGAGAAGAAACCTTTGAAGAATGGGTAGAACAGGCGATGCAGGCTCTGGATGAGTGGGACGTCCCTGAAGCGCAGAAGAAGCAAAGAATTACTGAGAGCTTAAAGGGACCTGCGTCAGAGGCTGTCAGAAACCTGAAATTGAGTAAGCAAGACTGCACTGCTTTAGATTACCTAAACGTATTACAGGAAGTCTTTGGGCGAACAGAAAAGGCTGTTGAGCTCATGTACCAGTATGAACATACTTACCAGCGAAAAGGTGAGAAAATGACTGAATATATGAGGTGCCTAGATAAGAAAGGGGCCGAACCGGCCACAATAGATAAAATCTGAATGCAGCAGATATTGAGGGGCGCTCAACCTCTAGATCCTGTGATGTTACAGCTGAGAACCAGAGAAGGTAACCGAGAATTGAAATACCTGGAACTGATTCGAGCTGTTAGAGAGGAAGAGGCTCTGCTCGAAGAAAAGTCTTTAAGGAGAGGAGAAAGAGCTTACGCACAACCAGTAAGGCATAACTAATATCTGCAAACTGAAGATGATTCGTTGGACACCTATGGATTTGAAGTTGACGGACAAGAGCATCTGTTTGTTCCTATATCCACAGAGAGTGCTGCCAAAGAGCCAACCCTTCCTGCATACAGTGAGTTACACAAGACCGTTAAGAAGGTGCAAGAAGCTCAAGCTTAACTGAAACAAGCGCACACGGATCTGTGTCGAGTACTCTTGAAGGTGGCAGAGACACAGACCGATATGCAGAAGTTCCTCACTGATATGCGGACAACGGGAGTTACTGTGGCGTCTGGCCAGGGTCCTTTAACTGAGTCACCACGAACAAGTGCGTCTCCGTCTTCAAAGAAGAGATGTTTCAATTGTAGGGAAATGGGTAATTTCCGAGCACAATGCAAAAGCCAAAGGCCTGAAGGAAATAAAGTGGAAGAGTTCCTAAAGGCCTTGGAGGGGTTGCTATCTACCTCACAGGCGGGAAACGCCAGAGGGCCCAAGTGAAAGAGCAAACTAGGTGCCCAATGGTTGAAAACCGCTCCAAAATTAAAGCCAGAACCAAAAGGCCGAGAGGGCCCAGAGTCTTGCCAACGGCTGAGCCTACCAGGACTGAAAGAGGTACTCCTTTAGTATCCGGTCCTATGTCATGGGGAAACAATGCACACTCAAAGCCTACCCGAGTCAAGAAGAAGGCCAGGGTACAGCGAACTGGGTCTATACCTCCTGCGGCTACGACAAAGTTTCCCGACCAGCTGATAGGTCCTTCTCCCATTGTTCCAATCCAAGTGGAGGGAGTCTACACTAAAGCTCTGTTAGACTCAGGGGCTCAAGTGACATTGATCTATCGAGACTTCTACGAGAAGCACTTGAAGCACATACCTCTACAGAAATTAAAGGACCTTGAGATCTGGGGTATCGGAACTGAGAAGCTTCCTTATGACGGATATCTACAGGTGAAGTTAGAAATCAGATCCGAAGTCCTCGGACAGTCTGGAGGTTGTGATGCATTGGCCATTGTGTGTCCTCTGCCTTCAGGGGCCAACAGAAGTTCTATGATAGTAGTGACCAATACTGATCTGGTGCGACGTCTTCTGACTCCTATAGTAATGGAAGAAGGTTCTACCACCAGGGGAGTACACCCGATGTTACGTCCGGTCTATCAGCGAATGGTCGAAGAACAGAAGGCACCTGCCGAAGTGGGGCGTCTGTGGAGATTGGGAGGAACAGAGAAGGTTCTGCAATCAGGAGAAGTGGCGAGTTTCCGGGCTTCAGTCAAGTTGAACGGATCACAACCGGGTCCCTATGTGGTACTGGAAACTGATCTCAGTCATGGGAGTGAAGCCGGAGTAGAAGTAATCCCTGAAATAATCTCCACAAGAGCTTTGAAACGGACACGAGGAAGAGTCTCAGTGTGTGTAATGTGTCTGATTCTCCAGTGATCCTGAAAGCACGAATGCCCATCGGGCAAGTAGCGTCTGCTACACCTCTCTCCCCTACCGATTTAGGGGGGGGGGAGTGAATAAAGAGATTCCAGCTGACAGGTTCTATTCTAAGGACGCTCCCATCTCGCCTGAATGGAAGAAACGTCTTCAGTCCCAGATCCTAAAATGGAGGGATTTGTTCTCGAAGGATGAGTTTGACGTGGGTTTAGCTAAGAGTACTGAGCATCGCATTCGACTGCAGGAGGATAAGCCATTTCGAGAAAGGTCAAGACGCGTACCACTGGGTGTCACGTTTAGACTGCGGGTAGTGTAGCAGGTTGGTTGTGAGCCCAGGATGCAGTGATGAAGGCAGGTTTAGAATAACAAAAGAGTGTTTATTTGCACATAAACACAGTAGCATTAAATCAGACAGGGTACAGGCAATGGAGTCGTCAGGATTCAGCAAGGGGTTCGGTACACGGCAAGGCTGGCAGAGAATAGTCGGTGGTACAGCAGGGGTTCGGTACACGGCAAGGCTGGCAGAGAATAGTCGGTGGTACAGCAGGGGTTCGGTACACGGCAAGGCTTAGATGGGGGGCAGAGGGGGAGCAGGATGGGAGGGTTACCGGTGAGTGAAGCAATGAGAGTCCAGATAAATAGCAGAAGGTCCTTGGGGTCTGGGCAGAGAGGGTTCAGGAGATGATCAGGCGGTTCCAGGGAGCTTTGAATAAACAGGTATCGCAGTCAGTAACTTCAATGTGGAAGTGAAGTCTGGAGGGCGTAGCTTCCTGATATACAGGGATAATTAGGGGAAGGTGAGGTCAGGTGAAATTCTAGGGCTAGGATGCTGGGAACACACAGGTTTAGGAACGTGTATTGTTCATGATGCAGGGTTGGCGTGGGTGACAGGGGCCAGAGGGTGGCGATCCTGACACTGGGAGACTTGGATGACCTACGAGAACAGCTGAATGAACTACAGAGAACTAAGGTGATTCAAGAGTCCAGGAGTCCATACGCCTTTCCAATAGTGATGGTTCGGAAGAAGAATGGTTCTATCCGTCTATGTATAGACTATCGCACGCTAAATCAGAGAACCATTCCGGATCAATATGCCACTCCTTGGATAGAAGATGCCTTACAGTGTTTGTCTGGAGCAAAATGGTTTAGTGTACTAGACCTGCGAAGTGGGTATCATCAGATACCAATGCATCCTGAGGACAAAGAGAAGACTGCGTTCATCTGCCCACTGGGGTACTTTGAGTTCAACAGAATGCCTCAAGGCCTTACGGGGGCTCCTGCCACGTTCCAACGGTTGATGGAGAAGACAGTCGGGGACATGAATCTGATCGAAGTGTTGTTGTATCTTGATGATATTATTGTGTTTGGGAAGACTCTGGAAGAACATGAGCAGCGGTTGGAAAAGGTCTTGAAGAGGCTCCACGAAGAAGGGTTGAAACTGTCTCTGGAGAAGTGTCAATTCTGTCTACCTTCCGTTACGTACCTGGGACATGTTGTTTCGGCAGAATGTGTTTTGACGGATCCTCGAAAGTTAGAAGCCGTAGCTTCCTGGCCTAGACCCTGAAATGTTACTGAACTTAGATCTTTCCTGGGGTTCTGTTCATATTACCGAAGATTCGTAGGAGGATTTGCCAAGATAGCGCAACCCTTGAACAAACTCCTACAGAAGGAAGACGCAGAAGAAGGCTCTAAGGCCTCTGATCGAAGTTCGTCGGCTCCGGGGCCAAGGAAAGCTCGAGAATCCATCCAAGAAGAATGGACTAATCAATGCGAAAGTGCTTTCATGAAGTTGAAAGAGAGTCTAACTCAAGCTCCCGTCCTGGCTTACGCTGATCCTCATAAGCCGTACGAATTGCATGTGGATGCCAGCAGAGAAGGTCTAGGGGGAGTCCTATACCAAGAATATGATGGATTGTTGAGGCCTGTAGCGTATGTGAGCCAAAGTCTTACGCCTTCCGAGAAGAACTACCCTACCCACTGTTGGAGATACAACAGCATATATTATACTATGGACTGCAGGTGGCGCTGTTAGTACAGGTTAAATGTGTTCTAAACTCGTTGGTATATGTTCACAGGAAATAAGTCTCTTTTGTCTCTGCTTCACTTCCTTCTTCCTTTCTAGCTGTGTGATGATGAAGCATCCTGATATATATCTAGTGACTAATCTGTTATAAGTTGTTTTATTGCTATATGCACAAAGTAAAGTTCTCTACTGAAGATTCACAAGACTCCAGTGCCTCTTTCATACATAACCAACAGGTTATGGGCCCAGACACTGAAAACGAAACTACAAATCAGTAAGTGCTGCAGCTATCATCCAAATACCTGCTGTGTGTGAGGAAAGGAGCTGCATCCAATATACTGAAAGATGGCAAGTGGCTCAGATGTGAAATATGCAATAGCAAAGCTAAACAATACCAATTATCAGCTGTGGAAGTTTAAGCTGGAAATGCTGTTATCCAAAGATGATCTGTGGCAGGTGCTGGATACAATCAGACCCACTGACAACCCAGAAGAATGGGACAAAAGAAACAGGCAAGCAAAAGCAGTTATAAGCCTGTTAGTGGAGGATGATCAACTAATCCATATAAGAAAAGAAAACACAGCTAAAGGTATGTGGACTGCACTACAGAAACTGCACGAGCGTTCAAACTTAAACAGTAAACATAGAAAACATAGAAAACATAGAAAGATGTCGGCAGATAAGAACCTTTCGGCCCATCTAGTCTGCCCAATTACATGGATACTTTACTTGGATTTATCTTTTGTTTAGGATAGCCTTATGCCTATCCCATGCTTGCTTAAATTCAATTACTGTTTTGGCCTCTACCACTTCAACTGGAAGACTGTTCCATGTATCCACCACCCTCTCAGTAAAATAATGCTTCCTGATGTTACTTTTAAACCTTTGCCCCTCTAGTCTAAGACTATGTCCTCTTGTTTTGCTACTTTGTTTCCTTTTAAATATACTCCCTTCCTCTACCTTGTAGATTCCCTTTACGTATTTAAATGTTTCTATCATATCTCCTCTGTCTCGTCTTTTTTCCAAGCTGTACATGTTAAGATCATTAAGCCTTTCCTGGTAACTTTTCTCCTTCAAGCCGTACACCATTTTAGTAGCCCTTCTCTGAACTCTCTCTAAGATGTCTATATCCTTCTGGAGATACGGTCTCCAGTACTGCACACAGTACTCCAAGTGAGGTCTCACCAGTGCTCTGTACAGTGGCATGAGCACTTCCTTTTCCTACTGCTAATACCTCTCCCTACACAACCAAGCATTCTGCTAGCATTTCCTGCTGCTCTATTACATTGACTACTTACTTTAGATCCTCTGAAATAATAACCCCTAAATCCTTTTCCTCAGATGTTGAGGTTAGGACTGTATCAAATATTCTATATTCAGCCCTTGGGTTTTTACGTCCCAGGTGCATTATCTTGCACTTATCCACATTAAAACTCAATTGCCACAGCTCCGACCATTTTTTTAGTTTACCTAAATCATTTGTCATTTGGCTGATCCCTCCAGGAACGTCAACCCTGTTGCAAATCTTTGTGTCATCAGCAAAAAGACATACTTTTCCATTAATATCTGCTACGTAAACTGTATAAGATGAGGCTGGAAAAAGGCCAGGAAATGTGTGAACATGTGAACGCTATGCTGGAAATTGTGGAGCAATTACGTGCAATTGGAGAAGAAATAAAAGACAATCATGTAGTGGCATTACTATTATGCAGCCTTCCAGAATCATATAGTGCCCTGATAAACGCTCTAGAAACCAGACCAGAGGAAGAACTAACACTGGAATATGCTAAAGGGAAATTAATTGATGAATACAACAGAAAGAAGGAAAATATACGTGGTGAAGAGAATGACAAAACAGAAGTAGCTCTAAAGGTGAATGAAAACACAAAACAAAACAAAGAGACCAGAGTGTGTTTTCGCTGCAAAAGGACAGGTCATTTGAAATATAATTGTTCAATCTGGAAAGCAGAACAGCGAAGGAGAGAGACATTCACAAAAGAAAGAGCTAAAGCAGCCACACAGGAAAGCAAAGACACAGCGTGGAGTGCAAGTTTTAAAGTAACTCAGAATACTACCCCGCATGGATGGTACATTGACTCAGGAGCAACAAGTCACATGACCAGTGATGAGACCTTCTTCACAGAAATTAATTTTAATACAAAAGACAAAGTCTTCCTAGCAAATGGGAAAAGTATTACATCAGAAGGTAAAGGTCAAGGATTTCTGAACTGCATCACACCATCAGGAGGTAACCGAAGCATCCTTGTAAAGAACGTTCTGTATGTTCCAAGTCTAGAAGGAAGCCTCCTATCAGTAAAAAACCTTGCTAACAATGGACTTACAGTACAATTCCGAGGTAATGAATGCACAATTCGAAACAGAAAAGAAATCGTTGCAAAAGGAAGGTTGAATGAACACCTATACAAAATCGTCACTGAACGTGTTCAAGTCAAAACAGTCACTCATAATCCACATGACAAGTGCATCCATCTATGGCACAGACGATTGGGGCATCGAAACTCAGAAGCTATAAAGGAACTTTCTAAGAGAGAATTATCAGAAGACATGATAATGATACCTTGTCCAAAGTTGATGAAGTGCACGTGTTGCATCAAAGCAAAGGCCACACGTACACCACTTCCACAAGCCAGTCAAAGAAAAACCACTAAACCCATGGAACTTATACACAGTGACGTGTGTGGACCAATGAAAACCCCGACACCCAGCGGCAACAAATATTTAATAACCTTCATTGATGACTATTCCAGGTACACAACGACATATCTGATGAAACACAAAAGTGAGACAACTGATAAACTTCAAGAATTTGTAGCGATGACTAGCAACAAATTTCAAAGGAAACCCGGAATAATACGCACGGACAATGGAGGGGAATATATGGGTAAAGAAGTGGAATCATATCTAAAGAAACATGGTATCATACACCAGACAACCGTACCGTACACTCCAGAACAAAACGGTGTAGCTGAAAGAAAAAATCGCACTCTTGTAGAAATGGCCAGATGCATGCTTTCAGATGCCAACCTACACAACAAGTACTGGGGAGAAGCAATAATGACTGCAACATATCTACAGAACAGACTACCATCTAAAGCTATTGAAAGTACCCCTTATGAAATGTGGAACAGATCAAAACCTAGTATAGGTCATATTAGAGTGTTTGGTTGCAAAGCATACGTTTACATTCCAAGTGAAAAACGCTCCAAGTGGGAGAACAGAGCCATAGAAGGCATTCTAATAGGCTACAGTGAACAAAGTAAGGGATACAGAATCCTTAATCCAAAGACCAACAAGGTCACAGTAAGCCGCAGTGTTTATTTTGATGAAAGCCAAACATCAGAAATAATGACTCCTGAAAAACACGAAGAAAAGGTGCCGATTGAAATAGCAAGAGATGCTGACCAAAAGGAAACTGTGCAGGAGTCAGACCAAGAAGTGGAACTCACAATTGATGACTTAACTGTTCACAATCCAGTAGAACCGACAGAACAACCAGAAATCAGAAGATCTACTCGGACAACAAAAGGGATCCCACCGCGCAAGCTGTCATACACTGTTAAGACACATGAGACATTTGAACCAACATCTTGGGAAGACATAGATAAACTACCAAAAGGGGAAGCCAATCAGTGGAGAAAGGCGGCTGAAGAAGAACTAAAATCACTTCAGAAAAATGAAACCTGGACTCTCACAGAGCTCCCTCCCGGTCACAAAACTATAGGAAGTAAATGGATTTTTAAAGTGAAGTACGACGCAGAAGGAAACATTCACAGATACAAGGCAAGAGTAGTCGCCAAGGGATATTCCCAGAAATATGGAGAAGATTATGATGAAACATTTGCTCCAGTGGTAAAGCACACAACCATTAGAACATTCCTCAGCATTGCAGCTGAAAAACAAATGCAAGTGAAGCACCTGGATGTCAAAACAGCTTTTCTATATGGAGATATCAAAGAGGAACTCTACATGGAGCAGCCACCAGGGTTTAATACAGGACAGAACCTTGTGTGTAAACTGCAAAAGAGCATCTATGGTCTCAAACAAGCAGCAAGAATGTGGAATGAAAAAGTGAACGAAGTACTCACAACAGAAGGATTTTCAAGAAGTAACGCTGATCCATGCCTGTATTCAAAGAATCAAGACAACAAATGGATCTACCTACTAATTTATGTTGATGACATCATAATTTGTTTTGAACAAGAAGGGGATTATGATCAAATAACTAGCACATTGAAACAAAACTTTGAGATTAAAGAGCTTGGGAACATTGCTCACTATTTAGGAATCCAAATCGAGAAAGAAGAAGACGGAAGTTATCTTCTTCACCAAAGTCAGAAAATTACAGATATTCTAGCAGAGTTTCACATGCAAGATGCAAAAGAGGTGAAAACGCCTATGGAACCAGCTTATCAGAAAGACAATGGAATGGAAAACTTGTTACCTAACAATGAGAAGTACCGCAAAGCAATTGGAAAATTGTTATACATTGCAACTGTGACAAGACCAGACATTGCCGCAGCATTGAGTATACTCTGTAGAAAAGTTTCAACACCCTGTCAACGTGATTGGAATGCCGTAAAAAGGGTGATACAGTATCTAAAAGGAACAATTCATATGAAACTGCGACTGCCAGCAACACCCAATGCAAACTTAATTGGATATGTAGATGCTGACTGGGCCGGAGATATCACAGACCGCAAATCTACTACTGGTTACATCTTCCAGTACGGAGAAGGAACCATCAGCTGGTCTAGTCGAAAACAAGCGACTGTTGCACTCTCTTCAACTGAAGCAGAATACATAGCAGCAGCACATGCATGTCAAGAAGCAATTTGGATTCGTCAACTTCTATTAGACATGGGACTGGATATGTCTAAACCGATACCCATCTTTGAAGACAACCAGGGATGTATAAAGTTGACACAATCAGAAAGGATCAACCCTAGAACCAAGCACATAGACGTAAAATATCATCTGCTCAGGGACACACAAGAGCAAGGACTTATCGATATTCAGTATTGCCCATCAGAAGAGATGACTGCAGATGCACTCACCAAACCGTTGCCAAAGGAACGTTATTGTTTTCTTCAAAAGAAGCTGAATGTTGTATGATTATGCACATGCTGTTGAGAAGGGGTGTTGGAGATACAACAGCATATATTATACTATGGACTGCAGGTGGCGCTGTTAGTACAGGTTAAATGTGTTCTAAACTCGTTGGTATATGTTCACAGGAAATAAGTCTCTTTTGTCTCTGCTTCACTTCCTTCTTCCTTTCTAGCTGTGTGATGATGAAGCATCCTGATATATATCCAGTGACTAATCTGTTATAAGTTGTTTTATTGCTATATGCACAAAGTAAAGTTCTCTACTGAAGATTCACAAGACTCCAGTGCCTCTTTCATACATAACCAACACCCACAAGTTGGAGTTCTTAGCCTTGAAGTGGGCGGTAGAAGACAAGTTGAAAGATTATCTGTATGGAGCGGAATTTGTGATAAAAACTGACAACAATCCTCTTATGTACGTCCTTACTACGGCGAAACTGGACGCAACGGGACATCGGTGGTTGGCCGCTCTGTCAGGGTTTCGGTTCAGCCTTAAGTATCGCCCTGGAGTGAATAATCGAGATGCAGATGCTTTGTCAAGAAGACCCTACACTACAGAATGGACTCAGCTGACTCCAGATGGGGTGCAAGCCTTATGTCAAGGGGCGGAGCGCCGGGTCAAGGGAGTGGTTGAAGCAGAAGCTATAGGAGTTATGGCATCGGCTGTTCCAGAGTTTTATTGTAATCCTACACAGCTGAAAGTCTGCCTACTATTTCGAAGCAGGACCTGAGAGACGATCAGGCTAGAGATCCTCTGATTGCGTTAACAGTAAAGGCCATAAACACGAACCAAACGGAAATTCTACTGACAAACTCCCCAGAAGGAGCCCGATTGGTATACAAAGAGTGGGAACGGTTGAAGATGTTGGATGGGGTGGTCTATTGAAGGGGCCCCTCAAATAATGCTGAAGAGACACAACAGTTGTTCCTTCCCACCAAACACAGAGAGGGTGTGCTGAGGTCATTACACGATGACCATGGGCATTTGGGTGCAGAGAGAACTTTTAAACTAGTGCGAGACAGATTTTATTGGCCCTGTATGAGATCTAAAGTTGAAAGTTACTGCCATTCATGTCTGAGGTGTATCCAGAGAAAGACCCTACCAACTCGAACTGCTCCAATGAGCCACCTGCAAAGTCAAGGACCTATGGATTTGGTGTGCATTGATTTCCTGTGCTTAGAGCCGGATGCTAGTGGGCAGGGAAATATTCTAGTAGTGACTGATCATTTCACACATTATGCCCAAGCTTTCTCTACTAAAGACCAACGTGCTCCTACAGTAGCAAAGGTTTTGATGGAGAAGTTTTTTGTTCATTATGGCCTACCAAGGAGAATCCACTCGGATCAGGGCAGAGACTTTGAGAGCCGGCTTGTTGGGCAATTGCTGGAACTGTTAGGAATTCAGAAGGCCCGAACGACTCCATATCACCCTCAAGGTGACGCCCAACCCGAAAGATTTAATCGCACACTGCTAAATATGTTGGGGACACTGTCAAACCGAGAGAAGCAGCATTGGAGTCATCACATATGCATGCGTATAACAGTACGGAGAGTGACGCTACTGGATACTCACCTTACCGTCTCATGTTTGGAAGAGAAGCTCGACTGCCTGTTGACTTGGCATTTGGGCTATCCCTTGATCAGACATCTGTGGCCTCTCATAAAAATTATGTGGATAGACTTCGGAAAAATTTGGCTTCTGCGTTTGAACAGGCCCGTTTGACCTCAGGAAACCGAGAACAGAGGAATAAGCGAAACTATGACTCGAGAGTTCGGATACAGGATCTACAACCCGGTGATAGGGTTTTGTTGAAGAACTTGGGTGTTTCTGCAAGGCATAAGTTGGCGGATAGATGGAGTGCTCAAGTCTACATTGTCTGCAAGCAACTGCCGGGTCTGCCAGTTTACCAAATCCGACCAGATGGAAAGGCCGGGCCTCTAAAAAACTGGCACCGAAATCATCTGTTGCCTTTGAGAGAAGCTGTAAGAATACCAGTTGGAGGCGAACTTTCTTTGCCGAACCCGCCTGTTCCACGCTCGATTCCTGTTACTCGGTCTCAACAGACACGGGTTGTTGAAGATAGTGAAGGAGAGTGTGAGGAAGGAAGTTTTTGTCTGGACTGGGTGCGCTCGCCTGAGCCTGACGAGGTCATTCCAGCTTCTGAACAGTGGGAAAGTAACCTGAGGCCCAAGGCTCCTGAATTCCGATTGGAAGTCCCTGAGACTTTGGAAATTCCTGTAGTTCCAGAAAATGTGTCCATAGATTATAGTTCTATGCCTTCACTGGAAGGTTCATATTCGGAAGAGGTGTCTGCTCCAGTTGTTGAAGAAAGAATTGAGCCTGTAAATGTGGCACCCCCACCCGAAGAGGAGATGATTGAACCAGAGTCTAAACGCTCTATCCGACCCCCTCAGAGACTCACCTACGATTCACCGGGACATAGCACTGAAGAGGCTGTTACCACAGTGCGAAGGTTGCCTGAAGTGTCTGCTATGCTAGCTGAGGTAGTCAGGAGCATGAGTCAACTTGAGGATGTATATCTGACCCATTGTATGTTTGCTGCTGAACCTGTATATATTGCCTAATGTAAATGTTGGAATGTCATGTAATTGTTACACTTCCTTGGAGAGACCCAAGAGTTCAAGGGGGGGAGAGTGTAGCGCTGCTTTAAGATTTTGCTTGCTGCCTTTACTTGTTGTGGCCACCAGAGGGAGACAGGGGCAATATGGACTATGCTGGACACAAACGGAACTACAATTTCCATTGTGCTTTGCGGTGGAGACAGGAAGTGGGTGGGAGAGAAAGGAAGGACATCCGCAGCCTCGTGCAGGGGGATAGCCAGAGTGAGCCGAGCGGCGGAAGGTGGAAGATGCACGTGAGACTGCCAGAGATTGTGACCAGGCTGGAGAGCAGGCGCTGCCTCACGGGTGCTGGGGATTGGGACAGAGACTTGCCAGAGACCTACCTACGCACCGCTGAGAGGTTTTGCAGAGGCACAAAGTTCCGGTTGGACCCCGAGTAAGGAGACCGCGATGATCCATTGGGAGTGCAGGCGGTAGGCCGTAGTTTCTCATTGCGGAGATCGGACAAGCAAGGGAAGCGGATCCGGTGGCACAGAGTCCCAGTGCAAAAGCGGAGAGACATCCTTGATCGGGCAGCGGAACAGATTGTCTAACGGATGGGTGAGAGGCCTTCCAGGCCACAGTTCCAAGTATAACAAAGCACGCTGCATTATTGTCTAAATCTACAGGGCCCCAACTTGACTAGTCGAAGATTTGCTCATTCCATTCACTGGCCAGTTGAATACAGTACCCGGGTACCTGAGATCATACACACACACCTTTTTGAGACATTACTTTCACGGGACTTACACTCCGGAATCGAAGGGGTTAAACTTTCCTTTTGCCGCCGCATGTTTTTCCCGCATTACGAAGTCCTGTCGTTCATATACCGTGTTTACATTATATATGCCGCTTTATTGGGATCAGTAAAGTATATAATCTATAAAATCCACAACAGTGCGGGTGTATATTTATTCCCTAGTGCGGTGAGACTAACCCGAGGTTAATTCAGCGGCTCCTCCGGGAGTGAGCGCTACACCTCCGCCAATTCCTCCGCCGAGAAGGGCGCCACCAGGGTCTCCGCCCGCTCCTCCCCTACTGTGGGCAAACTAAGGGAAGACAGAAAGTCTCTAATGTCGTGACAAAGGGATTGATTGTCAGCCGTGTGGGAAGGGGAATGATTATAAAGGTCCTTGTAAAAGGAGGTCAAGAGATCATTAATCGCGGAGGGGGAAGTCACCAGCGCTCCCTCTCTGTTCTGAAGCTTGCAAATCGGGACCGAATAAGGTCGTGGTCGCAGTTTATGGGCCAAAGGAGTATCCATTTTGTTATCCCTTTCGAAATATAAGCGTCTGTTCCAGATCATGGAGCGCCCAACGTCATCTACCAGTAATTGATTCAAGGCCTGTCGTACGGTTTGAAGTGCCGAGAAAGAGGCTTCCGAGGGGCACGTCTTATGGTCAGTCTCCCTATCTCTCAGGTCCGCCTGTAAATCTAGAATCTGGACATTTCTACGTTTCTTATATATTGAGACCCATGCTTGATGAAAGCGCCCCTAATAACGGCTTTATGGGCCGCCCAAACTATTGGGGGAGAGACCTCCTCCCCGGAGTTTAAGTTGAAAAATTCTGTCAATTCCGCGGCTATGGTCCTGTGGCGTGAGAGCCCCTGTTCCTGATCTGTCTACAGCTGCGCATAATGTGGCATTAAAATCTCCCCCAATGATTAAGTCGCCTGGAGTGCGGGACCCCAAGAATTCCGAGAGCGCGGACCAAAAGTCTTTGTCCAGGGAATTAGGAGCATATACCGAAGCTAGCGCATAAGTGGCCCTGTACCACTACGTATCTACCGGAGTCATCCCCCTCCACCGATTCCACCTGGAAGGGGCAAGAATTATGCAGGACGACAGAGACACCATTACGTTTGGGTAATGCATTAGAAGTAAAGACCCGCTGGTAGCGTGCATCAGCCAATCTGTAGGTGGCCTTGCGTGGGATACGTGTCTCCTGTATAAAGGCTATGTCTATCTTTTGTTTGCGCAACTTGCGGAAAAGGAGACGCCGTTTGCGCGGGGAGTTAAGGCCCTTAACATTTAAGGAAAGGCACTTCAGCGATGCCATAATTTAAATGCAGGATAGCGGATACACGGACCAGCGGGCCCCCCCCCCCTCAGGGAAGAAGAAGAGAAGACAGAAAAGAAAGGGATGAGAGAGAAAAGAAAAGGATAAAAAGAGAAGGAAAAGAAAAACCTTGACACGAAGAACAAGCCAGAGAGTCGAGACGGGAGACACTGAGAAGGCACATAGTCACCAACAAAGACATTAGAGCTTCCCAACCTCCCCTTCCCGCTAAGAAATATAACCAGTCGTGGTAACCAGAATCCCATTGGACACGAGCCTGTCCACGGCTCCCTGTCAGGCCAATTCCCAGCTCAAAAACGTGTCTATCAAAGATCCTAACGAACATATAAGGGAACACATATAAACAAAACATATGAAGCGGTTACCAAACATATCTGAACCGAATGAACCAGTTTAAAACAGAATTAGAATATGATACATTACACATCCTCCCCTTCGATCGGCGAGGCCTAGACCTCAGCCAACGGCAGCCAGCACTGGGGAAATCAGAAAGAGAATGGTTGTATTAGCGAACCTGCCCGGCCCTCTCATCCCGGAGCCTTCTTCCATTCCAGTGGCAATTTCTTCAGCAGACACTGTCTCGGGGGAGCCGGTAAGTCCTCAGGCACCGGCAATTGGAGAGAGTGCAGTAGCTTAGGGGCGTCTTGGATCTTGGAACAAGTGAGGGCTTGGCCCTCTTTGTAAACCACAAGGCGTAGGGGGAATCCCCAGGTGTACTTGATCTTCCCAGCTCTCAGAACCTCTGTTACAGTGTGCTATTCCCGTCGCTTGGCCAAGGTAGAAGGGGCCACGTCGGGCAGAAGAGAAAGTGGGTGATCCTCATATAACAGATGAACCGATCTGCCCTCCTTTAGGAGTACCTCCTTGGTATGATAATAATGGAACCTGATTATTACGTCCTGAAATTTCCCCCCCGGGGGGGACGTGGCCCGAAGGCCCTGTGGGCCCGATCTATAAGAAGGCAGGAGGGAGGCAAATCCGGCAGCAATTTTTTAAAAACACCTTCCACGGTCACCGTCAAATGGTCGTGGGGGACCGAGTCCGGGAGCCCCCGGAGACGTATGTTGTGGCGGCTGCGATTCGCGAGGTCTTCCACCTGGGCCTCCAGACGACCGATAGTCGCCGCCATAGTGTAGATTGTGTCTACCAGGGCATTGTTATGAGAGGCTATAGCGTCAGTGCAGAATGGACTCAGTTAACTCCAGACGGGGTACAAGCTTTGTGTCAAGGAGCAGAGCGCCGGGTCAAGGAAGGGATTGAAGCGAAAGCCATAGGAGTCATGGCTGTGGCTGTTCCGGAGTTCTACTGCAACCCTACGCAGTTGAGGGATGAAAGTCTGCCTATTTTTTCAAAACAGGACCTGATAGCTGATCAGGCTAGAGACCCTTTAATTGCGTTAACCATAAAGGCCCTAACTGCGAACCAACGGGAAATTCTGCTGACCAATTCCGCAGATGGAGCCAGATTGGTCTACAAAGAGTGGGAACGGTTGAAGATGTTGGGTGGGGTGGTCTACCGAAGGGGCCCCTCAACCAATGCTGAAGAGACCCAACAGTTGTTCCTTCCCACTAAACATATAGAGAGTGTACTGCGATCGCTACATGATGAACATGAGCATTTGGGCGCAGAAAGGACTTTTAAGCTGGTGCGAGACAGATTCTATTGGCCTTGCATGAGAGCTGAAGTGGAAAGTTACTGCCATTCATGTCTGAGGTGTATCCAAAGGAAGACCCTACCGACCCGAACCGCTCCAATGAGCCATCTGCAAAGTCAAGGACCCATGGATTTGGTGTGCATTGATTTCCTGTGCTTAGAGCCGGATGCTAGTGGGCAGGGAAATATTCTAGTAGTGACTGATCATTTCACACGTTACGCCCAAGCCTTTTCTACGAAAGATCAACGTGCTCCTACGGTGGCGAAGGTTCTGATGGAAAAGTTCTTTGTTCACTATGGCCTAGCAAGGAGAATGCACTCTGATCAGGGTAGAGACTTTGAAAGCCGGCTTGTTGGGCAATTACTGGAACTGCTGGGAATTCAAAAGACCCGAACTACACCATATCACCCTCAAAGTGATGCTCAACCCAAAAGGTTCAATCGCACGCTGCTAAATATGCTGGGGACACTGTCAAACAGAGAGAAGCAGAGCTGGAGTCGTCACATAGTACGGAGAGTGACGCTACTGGATACTCACCGTACCGTCTTATGTTCGGAAGAGAAGCAAGCTCGACTGCCGGTTGATTTGGCATTTGGGCTATCTCTGGATCAGACGTCGATAGCTTCTCATAGAAATTATGTGGATAGACTTCGAAAGAACTTGGCCTCTGCGTTTGAACAGGTCCGTTTGACCTCAGGAAACAAAGGAATAAGCGGAACTATGACTTAAAAGTTTGGATACAGGATCTACAACCCGGTCATAGGGTTTTGTTGAAGAACTTGGGTGCTGCTGCAAGGCACAAGTTAGCGGATAGATGGAGTTCTCAGGTCTACATTGTCTGCAAGCAATTGCCGGGTCTGCCAGTGTACCAAATCCGGCCGGATGGAAAGGCTGGACCTCTTAAGCACTGGCACCAGAATCATTTATTACCTTTGAGAGAGGCTGTGAGGATACCAGTTGGGGATGAACTTTCTCTGCCGAACCCGCCTGCTCCACGTTTGACTCCCGTTACTCGGTCTCAACAGACCCGGGCTACCGAGGAGAGTGAGAGAGACAGTGAGGAAGAAAGCTTTTGTCTGGATTGGATGCGCTCCCCAGAGCCTGAAGAGGTCATTCCAGTTCCTGAACAGTGGGAAAGTAATTTGAGGACTGAGGCTCCTGAATTTCAGTTAGAAGTTCCCGAGACTATTGAAATCCCTGTAGTTCCTGAAACCGAGTCTTATGACTACAGTTCTATGCCTTCACTGGAAGGATCATACTCGGAAGAGATGTCTGTTCCAGTTGTGGAAAGAAGAACTGAACCCGCACCTATAGTACTTCCACCTGAAGAGGAACTGATTGAGCCAGAACCAAAACGCTCTATTCGACCACCCCAGAGACTCACCTACGACTCACCAGGACATAGCACTGAAGAGGCCGTCACCACGGTGCGAAGGCTGCCCGATGTGTCTGCTATGTTAGCTGAGGTAGTTAAAAGCATGAGTCAACTGGAGGAAGTGTATTTAACCCATTGTATGCTTGCTGCTGAGCCTGTGTATGTTGCCTAATATATGTTGAAATGTAATGCAACTGTTATACCTCCTTGGAGAGACCCAAGAGTTCTAGGAGGGGGAGAGTGTAGTGCTGCTTTTAATTCACTGTCATGGTAGTACTTGTTTTTGGCCACCGGAGGGAGACAAGCGCAATGTAAGACATTGGGACTACATTCTCCAGCATGCTTTGCGGGGGGAACAGGAAGTGGGTGGGAAAGAGACACTGACATCCGCAGCCTCGTGGAGAGAACCGTGAGAGCGCGCAGAGGAGTGAGAGGAACAAGACGCAAGTGCAGGAGATAGTAATCGCGACCAGGCCAGAGCGCAGGTGCGGCCTAGCAGAGCTGGAGATTGGGTTTCCCTTTTTATTGAACGAAGACCCAGTGATCCACCGCTAGAAGCCCTACCCAGATACCAAGTAAGCTGAAGGACCCCGAGTTAGGAGACCGCAGACGATCTAACAGGGAGTGCAGGCGGTGAGCTGGACATCTTGTGGCAGATACAGACAAGCAAGACAGCGGATCCGGCGACACAGAGAATCCCAGTCAAAATCGAGCGGAGAGACGTCCTGGGTCGAGCGGAGCGCAGAGTATCTGGCGGATGGGTGAGAGGCCTTCCCGGCCACTGTAAAGTACTAAAGCACGCTGCAGTTTTGTTCAAAACCTACAGGGCCCCAACGTGACTAGTCGAAGATACCTCATAAATAATTCACTGGCCAGTTGAATATTGTACCCGGGTAGTGTCATGGAGCTGATGTAACGCTCCATGCTTCAAACCCCAAGAGACTTTATGTTCATTTATATCGTGTGTTTTTAAATATATTTTACATCATTTGGTTTTAGTTTAATTTAGTTTAGTGTAAAATGGCATAGCTTTGGTTTTAAAAATACTTATATTCCTGTAGGTAAATGTGTTTTTGTGTTTACAGTAAACAAGCTTTACTGCTGTGTAATTTATGCACCAGGGCTTTTCCCATTATCTAGTTGCATGTTTAATTCAAGGGATCTCTGATAGTGTGTGTTTAATCTGATGTGTTAGAACAATGGATATACAAATGTTGTGTGATCTGAAGGCTAGAGAATGTAAAGAATGTTTATTGTAAATAACTGACATAATGTAATTAGTATGGGTATGCAAATTATGACTAGTAATTAGTATGGGTATGCAAATTATGACTAGTAATTAGTATGGGTATGCAAATTATGACTGTTGGACTTCAGCATAAATGGTGGCATTTTGTTCATTAAAAAGTCAGAGAACTCTCAGAGCTCAGAGAGAGAGGATCCTGTTTTAAAGCATACAGCTGCGCCTGGTGTCTTTATTACAAACTACGCTACACTCCACACTCACCCTCAGAAGGCAGAGAGCGGCCTTCTGGAGATTCCTAACGGCTCCAGGGCAGAGGAACAGAAGCAGGCAGGTCAAGCCGCTCGAGGCGCTGAGGACGCGCTCCCAGTAGCCGGGCTGACCGCAACGAAGGGGTGTCTGGAGAGCCAGGACAGACGGAAGGGAACGGTTCCTTCACACTGGTGGCAAGCGGTGGGATAAGCTCTCCAACCCCAGAAGAAACGCAGAATGGCCAGCTATGCCAACTACAAGAGGGACACGCTGAGATACATATTAGAGTGCTGTGGAGGAATCGCCGGCACCAAAAACAAGAAAGCCCTGGTGAAGGAGATTACAAGGATGGACCAGCGAATGGTAAGAACCCCAACCCCGACTCCGGCCACTAAAGATCACCTCCGTAAGAAAGCTCGAGCAATATTAGAGAAATGCGGCACCACCTCCTCCGAAGCCGCAGTTGTACAACTGATGATGGACCGCCAAGAAGATGAGCGAGATAAGGAGCGCCAACACCAGCTGCGGTTGGCCGAGCTCCAAGCGACATGGACAGAATACCCCACCCCTGAAACTTACCCCGTAGAGCCCTGGGTTGAGGTTGACAGCCCGCCTGGAGCTTCGTCCAGGGAATCTACACCCCCCAGCGATCCTTTTATGGGGACTCACAGCTTGTCTGGAGCTTCATGGGAGGAACCCGCACTCCCCAGCTATACTTAGGAGGAGATTTACAGCTTGCCTGGAATTTCCGTCAAGGAAGCTACACCCCCCACAGTCTGCCACGAGGAGCAGACAGATGTTCCCCCCGGGCTGGTTTGCCCGCAACCTTTGATCCCCCTGGAGATGGAAGAAGCCATCCTCCCGCAAAGCGACCCTTACCCAGCAGAAGCGCTGGCAACGGGGCAGAACGCCGCTGGCCTCTGCCCACCCACCCCATCCTGCCCCGAGGCGCAGATGGATGATCTACCCGGGCTGCTTTGCCCGCAGCCCTTGCTTGTTTCCCCGGATCCCCCCGAGGATCCCCCGGGGCTTGTTTCCACACAGCCCCTGACCTCCTTCATTATGGAGGATGCCCTCCTCCCACAAGGAGACCCCTACCCAGCAGAAGAGCTGGCCACGGGGCAGAGCGCCGCTGGCCTCTGCCCCCTCTCCACAGTCTGCCACGAGGAGCAGACAGATGTTCCCCCCGGGCTGGTTTGCCCGCAACCTTTGATCCCCCTGGAGATGGAAGAAGCCATCCTCCCGCAAAGCGACCCTTACCCAGCAGAAGCGCTGGCAACGGGGCAGAGCGCCGCTGGCCTCTGCCCTCCCACCCCATCCAGCCGCGAGGAGCAGAAAGATGATTCCCCCGGGCTGCTTATCCCGCAGCCGCTGACCCCTTCCACCCCGCTGGATTTTGATCTCGCACTCGCTTTCCCAGCAGAAGAGCTGGCCCCAGGGCAGAGCGCCGCTGGCCTCTGCCCACCCTCTACAGCCTGCCCCGAGGCGCAGATGGATGATCTACCCGGGCTGCTTTGCCCGCAGCCCTTGCTTGTTTCCCCGGATCTCCCTGAGGATCCCCCTGGGCTTGTTTTTTCCACACCCCCCCTGGCCCCCTTCATTATGGAAGATGCTCTCCGCCCACAAGGAGACCCCTACCCAGCAGAAGAGCTGGCCACGGGGCGCCGTTGGCCTCTGCCCACTCTCCACCGCCTACCCCGAGGAGCCGATGGCTGATACCCCCGGGTTGACTTGCCCGCAGCACTTGGTTTCCCCGGAGAGGGAGGAAGCCATCCTCCCGCCCAGAGACCCTTCTCCAGCAGAAGCGCTGGCTACGGGGCAGAGCCATTGTCAACTCTGCCCACTTTTCCAACCCTTTGGCCCAGAGACTCCCTACAGCCACTACTTTTTCCAGCAGCTGACCAGAGCGCTCGGGACGCGTGCAAGTGGCCCGCGTTTTTCCCGGGTGCGTGATACCCCCGGAGGTGGTACAGGCGGTACCCCTCCCCGACGACAGAACCCTTCCCCAGGAGGGGACACCTGCCACCAACTGCACCAACGGGGCGCCCGGCGCTGGGGCCTGGAGCACCCCTCGGACAGCGGGCTAGTTTACGAGGACAAGTGGAGAAGCCTGGTGGCTCGCCTCCTCCCGACAGACTATGGACCCACACCCAGGCATACCCTGTGGCGACCGTCGGACCCCACTGGTGATGCTTGTGCGCCAGCACCCTGGAACTTTGAGGATGGCGCAGAAAAAAAGTACAAGGTGAGAAGTCTCGTCAGTGGCAAGAGATCCGTTTGGGATCTAAGCTTGCCCTGCCGTTCTGGAAGGGGGGACATATGTCATGGAGCTGATGTAACGCTCCATGCTTCAAACCCCAAGAGACTTTATGTTCATTTATATCGTGTGTTTTTAAATATATTTTACATCATTTGGTTTTAGTTTAATTTAGTTTAGTGTAAAATGGCATAGCTTTGGTTTTAAAAATACTTATATTCCTGTAGGTAAATGTGTTTTTGTGTATACAGTAAACAAGTTTTACTGCTGTGTAATTTATGCACCAGGGCTTTTCCCATTATCTAGCTGCATGTTTAATTCAAGGGATCTCTGATAGTGTGTGTTTAATCTGATGTGTTAGAACAATGGATATACAAATGTTGTGTGAGCTGAAGGCTAGAGAATGTAAAGAATGTTTATTGTAAATAACTGACAGAATGTAATTAGTATGGGTATGCAAATTATGACTAGTAATTAGTATGGGTATGCAAATTATGACTGTTGGACTTCAGCATAAATGGTGGCGTTTTGTTCATTAAAAAGTCAGAGATCTCACAGAGCTCAGAGAGAGAGGATCCTGTTTTAAAGCATACAGCCGCACCTGGTGTCTTTATTACAAACTACGCTACACTCCACACTCACCCTCAGAAGGCAGAGAGCGGCCTTCTGGAGATTTCTAACGGCTCCAGGGCAGAGGAACTGAAGCAGGCAGGTCAAGCCGCTCGAGGCGCTGAGGACAGCGCTCCCAGTAGCCGGGCTGACCGCAACGAAGGGGTGTCTGGAGAGCCAGGACAGACGGAAGGGAACGGTTCCTTCACAGGTACCAATACACACATACACTTACATTTCTTGGGACATAACCTGGACGGGACTCACACTCCAACCACGAAGGGGTTAAAATTCCTTTTTTTCCTTTTACGCTACGCGTTTCTCGCATTACGAACTACTGTAAATATATATACGTATACCGTGTTATTCTTTATATGCCAGTTTATTCAGTAAACTATATAATTTATAAAATCCACAACGGTGCTGGAGTATATTTATTCCCTAGTGCGGGGAGACTGACCCGAGGTTCAAATTCAGCGGCTCCTCCGGGAGTGAGCACTACACATGTTTTCTCACAGCAAACATAAATACCTTTTCCTGCCATGAGATAATAAGATCTGGAACCTCTCAAGCGAATGAATAGGGCCAGGGAAATGATACTTTGGGCGAGGACAGCTTTGGAACCTGTGAGGTTGTATTTGTAAGTGGTCGCCATGGTCTCCAACTGTTTAAAATGTGATTCTAGTGCACCAGAGTTAGTTGAGTCTAGGGAAAAGTTAAACAACGCGTTTTTACAGGTAGGACTGGGGCACATGTTTCCCCTTTGCAGTTTGAAACACCAAGTTGGAAAGTATGCCAAGCTAGTTATTTGTTTCATTAGGCCGAATAAGGCTTCTGGCCAAGGGAATATCCTGAGATCCCATTACATTTATATCACAGAGAAGTTCTGTCATGTTAAGTGGAACTATCAGGGTAGGGATGGTGATGGTATCTTGGTGTAGTTTACTAAATCACAGACACAGATAGTCCCCTTCCGCGCCCTACTACCTAGGGACAGGGTCGCAGCTGTTTGTTTTTAACCCCTGAAGGACGGGCGGGCGGTGCCCATAAGAGATCAATTTCACAGCGAGGCGTACAGGTACACCTTGCTGGCAGGAGCCACTAGTTGCTGCTGATTGCAGCCGATAAGCGTCATTGGCTGCAGGGGGACAGCTGGCACTCAGGCTGGACCCCGTGCAGCCCATGACTCGCGGATCGCGCATGTGCGCGCCGGCTGCGGGGAGGGGCAGAGGCGGCCCATTGAAGACAGCAGGGCGTACCTGTACACTTCAAAGCCCGCCTGCCGCCAGAATGGCATGGAACACCTGTGGCGGGAAAGGTTCAAAGCAGGGATCTCTCACTAAGGCTGCATTCACACGAGCGCAGTGAGTGCGTCGGTGTGACCGCACTTCCCTGCATCCGTTGCAGCTTTGTGATGGCTCGATGGGGAGAACCACACGGTGTAGCGGTGCACGCATGAATTGCGCGCTCTACCACCAAACGTGATTTCAGCCTCCCCTTCAAAATGCTACGACGGACGCAAATGGAGCTACAAACCGCGATCCTCCATAGGGGGATCACGCTTTGTAGCGATAAGCGCAGTCGGTGGCCACACGGGTGCATCAGAGTGGAAGGAACATCTGCTCTTACGGACGTTCCTTCTGCTCAAAGAACGCACGTGTGACCGCAGCCTAAGCAGGTTTGTGCGTGGACTTCTGAATTGGTGCTGTGGCTCACTTGCTTAATGTCAAATCAAAATAATGTAGGTACTTGTAATTTTTATTCAAAAATACACATAAAGTTAGGTTACAAAAAGATATATAGCACAAAAAGAAGAGACAATTGTGTGATAATACAAATAGGCGACACTCTGGTATATCATAAACGGAATACGGGTCTATAAGATTAATAGATTATGTACAGAGTAGACTTTACACTCATATACTGGATTGAAAAGACCCAACTGTGTCAGTTTTGGATACTGTAGGCAGGCCAGCCATCAGAAATTTTGGGGCCCCTTACTGACCCTCAGAATGGGCCCCCCACCCCGCCCCGTGATCCACTCTTCTCATACGGCACACGCACAAATATTTTGGCAAATATAATAATTAAAAATGTTACATACCATTGCTGATGGCGCTGTTGATTGAAATGTCACACTTCTGCGTTCTGCTTCCTCGTGCTGCTCTACTGTAATAAGAAATAATAAAACAATCTATTACTTTCATTGCCATGGATTTTGAAAGCCCTGGTGTCTGGCTGAGCCTGGGGTCTGGGCCCTGGCTGAGCCTGGTGTCTGGACCATGGCTGATCCTGGGGTCTGGACCCTGGCTGAGCCTGGGGTCTGGGTCCTGGCTGAGCCTGGGGTCTGGACCTTGGCTGAGCCTGGGGTCTGGACCTGGGCCCTGGCTGAGCCTGGGGTCTGGACCTGGGCCCTGGCTGAGCCTGGGGTCTGGGCCCTGGCTGGGCCTGGGCCCTGGCTGGGTCTGGGGCCTTGGCCTGGCCCCTGGCTGGGTCTGGGGCCTGGGGTCTTGGCCTAGGCCCTGGCTGGGTCTGGGGCCTGGGGTCTTGGCCTGGGCCCTGGCCGGGTCTGGGCCCTGGTACCATACTCACCTCTCCGACATCTTCTCTTTGCGCGGCGTGCGCCGTCACACGTGACTGGGGGCAGTGCCAAAGCAGCGTGCTTTGGAGGCATACGCACACTGTTTGGCCCGCCCGACCAGTCCGCCGTGTGGTGCAGGTGCAGGCGCAGCCACAGGACGCCGCAGAGGCCGTCATCACCTGCAAAGCGGAAGGGCCCCGGCGGCGGCCCAGGCCCCCCCTGGGCTCCGGGCCCCTTACCGCTGCATGGGGCGTAATGCCCTGATGGCGGCCCTGACTGTAGGATAAATAATCAATCAAAGTTTGTCCATGCAGCTTAACATGCAATTATCACACAATTGTCTCTTCTTTTTGTGCTATATATCTTTTTGTAACCTAACTTTATGTGTATTTTTGAATAAAAATTACAAGTACCTACATTATTTTGATTTGAGATTTTAAACCAGGGTTACCCCCTTCTCCCACAATTCCGTTGTTGTTTTGTATGCACTTGGTTAATGTGCCTATCTACTAAACAGCTGGTCCTGTGTTCAAATCTCAGCAGGGCCTGTTTTTTCTTTTTACGCATCTACATCTGCAATAATTATTATTATCCAATCATAATGCTGTTATTATTATTATAGTATTACATTGTGAATTGTAGCATTATCAGTAATAATTATGATAATGCTACTATTAATCACAATACAATTCTATAACAATAATAATAGCTGCATTATTATTGTATAATAATAATAATAATTAAGGCAGAGGTAGATGAAAAGCAAGCAGAATGTTCAGTATTACCGTGTTTATTGTTGTTCATTACATTAAAGTTGATGTCAAAGAAAAAAAAAATCCTTTGAGAGGAGGTCACATGGGGGAGTGGAGGTCACATGTTTCCTTTCCAGCGTGGAGCTCCACTCTGCAGCCAGACCCTTCTCAGGGTTCGGAAGCTGCATTACCAGCGACGTGTTTCGTGCGCCGGAAGTCGTCACTCAATGCGCGGTGTGTGCTTTTTGGACGTTGCTGGTTCCTGCGGTCTCGTACAGCAATAATGGCCGCCTCTTCATCCTCGGGAAGCGGGCCCGGCGGCCCGGGCTCCGGGAATCCCACAGGGGTCTCAGGTCTCACAGTGTCCATTACAGGCACCATGAACAAAAAGAAGAAGCCGTTTCTGGGCATGCCGGCCCCTCTGGGATACGTCCCTGGTCTGGGAAGAGGGTAAGACTGATTAAACATATAGGGGGCAATAGCGCAAGGACAGAACTTTGATGCCATGAGGTTTAGTATCTGAGGGGTCATTTCTGGTCACGGTATTGTACTGTAACCTGTAATATTGGATCAGAAATGGGTAATTCCGTGCTGTTATTATAGTGTTACATGCCAGGAGAGCAAATATAACCTGCTAATGTCAAACATGTCAAAGCTCAGTCCTGCAGCATGTAGAATTCATATGCTAGAGCAGTGGTCCTCAAGTACCCCTAACAGGCCAGGTTTGTCAGATATCTGAAGCACAGCACAGGTGATCTGTTTTGCTGCTCAGTGATTGCAGGATTCAGTCTGCATTTTCCCAAGGTTTCCTTAACACCTGGCTTGTTAGGGGTACTTGAGGACCAGGGTTGGGAAACACTGTGCCAATCTATTCCACAATTAAAGGGGTCGCCACATTCTAGCCACCCAGATACTGGTTTACGACAACTCCCAGAATTCTTTGCCTTAGATTGCCAGAGAGCAATGGGAGTTCTAGTACAGCACTCTGAGGGCAGAGTTTGAGAACCCTGGGCCGTAACGTCTCCCGTTAAGACAGGGGTCAACAGTCTTGGCCCTTCAGAGGTTTTTGAACAACATTTACTGCAAATCTCTGCCAAGCTAATGAGTGGACATCATGGACAATGTATAGGTTGAACACCCTTTATCTGGAATGCTCAGAACTGCCAGCATTCTGGATTTCAGAATTTGGGAGAATCCGTTGTCTCAGAGGAAGAAGATTGTGGCAGGAGACCCGTGATTGTCTTCATGCAGCAGCCATTAGTGTGTAAACACACCGGGAGCGCTCTACAGCCTTTTCTTTCACAGACATACTGCCTGTAGTCAGAGTGACTGAGCAGCATGTCACTCGCTCAGGCTGCCCAGAAGCTCCCATTGTGTGCCGCGGTCGGCTGCAGTACTCGGGTGCCAGTTTCCAAGTGGCGGCGCATGTCCAGAGTGCCCATAATCTGGACGTCATATAATTCCTTTCTGTCTTCTGGATTTTCAAATTCTGGATAAGGGGTGTCCCACCTGTAGTTGCAAAACATCTATAGGTCCAGGGTTGCTGACCCCCGAAGTTAAGACTGTCAATGCACTTAATAATAATTATGGCTTCTGATAAATCATATATATATATCTCAATAAACCACTTGGCAGCTCAAAAGAGAACCGGCAAATGGCACTGGAGGAGTGGCTACAGAAAAATTAATCTTTATTAGAACGAATATAGACACTCTCAGATGCAAGGAAAAATCAATTAAAAAACATAAATAAACATAACTAACTATTTTTTTGCTCCAGATGAAGCCAATGTTCAGTTGGCGACACATATGTTGAGCTGATGTATCAACTTTGATTTTAAGCCGTGATTTGTTGTGTGTGTAGCATTTGCAGGGTGAGGACAGAAATCTTGAGCATGAGCTCGACTAGCTAAGGGTCAGTGTTGGCGTGCTGATTGTGAAGGTGATTTATGGTTTGCTTTTTGATGCTAATCCCTTTGTGCAATTATGGAATTCTATTATGGTGCCTAATACATTGATTGCAATCCTCTTTCCACACCTCTTTTATGCACAGCCATTATACACTGGTGTCAATTCCAGTACACCCTGCTTTGTCTGCTGTCATATTTATGTTTTTTAATTGATTTTTTCTTGCATCTGAGAGTGTCTATATTCGTTCTAATAAAGATTAATTTTTCTGTAGCCACTCCTCCAGTGCCATTTGCCGGTTCTCTTTTGAGCTGCCAAGTGGTTTATTGAGATATATATTACATTTAGGTCAGGTTTAATCCTGAGTAAGAGGTTGTGCTGCTCTCACTCATTTGGATGAGAGTCAGGTGATTGTCTAAATTTGAGGGTTCCTGTTGTGGGTCCCCCATCTCTCTTTTTTCTGGTAAAATATTCTGATAAATCATGTCACATCTCAATCCAGTGCTACAGGTTTCACCACACGGTCTGATATTGGTCCTGCCCGTGACGCTAACGACCCTGTTGACGATCGTCATGCTCCCCCAGGAAAAAGAACCGTTGGGGACCAGATGAAAAAGAATCAGGCAGATGATGATGACGAAGATTTGAACGACACCAATTATGATGAGGTATATAAATAACTATATTTGTCAAAGATATACACCACATCTGTCATGAAAATGTGAAATGTTGGGAACCTTGCCTCTGCATCTGGGAGTTGATTTGTACTGACCCAAATTATGATTTTAGCTGCTTCTATTTATTTGTCACTTTGTTACCTGGTGCTTTTTGCTGTTATGTATTTTTTGTGCATGTGGTCTTTTGGCTACTTTTTTGAGCCTAGAAGTGTAGACCATTGCTTCAAATATCAGTTTGGCCGCAATGATATATTATTTGTGTTGTTTTGTTTTATTATTTTCTTTGCTCTGTTGTACACACACACACACACACACACACACACACACACACACACACACACACACACACACACACACACACACACACACACACACACACACACACACACACACACACACACACACACACACACACACACACACACACACCTTGAAGCCAACTGGCTTTGTCAAGCCCTCTTCTAATATGTCTGCTCTAAAGCGAACTTGTACGTCATGAGCAACAAGAAGACATTTTGTTGGAAAGAACAGTTGCTGCTAGATCTGTGCAATATTCAATATATACATATTCCTCTTTGCTCAGCCTTGACTGATTACACTGTGGACAAATAACTTATCAATATGAAATTAAACTTTGCCTATTTCTATGTTCTTTATTTGAAAAGCTAGCAGCATTAAGAACATGTTAGAATAGTTTCAGTGTGTCAGTTGGGTTTAAGGGAATGACAGCAGAACTCTCATATCTATTCTTCACCTATAAACTGTTTTTAAGAAATGTACCTTTCAATCTACCTGCGGAAGCAGAAAAACCCACTCTCCAACATGAGGAAAGTGCACAACAGTTTTTTTTTTTCTTCCTAGGGCAGGTTTATTGGGGTGACATTTGGAAGCAACGTTTTGGCTCCTCGTGAGCCTTTATCAAGCTTGAAAAAGGTTTGTGAGGAGACGGAACGTTGCTTCTAGATATACCTCCACCAGGGCTGGACTGGGACAAAAAAAATCGACCCTGGACTTCATCCATGAGACTGGCCAACTCAGATTATGCAAACACGCGAAGCCGCATTAAGATCTCTATGCGCTGGAGCTAAAGATTTTGTTTGGATTTTTTGGCATTTAGTGAAATTAAAACATTTTATACAGTTACAAGTATTTATATAGCGCCAATACATTCCTTGGCGCTGTACAATAGAGTCAGAATAACAAATATACCTCCACGTTACACACGTGGAACAGAAGGAGGGAGCACCCTGCACAAGAGCTTACAATCTAAGAGGAGAGGGGTGACCCATTAGGTGAGGGTGAATAGGGTAGGTGGAGTGGTGGTTTACTGGAGGGCTGCATGGGAAGAGGAGCAGGAAATGACAGTGGGGAAATCATGGAGTGAGCCTATAGGCTTCTCTAAAGTAATGTGTTTTCAGAGACTTCTTGAAGGACTGGAGAGACAGGGAAAGTCTGATGTTGCAGGGAGGGAGTTTCATAAAAGGGGTGGCTTGGGAGAAGTTCTGGAGACGAGAGTTAGGGGTGCGCGTAACAGAACTGATAGCATCAGATCATTGGCAGAGCGAAGTGGTCGGGATGGGATGTACCTGGTAAAAAGGGAGGAGATGTAGGCAAGGGCGCAGTTATGGAGAGCTTTGTATGTGAGCACCAGTATTTTGAAATGTATTCTAAAGGAAACAGGGAGCCAGTGTAGAGTTTGACAGACGAGTGAGGTGTGGGAGGTGAGGTGTAGGAGTCTGGCACAGGCATTCATTACAGACTGCAGAGGGATAATTTGGGATCTTTTAAGGCCAGAGAGAAGGAGGTTGCAATAGTCAAGGTGGAGATGAGAGCTTGGACAAGCATTTTAGTAGAGTCTGGATTAAGAAAGGGATGGATGCGTGCAATGTTTTTTAGGTGGAAGTAGCAAGATTTGGTTAGAGACTGAATGTGAGGAATAAAGGATAGATTGGAGTCCAAGAGGACCCCGAGGTAATGAGCCTGAGAGGTAGAAGTAATGGTAGAAGTTATATTAAATTGCGTGCAAATTTGGTGCTATGTGTTTCGCTGCATTTTGGCGCTCTTCAGTGATTTCATTTAGATGAAAATACAGTGAGTTCACTATTTAGTGAATATTCACTGTGTTTTGACTAAAATGGAGTCACTGATGCAGTTATCAGACGTCGGCGAAAACTGCCAATTTGGACCTGGGAGCATGTGAGTCCATGTATTGGGTTATAGAGGATGTGTGGTTCGCTGTCTCTATCATGGGGGGGGGGGGCTCTGCATGTCTTTGTGGGGGCCTGATATTTTATTCATCAATGACCTCATGAATTTGGTTACCAGCTTTGTTTGCTTTAGTTTACAGGTTAGTTGCAAAATTCATGCAAGCAGTGGCCCCATTCATTGTAATGCACCCCGTGGTTCCACTTACGCAACATGTGCTCACACATCAGCTGGCGATGCCAAGCAAAGTATTAACAGATTGCGACGGAAACCCGCTCCTTCCGCCTGTCCTGGCTCTCCAGACACCCCCTTACCAAGATTAGCCGGCCGCTGAGTTGTTCGTAACTCAGTGCCTCGAGCAGCCTGAGTTGTAGCTCCAGACCTGCTTGGTCTGATCCTCTGCCTCTTTGAATTTCCAGAATGCTACTCTGTGCCTTCTGAGGGTGAGAGTGGGTACCCTGAATGAGACACCGACAAGCTGTATGTTCAAACAGGATTCTGACTTTTATTGAAAAACGCCACTATTTATGCTGAGTTCCAACAGGGATCATTTGCATAAACCAAACCACTGGAAGATTAACTCTGATTACATTATGTCATTTAGATTTTAGATATTTACAGTAAACATTCCGATGCATTCCGTTCTCACATACATTTGCATAATCTATTGTTCCAATAGATCAGATTGCCTTTTCAGTCAAACACTGTCCCAGACTCTTGACTCCTTAAACAGACAACAAAGAGAAAAACTCTCTTGCATTATCACACATTACTCAAACATTCCACACTAAAGAGGGCATTGACAATAACTTCAGGTTGTATCTTTAAAACACATCTCTAAGTGCCCATTCACATACAGTAATAGAAGTACATTTAAAGCTAAGCAATGTACAATACATTTAAAATCACACCATGCAATATAAATAAACATAAAGTCTTTTCCAAGCAAGTGCCTTTTGGGGTTTTTGCCAGGAAAATAAAAGTCTTGGGGTTTGAAGCGGGGAGTGCTACGTCACTTCCATGACACAGATCACTGCTTGGCACCTTCTGCTGGCATTTAGCCACACGTAGCATTGATGTAATTGGATATTTGCAGGGTCATATTAATGTTATGGGAAATGTTGCAGAGTCACATTACTGGGGTGTGAGACATCACAGCACCTTGCAGGGTCACCATCCAGTAGTTCCCCACACTACTTCACAATTTCTGGCAGCCGGGGTCTTAAATTGAATGATCTACACCTGCTAGAGCAGCCTGAGGTAGTATCACTTTACTAGATCAATGGCCATGCGACCACCCCCATTACCCACCATCGTCTTTTACCCACTTGTGCCGCCCCCCGCCCCCTGGGTGAAGCAAAAATGTGTAAATAAAATCAATCGGGTGTCTCCAAACACAAACTCCAGCAGAGACCCCACATTGAGCACACTATGCCAGGTGTCACGACACCACACTAGCGGCTGAGTGACGTCTGGCGAGACCTTCTCACCCGATGTGTCCTCCAGGTCAGGGCCGAGCTCTCACCCTAGCTCTGGTCCCCTTTTCTGCACAGCCACTCTCGGCAGCATGAAGGCATCCAGCCTCGCAGCAGGCCGTTGTCAGTAGGTGCACAGGTTATGTTACGTGACAGGCCGGAGGCCTTACGATGTGCCCCTGCTCGGCTCTGCTCCATTCTCCACATACCTGACTGATAAGGTGTACGTGCTGGCTCGCGCTTCACACCTCTTACAGAGGCAAGTCCTTCACTTGTTAAACACCAATGTTACGGGCCCAGGCGGCCGGTCACACTGGCCCTCTGAGCCACCGGAATTCTCCAGTAGTCCGATGGCCAGTACATGCCTGACCTCCACTACTCCTAGCAGAAAAGGCTGGGGTTCCCATTCCTTTCTTTGTACAGAGGATGCTTCTCTAAGATCAAGTTAGCACCCATCTGTTTATAGTTTTTGTTCATGAGGATCCTTGCTGGGGAGAGTGCCACTATCTTTTTTTTTTTTTTGTATTTAGTACTCTCCAACATGGTGACTGGTATTTGGGAGATGGGGTGAAAGTAATAGGGGAGGACATATAATTCTATGTTTAAGTATTTAATAAACCAATAGCACATGTGTCATTATAAATAAATAAAAAAAATTGTCTTACCTGCTTTTTTGTAGTTTAACGGCTACGCTGGGAGTTTATTTTCAAGTGGCCCATATGAGAAGGATGATGAGGAAGCAGATGCCATATATGCTGCCCTAGACAAGAGAATGGATGAACGCAGAAAGGAAAGAAGGTATTTTTACTTCAATGCCTGATTCTTGCCACCGCCAATTCCTTTGCTAACTGATTTGCCTTTTGGGTTTTCAGGTTTCACTGCATCTAGATACATCTTATTTTGCTTAATTTTATATTTTGTTAATTGTTTTTAAATTCCACCCCCCAAATGGCTTTGTAAAATATTTTTCTTCTAGCAGTGTTTGTGCATAATGTTTTTAAAAAAAAAAAAGCTTTAATTGTATTGTGTAAGTTAGACATACAGTGCCACAACCCCAGATTTTACTCCTCTTCATTACTATGTTTATCTTCCCACAACAACTGATCTTACTACTGCCTACAAAACTTTGTGAATGTTTGTTTAGCACCAGCAGAAAGACTGATCAACCTTTGCATAACTGATCAATTGGTCATCATGTTTAATTTGTGATGCAATGACCGTTTATCGTTAAATATTCTGGAAATTTTCCGTTGAATGTCAAAACGGCTTGCCATGGAATCCCTGGAAGCAAAGTTAATTTCACAAAATATTGCAGTCGTTTTAAAAATGTTACTGTGTTCAGAGCTATTTTGTCTCTAAATGAAGACACCCTAATCATTAGGGTTGGATGGTTGTTTTTTGCCTTTTAATGATCACTCTGTCTTTTTTTTATCAGAGAACAGAGAGAAAAGGAAGAAATTGAGAAATACCGTATGGAGCGCCCAAAAATCCAGCAACAGTTTTCAGATCTGAAGGTAACTGGAGTTTGTATGTCCTGCTAAATAACCTTGTGGAGGGACGAAGTACAGATGTAACATTGAATAGAATCGTCAGTGTACTCTGTATAGAATATAAAGGCAATGTGTGACTGCAGTTGGACCAATGTCCTCTGTGCAGATGTATTCTATGTTCTTGTTTAGCCCCTTCACTACCGAGATCGAGCTATATCGGGCTTCAAAGGCACCATCTGGTGCCCTGATATTGAGATATCTCGATCTGCTGATCTGCAGCCCAAAAGAAAATGAAATTCATATGCCGCAAACTAATTTTGTTTGCTGTTGGGCTGCAGAAGGTGCTCCCAAAGTTTTAGCCCTGTGGGCATAATGACCAAAGAGCTAAAACTGTAAAATCAACTGGGGAATGCGCTGAAATATTGGTCTTTCAGCAGCCGATGCAGGGGGGGGTCAACATGCAGCTTAAACCTCAAACTCAGTTTGGCAATAGATGGTGCGATCTACTGGCCAAATAGGTTATTTACAGTAGTAAATATTACTGTATAATTAAAAATGATTCTTGCAAAAAAACACTGGTTTCTGTTTGGCTTTTTGGAAAATCACTTGGTAGTGAAGGGGTTAAACAGTACAACACTGTTTGTAAAATCCACCCGTTTGTTATTGGCTAATATGATTACTTATTATTTTATACATGTATATGTAATTTTGATATTACTCCCATTTATTTTTTTGGGATATATTTTGATTTCTGGTTAATAGAAACCTGATTTCATCGGTCATACTTTTTCCTTTTAGAGGAAACTGGCAGAAGTAACAGAAGAGGAATGGCTGAGCATCCCGGAAGTGGGAGATGCACGTAACAAGCGGCAAAGAAATCCACGTCATGAGAAGTTAACGCCTGTACCAGATAGTTTCTTTGCCAAACATTTACAGACCGGCGAGAGCCACACATCTGTTGACCCACGCCAAACGGTATGCTGGCAGGGTTGTTCTCTTGTTGGAGACGAGGTTATGTTTAGTATAAGTATGGGTGATTTTGTAAACCAACTCAAATTCTACAGGTAATTGTATCATGCTGACTTGTGCTCGAATCTGCACAGACACTGAATTTATTGCCAGATTTTTTTTTGGGGAGGGGGGGTGTTGAATGTTTTCTTCAGTGAAATAATATAAGGGTGCTAGGGTACTTAAATAAAAGGGAATCGGGGAGAAAAATGGGAAGACTACAAGCCATTCATCAACTATACCAGGGCTGAAACAATCGACAGCCAATTGATAATGATAGTAGATGACAAATATTTTTATTATCGATTAATCAGCTGTCTCTTTTATGTACAGCACACACTGTTTAGTCAGACTAAGTTAAATGTTGTAACCTCAGATTCTGCTTCGTCCTGTGCCACCACCTCAACCTGCATGTCAACCCCCTTCTTTAGTCTGGATTCTCTTTCTTTCTCTTTCGGTCTCTTCCCACAAACTCCCTCCCACACTCAGGTCTGGTCTTTTGCCCAAACCCACTCGCTCTAACACTCAGGTCATGTCCCCTTGCCCCAACTCCCTCCCTTCCTCCTCTGGACCCTCCTAACGCTCAGTTTGTTCATGAAATTATTGTAAAGGGACACTCTAATAAGCTAAAGTGGTCAGGCTGCGTTTATGCCCCCTTCTCACACTGATTTTTGTACGGACCTCATCATGTCTATCTGACCGCTTGTAGCAGCGTTCGTCAGGGGAGAAAGCAGACCTGCAATTATATATATAAATATGCAATTTGTGTACGTTGTTCTTTTATCCGATTAAATGCCAACTAATCTGTTATGGAAATAATCGTTAGTTGCAGCCCTAAACTATACAATACAATGCAGAAACTCATGTTAAGCTGTTTGGTCAATACCATCCCCAAATATAGCCATATCTGTAATAGAATCACCACTCTGTGGACTTTGTGTCTGTTAGGCTAGGGAGTTGTATTAAATATAACCAATAATTTAAAGCCTCCTGAGCTCTGTCACAATTCAGTTTGGTTCTGGTTCAATTCGGTTATGGCTGCAGTGATTGACTCTCACCGACACACAGTTCACTAATTTTGGAGTCATTCAGTTTGCAGCTTGTTTCCTTTTTATTTTTTAATATTTCTGCATCGCTACAAATTAGAGCAGTAGTGACAAAACTAATAATTTCAGCAATAAAAGATCATGTCACTTTAAGCATATGTGGTAATCGTAAAGCACACATCAAGTAACAAGGTGAAGAAAGGAAATTAGAGGTCAACTAACATTTATTTGAAGAGTGTCATATGCACAGCATGGCACAACTGATGTAAATATAAATAAATACTAGGTAAGTGAATCATGGGACTAAGTGCAGGCATAGCGCTCCAAAGGTTTGTATGAAGAATATTAAGGGGTCTGGGTGCTGAATGGCCCTCAATAAAGCAGCGCTTTCTACGTGCTGACATCATCAGTCTCCAGCAGGTGGGATATTCATATCCTGTCTGCCAAGTGACAGTTCTGTGTTGGTTGAAACTACTCCGCTTCACGCAGTGATGTCTGCAAAGCAGTGGGGGGGGGGGGGCCCACACCAGTGGTGAAGGAGTGTAGAGTGTACCTTTTTAAGAAAATATATAAAATCTCATCTATGCTATACTAGATAATTAAAGCCTTTAGCTGTATAATCTTTAATAGGTAACAATAGACCCAAACTAACAGTGATCTATATTTTTACATGAAGTTGGTGTGATTATGGTACATTGTACGGGTTTCCTGTATTTTGTTTTGTCTGCAATACTGCTTGGTTTAATCTGATATGTCTGTATTATTAGCAATTTGGTGGTTTGAACACCCCGTTTCCTGGAGGACTGAATACCCCATACCCTGGTGGAATGACTCCTGGCCTGATGACACCTGGTAGTGGCGAGCTGGACATGAGGAAGATTGGCCAGGCCAGAAACACACTAATGGACATGAGGCTCAGTCAGGTGAGATTAAAATGCGTTCATACCTATAGAAATGGTTACGCTTATGTTTGCAGGTGTATTGTTTACATGAAACCCCCTTTTAAAATGTTTAAAAATGTAAAATATCTATTCCTTAGGTTTCTGACTCTGTTAGTGGTCAGACTGTGGTTGACCCAAAAGGATACCTGACAGATCTGAATTCAATGATCCCCACGCATGGCGGAGACATAAAGTGAGTGTCTGTGTCATAATGTCTGGGACACATGTATGGAAACAACAACATAGAATGGCGCAATATAGTGTTTTTTACCCAGTGGGATCACCCCGATACAGTTAGGGTGGTCACAATTTATTTTCAGATCCACTTCTGATAAATAAAATGCACATAACCAAATGTGCATATGTTCATTGGCCGCAGTTGCCCAAACCTCCCGATTTAGTGTCCCATTAGGTCCATCATCTGTCCTCCGAAAGATATAGGTCTATCAGTTGGTCACAATCGTGGTTCTTTGGTCCAAATCCGCGGTCCTTCTTAAGGCAGCTCAATGCATTTCGTGAGACCTACTCTCACTTCCTCAGGAGCATGCTTTCAAATGCCAACACTTCCCTTTTTTATAATCACACAGATCTCAAGCTAATTAATTAAACCATTAACAGCTGGTCCCCACTTCCAGCTCTGACCAATCACAACATCACTTTTGCTTTCTATCTTTAACCAATCACAGTAACGCAAGTCCATTACTTCCTGTCTCCATTTCCGCACATGTAGAACATTTATGGAAACATACAGACATTAGAAAATTTTGTCTCTGAATGCGATGTCACATATTTGTCTAGAAACGCTTTGGGGTGGATAAAATGAAAAGCTCGGTAGAAACATTTTTCCTGCACATTGTATATCCGCTTAAAAACTTAACATATTATTCCCATTTTAGGGGGTTATTCTATAACAGTGGTGTTGCAACTCCAGCAAATGCATTTCAGGGACATTAAATCCAAAGCGTGTGAGGAGCAGCTGCACTGAAGTTTCTCATGCCTCTGGTTAGATCGCTCTTTAGTGAACACGCCAGCGTTTTCTGCTGCAGCAGCAATGGCAATTACTGAAAAACCTGCTTGGTTAAATGTTGAGAATTTTTTTTCTCTTCAAGAATTTCTTTCGAAAGATAACTTTTTCTACATTTGTCATACATTATGTTCACTGTGTCACTATCTTGACTTTTAATCTTTTGTAATATAATTTTCTCTCTGTGCAGTGACATTAAGAAGGCTCGTTTGCTACTGAAGTCTGTGCGGGAAACTAACCCTCACCATCCTCCAGCCTGGATTGCTTCTGCCCGCCTGGAGGAGGTTACTGGCAAGCTGCAAGTGGCTCGTAATCTCATTATGAAAGGCGCAGAGATGTGTCCTAAGGTATGGAAGTGAGAATGAGTCACTTAATAGCTGTGGTTCATTATTACGTCTAAAATAATAAAGTTCTGTGGAGTGGGTTATGTTCCAATAGGGATGTTGCATGTATCGGCATTTTTTTTTATGTCTATTATTATTATTATTTTTATGAAACTTAAAGCTTTCAAACCGTTAACATGTTTTTGTTTAAATACACTTTTTTAATCTAAAACCATCTATGGATATTCCCCAAATTATTCTAGAAATAATCTCTTCTACATTTGAAGTCTGCTCTGTTATTCTTCTGGCTTATCAGTAATTCAGCGGTTTGTACTGGAATAGCTAGTGTATGTCTTTTTGAATGAAAGTATAACGTACTTAAATTACTCAATGCCTGTTTCCAGAGTGAAGATGTGTGGCTGGAAGCTGCTCGTCTGCAGCCAGGGGACACTGCAAAAGCCGTGGTTGCACAAGCTGTACGTCACCTTCCCCAGTCTGTCCGCATTTACATCCGTGCAGCAGAACTGGAAACAGATCTCAGAGCCAAAAAACGTGTATTGCGTAAAGGTGAGTTTCCTGAGACACAAGCTGCTAATATGGAAGTTTTAAAAAAGGGACATTAGTGAAAGAATATAATTCCTAGTACAGTTGGTTTCCAAGACTACAAACGGTAGTAAAAAAATATAGAGCTGTATCTTAAACTAAGGTAATATGGGGTCTTAAATTAAAAATGACTCTGCTAGATGGGAATTGAGAAACTGCAGTTTTTCAAAACTTGTCTCAGCTCCCTTTACTAATGTCAAATGTTTTCTTCCATCACTGAGCAGCTTTAGAGCATGTCCCAAATTCTGTTCGTTTATGGAAGGCAGCAGTGGAGCTAGAGGAACCAGAGGATGCCCGTATCATGCTGAGCCGTGCTGTGGAATGCTGTCCTACCAGTGTGGAGGTGAGGCCTGGTGGTATAAATTGTATGAGACAAGCACATTAGTCGTGTATTAATCATTCGGCAAAGGGACAGTTTTGCAGTTTTTGTAATCGACCAATGTTTTATCGTATAAACCCTTATGTTGCTGAATGTGGTGCTTACCTTTTATTATGATTTTAAATTTGGGTTCCATTACTTTGTCTGGTATAATGTGTGTATTTAACGTGTTAGAGCTGTTTATCTCAATATAACCCACAAAGTGCCCAATGGGTGTATAAATATATATTTTAGCCTTGCAGTATACTCAGCGTTCTGTTTAGAGTGCAGTTCAGGAACTACAATGGACGTGTTTTTGTCTCTGACACAATGTGGTTTTTTCCATGTCTGAGCAGTTTACATCCTGTAAAATTTTCAAAGTGTGACTTCATATATTTTCTTCTGCCAAAAAGTTGTGGCTGGCCCTGGCTAGGCTGGAGACCTATGAAAACGCACGGAAAGTCCTGAATAAAGCGCGAGAAAACATCCCCACTGACAGGCATATCTGGATCACAGCCGCTAAGCTGGAGGAAGCAAATGGAAATACACAAATGGTGGAGAAAATCGTGGACAGAGCAATCACTTCTTTAAGGGCCAATGGGGTGGAAATAAACCGTGAGCAATGGATACAGGTTAGTGGGATTTCTAACCATGAAGAGCGACGGGAGGGTAGGTTTTGTGGTTGGGTTTATTGTAGGATGAATTGGATAGTGGGGAGAATTATATGATACGTTGTAGACAGTGCGTGTCAGGCACAGGGTCAGCTACAGATTGTATTAGATGTACACCCTCTTCTCATTCAGGAAAAAATCCATTAGGATCAAGATGTTGTCATATGATTTTGAGTTTTTCAATATGCAAAGATTTCTCAGAGACAGTTAACAGTAGTTGAAAACGAATGCGAATGCAAGTAGAAAAGTTATAAGATATAAGATTGGGGGGAGAACGTAAAATTGACAGATTCAAGAAGCTTCAAGTTGGGTTGTCAGGAGGATATTAACAGAGCTAGCTCTATTATTAAGGCCTTGCTCCCATTGGAACCTCAAATAATGGAAATACGTAGAATGCCTTTATACTGCAGTTGTATTAGCCTTCTTAATTAAATTTAATGGGTTAATTCCTACATTTTGTGCACTGCAAGAATGGCCTCATTTTAAGCCTTGCCTATGATATTTATTGATATTTATTAATCCTGGCAGTCCTAAAAAATAATAAAAATGTGTTATCAGACTGATTTCTCTCTGTGCAGGATGCTGAGGAGTGCGACAAGGCAGGAAGTGTGGTGACATGTCATGCTGTAATCAGGGCAGTTATCGGCATCGGAATAGAAGAGGAGGATCGGAAACATACATGGATGGAAGATTCTGACAGTGTAAGTGTTTTCTTGTTCTTTATTTTCTCTTCAGTGACAATCCTCTTTCACAAAATTGGAAATTAAAAATAACTGTTTTGGGGATATTAAATCTATATTTTCTTATACTGTATTGCTCATTATCTTTCAAACATTGAATTATCTGCTATTCTTCTGTCTTACAGTGTGTCTCTCACAATGCATTGGAATGCGCTCGAGCAATTTACGCCCACGCTCTTCAGGTTTTTCCCAGTAAGAAAAGCGTTTGGCTCCGGGCAGCTTATTTTGAGAAGAACCACGGTACTAGGTATGTGATGGTTGTTGTACTTTACAAGGTTTTATAAATATATAAACTCTGAGTCCTTGGGCACAGAAACAACCTCTACAGCTTTATATTTATGCATATCTTTTTGTATTTTGATCAATCCACGTTTTATCTTTTTTTTTGTGTGAGAGGCCGTGTCATGGTGCTGACTTAATATTCTTTCAGGGAATCACTGGAGGCACTGCTGCAAAGAGCTGTTGCCCATTGCCCTAAAGCAGAGGTTTTATGGTTGATGGGAGCAAAGTCAAAATGGTTGGCAGGAGATGTGCCAGCAGCCAGAAGTATTCTTGCACTGGCCTTCCAGGTAAGAGTGCATTTGATCTAATTTTCGCAATTTCTTTTTATAAACTTTAAGAGGTAGTAGGTATAGATACAGAGAGATCAAGGCATCAGTATAGTTACTTTGATATGCAAAATTGACCCATTCCATTAAACTTTTCTGCAGCTTTTAAGCATTATTTTTCTTCCAGATTTTTTTTCTCTCTCAATGTTGTTAAACAATATGTATTTAATGTTATGCTGAAAGTGCATTTTAAAAATGGAGATGCATACTCCTCCTACAAGACTGGCCGTGGCATCTTCCGGATGCAGAATTGTACAGCAAGCACCTAGGTTTTTAATCAAACGTTCAACAAAATACTACTTTAGTGCTTGAAAGGTGACCTAAATTTTCTTATTCGTGACAGTTGAGCATTTAAGAGAATTCTCAAAGAGCCCAAGATGCAAAAATGCATCTGATATGAATCCTATAAAACAACTTACACAACTATAACTGCTTCCCCTTTTTTTAAAAAGAATGAAGCCATGAACCAGTAGTTGTTGACATATTTTGTAAGAATCCCCTCTTTATTATTCTGTATTTGGATGTAACAACCTTAAGTTCTTGTATAGCTCAAAAGGCATGAGAAATAGAAGTGTGAGGGAAGCGTCTCGTTTTACTTAATGGAACACTTAGAGGGAAAGTACTTAAATATTTAATTAGACAGATCATGCTGACCTCATCGGTCCCTAAATTGGTCCACAGCAGGTGGGATATTCAAATCCTTTCTGAGTGACAGCTGTGTCAGCAGAGGAAAGTCCTCTGTTTCACACAGTGATACCAGCCAAACAGGACTGGTGGAAGGGGGTCATCCACGCAAGCTGTCCACATTAGCAAAAGTGGTCTTAGTGCGTAGAGTGTCCTTTTAATAAAAAGGAACCTGCAGGTTTGCATGTGCACACATTTGACCAGGGCTCTGTTATCAGGCTTTAAAGGGTAAGCAAAATGTGGGTTGTAATCACTCAATTCCTGTTGAGGTGCAGCTTTTGATAGCCTAAGGTTGCTTGTGATCCTTGTTACTAAGTTGCAAGCTGCTAAGTAATACTATTGATGACGCTATTGTTTGAAACATTGACTTCTCCTGTCGTCTTGCTTAGGCCAACCCAAACAGCGAGGAAATCTGGTTAGCTGCTGTGAAACTGGAATCTGAGAACAATGAATATGAACGAGCGCGCAGGCTGCTGGCCAAGGCGCGAAGCAGCGCTTCAACAGCAAGGGTAAGCAGTTATAGCAAACTACTGTCCAAGTGGTTATTTACCTCTATGTATATATTTACGATTAAAGAGGTAGAAGCGATTGCGATGTTCTTTGTAGTATCTTAACCCTTAGAGTGCCAACCAGATTTATTTTGTGTGATATTAAAAGTTGGCTCAGGAGTCCAGCCACATAAGCGATTTGTGATCGGCATTTTTCCTCCTGCACTTGTCCTGACAGCTGCAGGTCATATTTAATTTTACTTGTGCAAGGTAAGGAAGCAGTGCAGACGCAGGGGAAGGATCTCTGTAATTAATGGCCCCACAGCAGTGTGGGATCCTTTTATGTTGATTAAAAGCTTCCGTGGCAACTGTCCTCGGTGTTTAAAGCCTGTCTACTCTGTGCCATGGCTGTAACTTGCTTTAGTCAGAGAGGGAGCTCATACCAGTGACTGTACCCTCCCTGCATTATTTACAAGTAATGCTGGCCATCCACTCTGCTTCGTGGATGGGCATTAATATAGTGGCGGCACTATATTGTCCCCATGGTGCCTGTAAAGCTGTTACCAGGACACAGATTCTGCACTGAGGGCACTCACAGAGGCATGGTTGTTTCATGCACAGAGTCTGGGTAATGCACCCAGCGGCAATACCACAATGCTGTTTATCCCTGCTGCAGCATTTAGCTGTGACTGGAGCCCCATCGGGTAATGGTCAGTATAGCATGGCCACAATGCCTTGAGTGTCTCTTCAGTTTCATAAAGTATTTGCATTTTTTTTGTCTGCCGACATGCTTTGACCATAACTTTACCGTCTGTCACACAGGTGTTCATGAAGTCTGTAAAGCTTGAATGGGTTCTGGGGAATATTGAGGCAGCCCAGGAGTTGTGTGAAGAGGCACTGGGTCACTACGAAGATTTCCCAAAACTCTGGATGATGAAGGGACAAATTGAAGAGCAACAGGAATTTACTGAAAAAGCACGAGAGGCATATAATCAAGGGGTAAGCCGAGACCCTCCTTGTATCCTTGGGCATCCTCCAATTTCCTAACCAAATCTATTGGAGAGGGTAAACAAACCCGCTTCTAAATTCCCAGCTACTCCAGACGTCTCCATAAACTGGAGGGGTATCTTCTACATTGTGTTGGCTTTATTTTATTGAATCCATCAAATTTTGTAGTCTATAGTTCCTGCGTAGTTGTCTTTTCAATCTACATTGTGTTTTACAAGTGTACCAAGTAGGGTTTAAGACCGGAGTCTCTTAATTGCCTGTTTTGATATAAAGTGTTAAGGAGTCCTGCTTTTGTCTTGCTTCCATAATAACCTTTCTTTTATTTGCTTGCAACAGCTGAAGAAATGTCCTAACTCAATCCCGCTGTGGCTGCTGCTTTCCAGACTTGAGGAAAAGGTCGGCCAACTCACCAGGGCTAGAGCAATCCTGGAGAAATCCCGTTTGAAAAATCCAAAAACCGCAGAGCTGTGGTAAGTGTTTCTCTACTGTTACAGTATTCCCCCCCTATAAATTCCAACCGTGCTTGGGGTTTCTTTCTTTTTTTTCTAATTTTGGCCGATTGGTCAATAAATAAGGAGCAATCTGTATTATGGGAGGAATAAACAACATACAGGTCTATTTAAAGAAAGGTGAAACTCAAGAGAACTGGCAGGAGAAGCGAAAATTCTAGGTAAAAATAGCCAAACCAGAAACCTCATATTTATCTCACTTTGCAAATCAGCTATTTGGTCTAGATTGCTCTCTTCTCCTGATTTTCACAGTGTTCTGAATAGCCCTGATAATTCCTTTTTTTTTTTTTTTTGATCTCAGGTTGGAGTCTGTGCGTTTGGAGTTCAGAGCTGGACTGAAAAATATTGCTAACACGTTAATGGCTAAAGCTCTTCAGGAATGTCCAAACTCAGGTGAACTTAGTTTTTTGAGCTTTATATAAACTTCCTTCTCTCGTGGGACTGATTCAGAGTGGTGGGGCTTGGCTCTAACAAGAGGCTCAAAGCATCAAAAGCTGACCTTGGCTTTGGACATCAGCACCCGGAAACACAAACTAATTTGTGTCCCAACTCACTCCCATTCGGCCATGTGATTCGCTGAGTGCTTGCTGACGTGTCCAACACATTTTGAGAGCATTAAGTCATGAATACATATAATGACAGCTTGCTTTAGGCTGAGCAGAAAGTAAAAAATTGAAGTACCCTCTCATTGAACCTTACTCAGGTATCCTGTGGGCTGAAGCAGTATTCCTGGAGGCAAGACCACAACGCAAGACTAAGAGTGTGGACGCCCTGAAAAAATGTGAACATGACCCACATGTTTTGTTAGCTGTGGCCAAGTGAGTTTTTGCTGGTTTTTATTCCTTCTTAGGGAGGTGCATTTGTAGCAAGTATTTTTTTCTTCTATATTATCACTGAAATATAGATTTATGGTGAAAGACTAGCAGACAAAATGAAGATAATGTTTAATATTAATAAATAGGTATGCAAATGTCTTTTGCTTTGTATTTATGTATTGACTTAATTTAGAAAATTATATCTCACCCCTTCTTTCTTAATATTCACACCTATCCTATTGTTTTATTGAGAAGTCAGATTTCAAAACTGCCAAAGGAACAGTCAGTATCACGGGATGTTTATTTATACGTACCTCGCTGACATTCCTTTTGTAAACCTCCATGTAGACTTTTCTGGAGCGAACGCAAAATTACCAAAGCACGAGAATGGTTTCACCGGACCGTAAAGATTGACTCTGATCTTGGAGACGCCTGGGGGACCTTCTACAAGTTTGAGCTGCAGCATGGAACAGAGGTAATGGATTCTCTACATTTCTGTCTTTTAACATCCACCTGTACTGCCAGGTGTGCTTTGTCTTCAATATCCCATCGGGGATGCATTGGTTTTAAAGATCGTTGTCATATCTCATCCCTTGATGAGGATATCCTTGTGCTGCCATGTTTCATCCTCCATGGGCAGCGCTAATTTTGGGGCATCAGGCAGCGATACGTGATTCTCCTTTGACGGGGACATCGCACGGAGTTGTAAGCCAACGATGCGTGTAGACTGAGCAAAGGGCTGTCCTGTAGGACAAATCTTCATCCACAGCTAGTCCTGCCTCCTGCCCATAGTCACATGAGGGACAGAGAAATATTAACAGGAAATTACTCCCTTCTTTCAATTATGTCAGCAAAAAATGCTAACAATATAGAGCGATATCCTGTCAAAATGAGAACTGGTTTTGGACATTGCAGTGCTACTTAAAGGATATAGAGATGCAGGAGGGTAAAGTGTCTTACTGATGGAATTTTTTATTTTTTTTGCCATAGTTCATATTTTGTCAGATCCAATTGTACAACAGATGAGCAGTCTGATATCTTTATGAGCTTGGAATCGGCGTACTGCGATTTATACGTCCACCAAACCCCTCATGTTTTTGGAGAGTGATGAAATGCTTGAGGAACACTCATAAATAATGCCCATCCCCTGCCTTTTATTTTTCTATACCCCTCAGTAATTGAGCAGATGTTGCTGTAGTCATCCGCCTAATAATTATTATTTTTTTCGCTGACCATACTCATGCTGCTCCTGTCGTCATCTCAGGACTTCACTCCACAAAGGAAATTACTAATCTGAGTCCAATCTGAGGGCTCAAAAGCAATGAGTAATATAGGATACTGTGGTGAAGGGATTAAACCCTAAAAAATGTTGACAGAAGAAAAGGATATACAGGTCCTAATACCGTAACATTTTATTGAGAACCACAAATGGATATAAAAAATACACATATTGCGTGAAAGACCAGGGCTATCATAAAGTGAATAGGTAGTAACTGGCACCGGGGGGGGGGGGGGATGTGTAGCAACCTAGACTGGTGAGGTGGGATGGTAACAACCAATAGATCAATAGCTGAAATAGACTTTAGCATGATATTGGCAGTCGCCTTGTATAGCCACATATAAAGAACAAAAGTGCAACCAGAAGCCTCAATGGCATGATAGATTTATATAATCAGTGCAATATACAAATTGATGGGCAAGCTCATACCTCAGTTTGTGCTGCCTACTATACCCTCTGATAATCTAGATCAGGGCTCAAAATTTCAAATCCCAAGCTACTAACCAGGTCATAAGAGTTACTCGCCACCAGTTGCTCCACCTAACCCAGGGGTCAGCAACCTTGGCTCCCTGATGTTTTTGGAACTACATTTCCCATGAGAGAAGCAAGCAAAATCCAAAACTTTCAATAGCAACACTACTCAAAAAACATACCTTATGAAACTGTTCATCCACTATGGTGATATATTTAATCACATGCACGTGTTCCAAACAATACGTCGGTAAAACATATCAGCAATGGCGTAGGCGCATTCTGCAACACATTGGCAGTATCAACAATGAGACTGACACACCAATTTCCAGACATGTACATTGCCATCACAATGGCGACCCCTCGTGTCTCTCTTTTCAGGTTATAGAAAGAATAACCTTAGGCCCCAGGAAAGGTGATTTCGATCTAAGGCTTAGACAAAACGAAGCGAGGTGGATCTTTAGATTGAACACCCAATACCCTGTGGGTTTGAATGAAGAATTAAATTATACCTCTTTCCTATAACTGCATATGTTTTGTCATCATATAACTCTATTGGTAATCATCGAAATTATGTCACTATATAGCCGTATTGGGGCTATCCTCTGAGTATACATTTCAACGTTTAATTATTACTGTATGCCAAGCATTGTTAACGTTTCTTCTACATCCGATTATTTATTCACATGGGAATTTATTTTTCATCAATTTTTGTTTCACAATGTGATATGTTGTACACTTTTATACGTCATTGCTGTAATCCTGATATTTCCTTTACCTATTCATCTATTTCACAGACCCTCTGGGTATATACAGTAATCAGTACCACTAGGGATTTAGGTATTACAGAATACAATCAGATCTCCCAATGTTGTCATGCTTACATTGTGCCATATTACATATTATGGGGTTATTGGGCATATATATATATATATATATATATATATATATTTTTTTGTCTCTGTACAGACCTTGGTATAGGTTTGCCCCTAATAGCTATATTCTGATGATACGTGATCAGGGCAATATTATGTGTGGAGGACCAGCTCTGCATTCTGATTGAGACCGTATGACACTGGATAGTAGGGATGCACCGATACCACTTTTTTAAGACCGAGTACAGATACTTTTGTTCAAGTACTCACCGATACCAATTACCGATACTTTTATTTTAGGTCATGTGACGCTTTCCAATAAGAACAGACCTCATATAAAGCCCCCAGGTCTCATGGATATGCCCCCTTGCTCATGGATATGCCCCCCTTGCTCATGGATATGCCCCCCCTGCTCATGGATATGCCCCCTTGCTCATGGATATGCCCCCCTTGCTCAGGATATGCCCCCCCTTGCTCATGGATATGCCCCCCCCTTGCTCATGGATATGCCCCCCCTTGCTCATGGATATGCCCCCCTTGCTCATGGATATGCCCCCCTTGCTCATGGATATGCCCCCCTTGCTCATGGATATGCCCCCCCTTGCTCATGGATATGCCCCCCCCCTTGCTCATGGATATGCCCCCCCCCTCTCATGGATATGCCCCCCTGCTCATGGATATGCCCCCCCTGCTCATGGATATGCCCCCCCTGCTCATGGATATGCCCCTTGCTCAGGATATGCCCCCCTTGCTCATGGATATGCCCCCCCTTGCTCATGGATATGCCCCCCCCTTGCTCATGGATATGCCCCCTTGCTCATGATATGCCCCCCCTGCTCATGGATATGCCCCCCCCCCTTGCTCATGGATATGCCCCCCCCTGCTCATGGATATGCCCCCTTGCTCATGGATATGCCCCCCTTGCTCATGGATATGCCCCCTGCTCATGGATATGCCCCTTGCTCATGGATATGCCCCCCCTTGCTCATGGATATGCCCCCTTGCTCATGGATATGCCCCCCCCTGCTCATGGATATGCCCCCCCCTTGCTCATGGATATGCCCCCCCTTGCTCATGGATATGCCCCCCCTTGCTCATGGATATGCCCCCCTGCTCATGGATATGCCCCCCCCTTGCTCATGGATATGCCCCCTTGCTCATGGATATGCCCCCCTTGCTCATGGATATGCCCCCCCCTTGCTCATGGATATGCCCCCCCCTGCTCATGGATATGCCCCCCCTGCTCATGGATATGCCCCCCTGCTCATGGATATGCCCCCCTTGCTCATGGATATGCCCCCCTTGCTCATGGATATGCCCCCCCTTGCTCATGGATATGCCCCCCCCTTGCTCATGGATATGCCCCCCTTGCTCATGGATATGCCCCCCTTGCTCATGGATATGCCCCCCTTGCTCATGGATATGCCCCCCCCTGCTCATGGATATGCCCCCCTTGCTCATGGATATGCCCCCCCCTTGCTCATGGATATGCCCCCCTTGCTCATGGATATGCCCCCCCTGCTCATGGATATGCCCCCCCTTGCTCATGGATATGCCCCCCTTGCTCATGGATATGCCCCCCCCTTGCTCATGGATATGCCCCCCCCTGCTCATGGATATGCCCCCCTTGCTCATGGATATGCCCCCCCTTGCTCATGGATATGCCCCCCTGCTCATGGATATGCCCCCTTGCTCATGGATATGCCCCCCCTTGCTCATGGATATGCCCCCCCTTGCTCATGGATATGCCCCCCCTTGCTCATGGATATGCCCCCCTTGCTCATGGATATGCCCCCCCTGCTCATGGATATGCCCCCCCTTGCTCATGGATATGCCCCCCTTGCTCATGGATATGCCCCCCTTGCTCATGGATATGCCCCCCCTTGCTCATGGACATGCCCCCCCTTGCTCATGGATATGCCCCCCCTGCTCATGGATATGCCCCCCCCTGCTCATGGATATGCCCCCCTGCTCATGGATATGCCCCCCCCTGCTCATGGATATGCCCCCCCCTGCTCATGGATATGCCCCCCCTGCTCATGGATATGCCCCCCCTTGCTCATGGATATGCCCCCCCCTTGCTCATGGATATGCCCCCCCTTGCTCATGGATATGCCCCCCACTCTCCGCTCATACTTACCTTCCTTCAGCGCCGCCGGTAAAGTCTTCGCGCGCTCCTTGGAAGGACCCCAGCCGCGACCACGTGGGACCACGTGGGACCATGTGATCGCGGCTGGGGTCCTTCCAACGAGCGCGCGCGCGCGGGAACTTTCCCGGCGTCGCTGAAGGAAGGTAAGTATGACCGGAGAGCAGCTGCAGGGCCTGTCTGAATGCTCTATCTGCATTCGGACAGGCCCTGCAGCTGCTCACTTTGTTTAATACTTACCTTCCTTCAGCGACGCCGGGAAAGTTCCCGCGCGCGCTCCGCTCGTTGGAAGGACCCCAGCTGCGATCACATGGTCCCACGTGGTCGCGGCTGGGGTCCGTCCAAGGAGCGCGCGCGCGCGAAGACTTTCCCGGCGGCGCTGAAGGAAGGTAAGTATTAAACAAAGTTAGGTGACCAGCTGCAGGGGCGGCTGTCTGAATGCCGATAGAGCATTCGGACAGCCACCGCAGCTCCTCGGATACCGGCAAGCCGGCTCAATGCCGGCTTCCGGTATCGGAAAAAAATATCGGGGGTACTGCACGAGTACCAAGTACTCCTGCAGTACCCGGTATCGGCACCGATATCGATACTAGTATCGGTATCGGTGCAACCCTACTGGATAGCCATTACAGGTCCTTCATACCCCCGAGTTAACGCTCTAGCCTGTCAAAATGATCATCCTGCTGTTTGTAATATACGTCTCCTTCAGGCTTGATCAATGGTTTACCGAAGTAAGGCTATAATTGGACCAATCACAGCGGTCTATTCTTACAATGTTACGATTGGCCGACTTTTCCCATGTGACCGCCTGATTCCAAAGAGATCATATGTTTATTTGTCTTTCCACGTACCTGAGGAGCAGACACAAGCGAAACGCCACGTTGGACATACTCTAATAACCCATTTAAGGTTTTCCTCTCATTGCATGCCTGAACTGGACGCATCTAAATTTCATAGCGAACAATACTATTACAGCACATTCTGTTTGGGCTATGACTGATTGCCCATAACCGTTGAGCAACATTGTAGCATGTTTAATGTTGAGATGGATTTTTAATCTCATGATCCCCTTTATGTATTATATGAATTTCCTTGCTGAGGAATACACTTTTGGCTGGGAGATTGCTACTGCTTGCACTTTATTGTGATTTCTCGATCAGTGCATGCAAATTGTAGCTACCAGGTTCACTCCTTGTCTTTATATTTACCAGCTGTATTCCGTGACGTGGACCATTTATGTTTGCACCTCATCGTGACGCTTTTGAGTGGTCATGCTAACTACAATAACCAATTTGGTGGCACATGTATACTCTAACACATAAGTATACTCTAACGTGTGCATACTTTTCTGAGGGGATCCTTAGGCATCTCTTGCTTATTATTCTTTTCAGGTGGTGGTTCTCAGTCTTTGACATAAAATTTTGTCACAGAGACCTCACCCTGCATTAGATGCCTTTTGTGATTGGTTATTGACCTTGAGTTATGGTCTCTAATCTATGACCTTTTTTTGTGTGTTTTTTTTTATACATTTTGTGGGTGTGTACGTTTTATCTTAGAAGTCCAATAAAGGTTTAGAATTTTTTTTTTTTTTTTTAATTCTTTATTTTAGAAGTTTTGCATAGTCAGACAAAAAAACAGCGTTGAGAAAGTGGCCACGCAGCGCCGCATAAAGCCATCTAAGTAAAAACAGGGCATCGGTATAAATAAAACATCTACCAGCGGTCATAATGAGTCATCTGCAATAACACGCTGAAGGGCTAACATGTCCTTGATGACTCATAGAAATAAAAGCATACTCAAAAAGTGCCCAATACGTCTCATAATAAGGGGGGGGGGAGCAGGAGAAGGACATCAAAAGAACTAGAGTACGCATCGTATTAAGAGGGAGAAGGAGAAAATAAAATAAAAAAATAAATTAAAAAAAATTATATAATACAGAGAGAGAAAGAAAATAAATTAATAATAATATGGCATAGGCCAAAAGTGACATTCCCGGCACAAACCTCATAGCCCAAGGACCGTGGGGAAGGCCAAGGAGTGGATTAGTAGTCACGAGGCCAGGGCGACCGAGGATACTCCTCTGTACAGCCCAAAAATACCAAAATAGCAAAAGAGAGGGGGGGGGGGAAAAAAAAAAAAAAAAAAGGGGCGAACAGGGGGGAGCAATCTCTCGAGCAACGAAGAACTTGAAAAGAACTGGCTAAACCAAGCGTTTGCGGGGTAACATTGCCTCAAAAAGTCCTAGTAGAAAAAGCAACATGTAATGTCCTAGACAAAAAGAAAATTAGCCTGGTGAAGTAGTCGCCGGATCCTGAGACAAGCCAATACTGGTTAGCATCGGCCGGGTCAGAGATGATGCATGGTATGTTCCCGTGGGTCACCACGAGCGAGCCAGCCAGCCCCCAACGGTAAGGAACCTCTTTAAGACGGAGAAACCCTGTCACCAATCGGAAGCGATGTCGCGCCAGCAGGGTGACAAACGGTAGGTCTTGGTATAGTGACATCGTCGCCCCTTCAAACTTCACCGCCGTCCTGGCCCCAGGAGCTGACATAATCCGAGTCTTAGTTGCTACGTCCCGGGCAATCGCAATAATATCTCTCGTGGAATCTCTGGGGGCCGTCGCGGGCTTACGGATCCGTGAGGCTGAGACTAACAGTTCTGAAACATCGGGGGGCGATCCTATTATATGATGAGCGAGGCGATTTACATAGATAAGCAAATCCAGACGTTGGCACCGACTGCGGGGCACCTCGGACTCGTATGTTGCGTCTGCGGTGTCTAGATTCGAGGGCCTCCACCGAGCGAGTCAGTAAGTCGACTTGGGATCGTAAGGTGTCAACTTGCGATGTAAGTATATTCTGCTCCGCAGCCACATCCGAGGTCTGAGCCTGTATCTCCACCACTTGAGAGCGCACTGACGCAACTTCGGATTGCAGTCCAGACACCTCCTTCGTCCACAGGGATTTTATTTCATCTATAAACCGACGGTAGTCTCCCATCGTGGTGGGACGAGCGTCGTCTATCTCCGTAGTAGGGGTAGCAACAGTGCAGGGTTTCAAGGAAGGTGGACAGGCCTCCAAAGAGGCCTCTGCCCCCACAGAGGCATTCGTCTCCCGGATCACATTCTCCCGTGGCGAAAGTACGCACCTCTGCGGTACCTCCACGCCACTGGGTGAGGGTATTCTATCTCCATCAGAGGGACCCCGTACAGGGCCTGCAGCAGGTCCCACAACCCCACATGCAGCCGCTGCTTTCCTCAGTTTCTGTGCTCTTTTTTTCTGCTGCTTTTCCCTTCGCTGCACTATCTTCCCGTGACAACGGAGCCAGCCAGTCTATTCCCGCTGCAGTATCTGTGGGCCAGGAACCATCATCCTCATCCGAGGAGCCATAGCCTGCAGGGAGCATCGGTGATGGGACTGTGCTACAGGAGAGTCTGCTGCTGTACAGGGAGTCTCTGATATCCCTCTGACGAGGGCCCTCCGAGACGTCCCGGCGGGGCTGCAATTTCTTACCCATCTGCTGTGTATCAGGAGGTAATCAGGAGAAACGGCTGTGCTGACCTGTGGGAAACTCCCCGGCTCCAGAAAGAAGACTGCTCTGTCTAGGCCGCACTAGGCCCAGAAATACGTCGTCTATCACCCGGCAAGTCGCAATACCGGAGTCCAGGGGCAGCAGTGGATCTCAAGTTCACCAGGAAACCTGGTTTTAGGCCATAAATCAGAGGAATTTCAGCAATAGAAAACAGATTCTCAGAGGAGCTCTGAAGCATGCGACCACTCAGTTCAACAGCTAGCTCCGCCCCTCAAGGTTTAGAATTTTATTAATTTGTTCCCACCTTCCTTTTGGGTTCTTTGGAATCCAATTCTTCCTACATTTCCCATGTGGCTCAGTCAGCCTAATGGGTGGGTGAGCATCATGGGAGATGTAGTTCCCAAAACATCAGGGAGCCAAGGTTGCTGACCCCTGACCTAACCCCTACCCAGCCCTTAACTCTGCCCCTAAACACACCCCCTTAAATTATCTTAGGAAATTACATTGTTAAAGGTTTTATTTAGAATAAACTTACAAAAATAACATACCCAGACATCAGACCCAAGATACATGTATATCTGTCATCAGAGACAAGTGTGAGCAGAGCGAGGAGGCAGGGAAGCTCCTCTCTACCCCCCCCCCCCCCTGCCAATGACCGAGATGAGCTGTGTCAGGTAGGCAGCTGTTCCATGCCACTGTGCAGCATGGGGAAGGGGGGGGGGGCTGCACCGTGGCACTGCTGGAATACACAGTACAAAATAACTTGTGCTGCCTGTGGGTGCATTTTCACTCGCCCCTCACTTAATTTCTACTCGCCAAATGCGAGTAGACGAGTGGAAATTTTGAGCCCTGGTCTATATGGTAGTCTTCTCAGTGACTCACACCAAGACAATTGCCAAAAAGAAAAACCAAATGCTCATATCCAACAGGGACGATATCCGGCAACAATCTGTTAAAATAGCATGCTGGTATGATTTGACGCATTTCGCCGTGTACACTGCTTTATCGAGAGTGGCCAAACATACAACAGGGTACCTGTATAAATACTAATCGTAACTACTGTTAGTTCACGTTACGCCCTCGTCGTTATTCCTCTCTACGTGTCCGGGCCTCCGAAAGCATCTGGTTGCACTTTTGTTCTTTATGTAGCTATACAAGGCGGCTGCCAATACCATACTAGAGCCTATGTTAGCTGTTGATCTATTGGTTGTTACTATCCCACCTCGCCAGACTAGGCTGTTACACCCCCCCCCAGGTGCCAGTTACTACCTATTCGCTCTGATACCCCTTGTCTTTCACGCAATGTGTATTTTTAGATGTATATGTGGTTCTCAATAAAATGTTACGGTATTAGGTTCTGTATATCCTTTTCTTCACTCCACAATGCCTGACCACTTTTAAACGCTAAAGTGGTCAATGTGTAGCGTGTCCCTTTTGAATTTAAAATAGATATATATTATTATGAATAAGTGTCAGCAGAACAATTAGCAACGCATAATAATGGCCACGCAGGGCCAGTTGAAAACAGGTAGAAAGGAACTCAGCAGAATAACAAGTCATCTCAGCAGAAAGATGGTGTCTAAAAATAAAAAAGGGGGAGGGAGGAGGTAAACGTCAAAGGCCAATGCTGTGACTTTCCTGGCTCGATCCCAAAAGTCCAGGGGACAATAGGTCATGGAAGGCAAAACCTCACGAGGCCAGGGCACTCGGGGGCCAAAGAAGGTAGGCAGAGTCATGGTAGCTGCCACAATGGCACACTCAGAGCCCAAAAAAAGGGGGCGGCTACCATCAAAAAGGTAACATGTCCAAGGACGCTCAGAAGAGAAACAGAACGGCACTGCACAAAGGTCATCGAAAAATCAAAGCAAAACAAATGATAGTGTCATGCGAAATCTGGCACAGCAGAGTCACTTCTGACAAATGAAAAATGGGGCAAAGAAGAGGGGAGTGGGACATTTGGGGGGGGTGTCTCAGCGATACGGGTTGGGCCGGGAAGAAAAAAAGGAGCGCAGAGTAGAGTAGGCCACCTCAGCCCGTGTTCAGCTAAAGAATGGGGCGAAAGTCACCTCCGGGGTCCATGCATCTTGTAAAGGGTGCACAGGACGAACAGCCCCAGGCAGCTCTGCCTTTGGCACCAGCAGCGCCACGGGACCAGGACTGACGCCGCCTCCTCACAGCAATCAGTCCGACAGCCCCAGCTAGCACCACCAACTCAGACCCTGAAAGAAGAGTCAGGGCAGCCATCTAGGCGACTGCCACCCCAGCACTGCACCTGCAGGCAGACCTCTCCATCGCATAACTCTAGGGCGGCTCCTGAAAGTAGAGAGCCCATAGTGTCCCTTTTTTAAAAGAATTTTATAATCTTAAATTTACTCGTACCAACCTTTTGTTAAAAACTGTTTTCATATAGAACACGGTCTATGTATAGATTAATTTTAACCAGCAACAATATTCCAATCAGGACTTTTACTTCCTCATCATGGCCCTTTTAAATCGCCCTTGGAGTTTCCCAGATAAAGTTCCTTCATACAAATGACACAACTTTTTTTTCTTATCAGTGCTTTTTTCTGGAAAAATAGGTGGTACTCTCACGCCCAGGGAAAAACTGATTTATTATGACTATTTCTCGTGTCCTAATAAGTACACCTTTTATTAACCCCTTAAGGACAGAGGCAATTTTACAAGTTCGGAACACTTCTAAAAGTCGAATTTCAACTATTCGCCTGTTCAACCATAATGTACCTCTGTCAAACTAAGTGCACCTAGGGGCGTATCTAGGACATTTGGCACCTGGGGCGGATCCTATATTTGGCATCCCCCCACTTTAAAATGTAAAAAAAACACCCGCCCTTTTTTAAAATGTTTTCAAATATATTTATTGCACAAATTGTATGTCAACTCACAGTAATGTACGGTGTGTATGAGCGTGTCAAATAGCTGCACGGCAATAAAGCTCACATTAATGTATGGTATGCATGAGCGTATCGAACAGCAATGCGTAGTGTGTATGCGCTTATCACAGAGCTCCACAGTAATAAAACGTGATCTTGTGTGACATGCTTATGGATCAAGGTCTTCAAGCAGCATGGTATGTGGCACTGGTCAATATTAATGACTACATTTTGCTTCACTTCAGGGGGTAATGTGAGGGTTTTTCCACTAAGGTGTCTTGCCCAAGGACACTAACGGTACATACTCGCCACCCAGGACGTACTTGAAAACGAGTAAAATCTCAATGTATCCTTCCTGGAAAAATCATTTCTCAAAAAAAATTCTGATTTTATTGGTGTACTTTCTCGCAAATCACCATTCAAATCAGAATACAACCCTAAACGGTTTCTTAGATTTATTTTCATAATCTAAAATGGTTGGGTACCTCAATGTATAGAAATTTAAAAAAAAAAATATTTACTTGATAAACCATAAAGCCACCTTACACCCAGGGGCATAACTAGCAGGTATGCAGGGGTAGCAATGGATACAGGACTGTCAGTCTCATAGGCCCCCTTCCCCTGTAACAGAGTAAACTAGACAGTACCCCATTCAAGTGCTGCCTGGCTCAGTATATCCTGCTAAAGGGGGGGGGGGGTGTAACTGGAAGGAGTGCTGTTGTGAAGGGTAATCCACAGGAGGTTTTAGGCAGCCTTTATATCACTGCATGGCTCCTGCTAACATTGGGAGAGAAAGCTGCTCTTCATGTACCCTCTCAGACAGGGCACACTAGTTTGATTTTGTTGGTTGTTTGTTTTACATCCCTGGTGGTCCACTGAAAGCCAGGTCAGTACTGCTGATCTAACAGACAGGAGCACTGACCTTATCCTGGCCTGAAACCTCAGCTGTTCAGCTTTGGGTCAGCAGTCACGGAGGAGGACATGGTAGTAGGGATGGTCTGCGTCAGGTGATTACCCAGGGAGACGTATAGCAGCCGTAAAGCCACACAGTTACAAGCATTTATAAAGCACCAGCAAGTTCCTTAGGAAGTTTCTCACCTCCCTGGGCCCTGGTCGAGCTGCCTGCCAGCTTGGCACTGCAGATCGGTGCACTCACTCCGTGTGCGTCATGATTTTTCTCCCATCCGTCTACTCCTGGCCACGTGCATGGGTGCAGTCACTCTCCACCAGCCTCACAGCTGCTTTTGAGACAAGCGTGGATGTGTGGGGGGGGGAAATATGCGCAGCAGCGGCAAAAAAACCACACCCGGGATTATTTCATTCTAAAGCGGGCCGGTAGGCCTTGCCTCTCAGGCCCTCGGCCCAGGTCCGATCTCATTGAGTGATCAATCCGCCCCTGGAGGCAGCAGTCCCAGCGTCGTCCCCCACCCTGCCAGTCACACAAGGAGGGAGTGAGCGCCGCCCATATTAAAAAAAATCCCGGGAGGTGCCGGTACTTAAAAAAAAAAACCCTGTATATTATAATTTTATGTCCACTAATAATATAGGTTTCAGCTGTACGAGCAAAGACCTAGCCTTTCTATTTGTATCCTCTAGCTTGTATGTATGTAATCTAGATGATCAGTATTTCTCAAACCTGTCCTCAGGACCCCCTACCAGGCCAGGTTTGCCAGATAGCTGAAGCACAGCACAGGTGATATGATTTGCTGCTCAGTGATTGCAGGATTCAGTCAGCATTTCCTCATGGTGATATGCAAAATCTGGCCTGTTAGGGGGTCCTGAGGATAGGTTTGAGAAACACTGATCTAGATCAGGGGTAAGCAAGCTTGACCATCCAGACGTTTTGAAACTATATCTCCCACAATGCTCATGTAATCATTAGATTTCATGGGAAATGTAGTGCCAGGCTTGGTGACCCCTAACCTATTTAGTTTGCCTTTCATTTTATTTATTTATAAAGCATTTTACCAGGAAGGATACATTGAGATTTCTCTCGTTTTCAAGTATGTCCTGAGTTCAAGAACATGGTTACAGAAATACAAAGTAGTAAAATGCAAGAAATGAACACAAAAGAAATATACAGATTAACAGAAAATAAATATGTAGGAAATATAGTCACTATGTTCCATGTTTACAGGTACATTCCTTATTGAGGTATGTTAATAGGGAGCTCTTAAGGGACTCTAGACTGGGGGAAGATTTGATGGCGTCTGGGACGTTATTCCATAATTGCTCTGTAGGAAAATGAGGATCGAGCCACTTTCTTTTTGTATTGCGGTATTGCAAGTAGGGTGCAGGTCCTGGATCAGAGGTTATAGGATGAGGGAACTGCTGGAGGAAGCAGCCTATTCAGGTAGGGTGGTAGCTTCCCAGAAAAGCTCTTAAACACCAGGTTGGAAAGGTGAAGGGTGCGTCTAGATTCCAGCGAAGGCCTGTTTAGTTCTTTTAACATGTCACAATGGTGGGTCATGTAGTTACATTGTAGCACAAAGCGGCAGAATGAGTTATACAATGTAGTAAGTTTCTGGAGGTGCGTTTGTGGGGCGGCTGCATACACGACATCTCCATATTCAATTGCTGGCATAAGCATTTGTTGTACAATCTGCTTTCTTACCGCGGGGTTCAGGCAGGATTTGTTTCTGTACAGGGCACCTAGTTTGGGGTTTAATTTTAGATGAAAGTTTTTGGATGTGGGGGCCAAAGGATAGATTTGGGTCTAACCACATACCTAGATATTTGAGAGAAGTGACTGGTCAGCATGTCATTTGATTTTATCCTAACACATAGATGGGGTGTTTGCAATTTGTGTAGTTTAGGTGCTGTTCCAAAGAGCATTGTAACAGTTTTGTCAGCATTTAGAAAAAGTTCGTTATCTTTGATCCACTTTTCTACCTCTGTGAATTGGTCTTGCAGCACAGCCTCCAGCTGCGGGAGATCTGGTTTGCTGGTATAGATTACAGTGTCGTCTGCGTACATGTGTACAGTTGAGGCTTTGCAGACATTGGGCACATCATTTATGAATATTGTGAATAGCAGGGGGCCGAGTATCGAGCCTTGGGGTACACGTGACTGGGAGGGGGAGGGAAGTTCTGTCAGAAATGGACACATATTGCGACCGATCAGACACCTATGATTGAAACCTTGTTAGCGTGCGATCACCATTAACAGTTTTTAAGTTTTTGTAATAAGATGCCATGGTCTACTGTGACAAAGGCCTTGGCAAAATCAAGGAAGATGGCTCCAGTTAGAAACATAGAAAAATGTCAGCAGATAAGAACCTTTCGGCCCATCTAGTCTGCCCAATTACATGGATACTTTACCTGGATTTATCTTTTGTTTAGGATAGCCTTATGCCTATCCCATGCCTGCTTAAATTCAATTACTGTTGTGGCCTCTACCACTTCAACTGGAAGGCTGTTCCATGTATCCACCACCCTCTCAGTAAAATAATGCTTCCTGATGTTACTTTTAAACCTTTGCCCCTCTAAGACTATGGTTAGATTTCCTTGTTCCATGCCAGCCTGGATATCATTGGACACTTTTAACCACTTCAATGCTAAGGACGCGCTCAGCGCGTCCTCAGCATTGCCCCTGGTATGCGGAGGACGCGCTGAGCGCGTCCTCGCATTGGGGTCAGCGTTCGGCCGGGTACCGGCCGATCGCTGGCCCCTCCGGTGCGGGCTGACATCCTGGATGTCAGCCCGGCATCCGGAGCAGTGGCCGCCATTGTTATGTGTCATCGCGCCCCCGCGATGACACATAATTCAGGCGCCCCCCCGCATGTGCGGAGGAGGCGCCTGAAAGGGAGGGGGGAGGTCCTTCGGACCTCTCTCCCTCCCGATCGGCGGCTCACAGGGGCTTAACCCAGGCATCATTTGGAAGGGCACAGCCTGCCCTTCCAAATGATGCCTGGCATTAACCCCTGGGGAGCTGGATCGCAAATCGGCGCTGAAAAGCGCCGATTTGCGATCCTTCCCGGGAGCTGGCCGACATCTTGGATGTCGGCCAAGCTTCCGGGAACTCCCCCAGAGGACTGGCGTCATCGTGCGCAGCACGATGACGCCAGTCCTAGCATTAACCCCTAACTGCCACGAAGTGTGGAGATAGGGAGTTCCAATGAACTCCCTATCTCCCGATCCGTGGCAGTTAGGGGTTAAATTTTGATATCGTTGGATCGGCCAGAGCATGGCCGTTCCAACGATACCAAACATGAAAGTAAAAAAAAATGTAAAAAAAATAAAAATAAAAATAAAAAAAAATTAAAAAAAAAAATTAAAAAAAAAAAAATAAACACTTTTTTTTTTGTTTTTTGTTTTGTTAATGCAGCAATATTGTTCCCATTTCAATTATAATGTGAACAATAATGCTGCATTAACGATTTTTGTATGCGGTGCGTTTGTTAAAAATGGTGTCATTTTCCCCAAAAAAAAATGTAACGAGACCCCATCTCTAATTTTTTTAACAAGCGCACCCCATACAAAATATAACCGCAATTGCTCGCATGTTAAAATGTGGAAAAAAACACTTTACACGCTGTAAATTATTGAAAATACATATTTTATTGCATTTTTTGTTATAATATACAAACATGACATAACGTATACATATAATAATGACATATTATGAATCTACCGAGTCTGACGGAAAGAACGATATATAATATGTCGATGTCATATACTAAAATAAGCCTTCAAAACAGGTTTAAACATGATGCGCAAAACAGGTAAAAAATGACCTCAGCACAGGGGCGGGAAAAGCCTCAGCAGCGAAAGGGTTAAAAGGGCACTTGTGGTTGAATGATTTGGACGGAAGCCGGATTGATCTGGGGTTAAATAGTTCCAATACTGATTAATAATCGCGTAATTGAGTGTAAACACGTTTTTCCAGGATTTTTGACATTACAGGAAGCAATGATATTGGACGGTAGTTGGATACCAAAGTATTGTCTCCACTTTTATGGATAGGTACCACTCTCGCAGTCTTCCAGAGTTTGGGTATATATCCAGTTGCCAGTGATTCATTGATTAGGGTTGCGACAGGTTTTGCAATTGCCGGCGCGCTGATTTTCAGCAGCATTGCTGGGATTTGGTCAGGTCCTGACTGGTGTTTCATTTTTTGGTTACAGAGAAGTTTAGTAACGACACTGACAGGCACCGTCTAAAACTGAATTTCTCTTTGATACAGGGTTTTTGCACAGTCGGAAGGATCTGACTTGTGTGCTGCCTTTCTGAATGTGTTTCAATTGCTAGCTTAGCAATCTTGGTGTTGGCGCATCCAACAAAATAGTTATTAAAGGCATTTGCTACATCTTGGGGGTGTTGCAGGGTTTGGTTGTTTACTTTGTCAGCAGCTGGTTGGGAGTGGACAGGGGGCGATTGTATGTTATTTATGATTTTCCAAAAATTTCTCGGGTTTGATAGGTTATTGTTTAGATTTTCATTGAAGTATTGGGCTTTGGTCATTTTTGTTTGCTTTGTGCTTGCATTCCGCCATTTTCAGTATTCACAGTGATCGTTCATGGATCCAGTACTCTTGAAATTTGACCAGAGTGAATCTCTAAGCTGGTACATGTGTGTGAGGTCAGCTGTAACTTCAGGGGAGATGTGCCCCTTTGACTCGCACTTTACGCAGTGGGGCATGGGCATTCCAGACTTGCAGGAGCTCTGACTGAAAGTATTCAATTGCACAGTCCAGGTCTGGGATTAGGTTTAGCCTGTACCACGTGAGCCGTTTGAGATCATTTAGGAAGGATTCAAGATTAAATTTCTTGAAGGACCTGGTGATTATTACCTTTTGGGGGAGATTTTGTGGCCTTTATTTTGCGCACACAGTACACTAGACAGTGATCACTGAAGCTATTAGCGAGAACGCCTGCGTCCTGTATTCTATCAGGACATGAGGAGAGAATCCAGTACAGCAAGGTATGGTTAATGCTTTTCATATTAATGCGAGTGGGGGAGGAGATTAATTGTGTTAACCGGAAAGCCTTAAACTGGGAGCAGTGTTTTATTGTTTTTAGGATTCAGCCAGTCAACATTAAAATCGCCGAGGACCAGCAGTTCACTTTTTTGGTTTTGAGCTACCAAATTACTAAGGATTTGGGTTATGTCAGAAAGGGAGTGCACTGGGGACCTCGGTGGGCGATAGAATCCAACAGCAATAATTGGTTTATTGAAAGGGATCTCAATAATCCCAGAAAGGAAATCAAAAGTGGCTGGGGAGCTAGAGTTTTGCAGAGGGGTGAACTTTGTGGTCTCGTCAACATAAATAACAATTCCTCCTCCTCTCCTCCTCCTCTTTGCTCTGTCCTTTCTATAACATGAATACCCTTGTATTGATATTACCATCTGTTAAATTTCAATCCTACGCCTGTTTATGTTGTTCTTTTAGGAGCAGCAGGAAGAGATAAAGAAGCGTTGTGAAAATGCAGAGCCACGCCACGGAGAGCTGTGGTGCAAAGAATCTAAGGATATCGAAAACTGGCAGCAAAAGATCGGGGAGATTCTTATTTTGGTTGCAATCAAGATAAAGAACACATTTTAAGACTTTTCTTTTTCTTTTTAAATCTTCAGTATGCACACAGAGGTTTGTTCATCGTGAGCCTTTCTTCTGATAAAACCCACTGCCTGTGTATTTAATTTTTATATATTTCCGTGTTAATTAAGATCATGGCGGCTTACCTTGTCCTTGTGTTCTCCTGGAGTTTGGCTTATTATGGGCAGTGGTTGATTGTTCCGTAACTTTTTTTTTTTTTTTTAGAATTTTCTGTGAAAATTCTGCACCACTTCAAGCTGCAGGAGGGGGGGGTATAAACTTGAAAAGAAGACCGTATTTGTTAACAGGACATTTATATAGATAGTATTCTGTTGTTGTTAATAAGTTGTGATAGCTCTTCTCTCCTTGGAGACAGATTGCCGCTATCCTTCCCAACCTCTGGAATCAATGAAATGCGTGTATACGTTGTCTTTTAAAAATATAAAGTTTTCCTGTCAACAGCTTTCTCTGGTAGATGGTTCACTGCGGACCACGTTCTTTCTGGGTATCACGGCGTCGTTAAGCTTCATGCTTGGAGCTAAAGAGGAAAAAAGAGCAGATGTCGCTTTATAAAAAATAAAATGTTAACTTGTGAGTTAGATGTTTATTATTTACAATAGGAAAAGGTGAGATATTTTGACACTACTCTAAGGCTAGGGTCAGACGAAAGCATTTTTCCCCGCGAACGTGAAAAAGTGAGTCCGAACGCATTGACGTATTTTTTCACGGAATGTGCAAAAACGGTCAGACGACGCGCATTGTCGGTCGTGATTTTGTACGGATCGTCAATAAAACTCTTTTTGCGTCTGGACGTTATGTAGGCTGCACATTAGCAGCGTCTGAAGTCTCCTAATCATGCAAACACGCCGCTATGCCGCAGCTGCGCACTCAGTACGTCAGTACTAGCGGTTCAGCGTTCTCAGTAAAATGCGTTCAAATTCCACTTGCGTTGCACGGCCGGACTTTTGTGCGGCCGTACATCGTATATTGGCCGTCATTGCCTGTCATCTGCTGCTAGTGCGGCCGTAATTATGTGCGCCAGAACGCACGTTAAAAGTGCGCTGGTCTGACCCCAGCCTTAAAGCGGCAAAAAAAAAAAAAAAGCAACGTCTTCTCAGTTTCAAAACCTTTAGTTCCCAGCGGACCTAACCTATGTAAGTATTTGTATGAGCTTATAAATATTCAACATATGAGGCATAAACCGAACAAGTTCCTCAGAAATGTGACAGAAATGGAATAATGCATCCCCCAAACAAAGGGAGGGTGGAGCTGGTAAATATCACAAGTGGTAGTCACTATCTGGTGTGACTTTTTGAGCTCTCGGCCTATTTTGGACAATCTGAGCACTGATGAAGGTGCATTGGCGTGGCAGGCTTAAATAAGATATGGTCATATTTTGTGAACTAATCTAAGATGGTTAAAAAAATTGTTCAAAAAAAATCTTTGAATAGTGTGAGCTTTGAGATGGTGTGATCTTTGTAATGGATTGTTCTCTCCTTTGTGTGTATCAGCAAGAAAAACCAGCACTCCAGGGATTTCATGCAAACCAATAGACTAAGGGTTATTCAGAAAGAACTGAAATTTCGATGCTTTGAAGTTTGAAGCGCTTCAGCGATTCAATTTCACTGACCCTGTGGCGAATTCACTATTAACTAAAAATTAGGATGGCGCATCTGTGGTGTCAAAGTCACTGTGGGTGCCGATAGCAGACTCTTGCAAACAAGAGACTTGAGGTGGTCCTTTGGATTGGCTGCAGTGAAGGAGAGACTATACAACCTGATTTCTGAATTCACTATTAACCACAGGGTCACCGAAGATGGAGTCCTCGAAGACCGCCGAACTGCAGCGGTGGGGGGGGGGGGAGGGGGGGACACGCACCTATTCTAACAGGTGTTTAAACCAATAAAAATTTAAATTTATTAAAAATAGACAATTTTTGATTTCCATTTTTTTTAAGAAAAAATGAGTGTTCAAAAAAAAAAAAGTGAAGAGACGGTTTGAAAAGAATAAACGGTTGAATTGAAAAAAAAGATGGAAACTATAATATTTTACATTGAAACCTATCGGTTTCGTCGGTTTAAACCTGTCGAACTGAATCACTGAAAATCAGGGCATTTCACTGACACTTCGGTGCAGTTCGGCATTCTATGAATAAATTAACTATTACTTCCCAATGGGACAGTTTAGCTGCCGGCGAAGATTGCCGATCAGTGGCGAACTGCACCGTATCTCAATGGTTAATTCGCCAGTATTTGGCTAATTGACCGTTTAACTACCCTGAAATTGGACCGTATGATGAAATTCACTCTTTGGTGGCAAATTCGGCCCTTTCTGAATAACCCCTTTAAGTTTATGCTGTAATGAAGTGTTTCAGTTACTAAGTAATATTCATCAGTGTGACGGAGCAACTGTACCCTAACTTGGTATCTCCGTCTGTGGGCTCTCTTCCATTTACAGTCGCCGGAGCAATCTTCTCTGACAGCTCCCCCAAACTTTAACCGCAGTTGAAAGAATGAGGCACACAGTTGAAAATCAAAAAGCAGAATGCTAGTTTATTCACACACACACACAGATACAGTCAAGGACCCAACCCCCTTTTGCATACAACCAATCAGATAGCATCACAGATCAAATAACTGCACAGGACCTTCAAACAATGGACAATGGGATTTCTTGGGAGGAGAAGAGGGGAGGGAGAAAGGTAAAACAAAAGGAATTTCTTATAGAGAGAATGCACACAAAAGAGGGACAGGTACTAATACAGAGATGGGATACATAATAGAGGGAATGTACACCATATACACAACAGGAGACTATACAATAAATACACAAGGGAATAACACAGACATCAGTAATCTTTAGTTAACTGGCAGATATTTAAAACCAAGAAAAGTGAAAAGACATATTTTTATAAGGTCCACCAATTCCCCAATAGTCTTTCTTTCACGGGCCATAGTCGCTGGGCAGGAGGCTAGCCCATAGCCCCCTCCAGATGCCCCAGTGACGGTAGGTTCCGTCACAATTGCCATCATGTAGATAGATATACACAGAGGAAAAAATTACTCCTTTTGCGTATATACACGCTGGTGTTATATTGGTTTCATGACTTGAAAGTTTCTTCATAACTGAAATGTGGTGATAGATTAAACCTCGTCTATGGGTTTGCTCGAAGTCCCTGAGGTGTTGGTCTTTTATGCTGGCCTAGATAAACACTAACTGAAGCAGTGGACATTGGTAAATTTGGAAGTCCTTGATTGCAAGACTTCTAAATCTGTGTTTCTGTGTTTGTGTATACACACTGATTTAGTGAATGAGAACAAATTACTTCAGGATTGGAAGAAATTGGAATGTTTTCTACCTAAACCTAGGTCAGCTTTTAGGTCAGAATAATCGGTGCACTCATTGATGGTGAAGGATGTCAGCTGATAAACAAGTGTTTTTGCCCAATATTTTTCCTGGGTCGGGCTCTGTTCCCATGGGTTCTTTTGGGAGCAATGACTACACTGCTCACAAAGATGTTCTAATTCTACAGTCATTCTAATGTGTTTTTTGTTTATTTGATATTCGTACTCTATTTAGAGAATTTGAAAAACAGATGAACATTTTAATTGAATAAAACAGCAGGCCAGGTGATAGGGAAGCAATGCAAAGCAACGATTGCACAACAGTTTTTTAACAAGGGATACAAGCTCTCCGACACTGGCCATTGCAGCATGCTGTGGTGTTTTTTTTTCATTTTTTTTCTAATCACTCTTAGTTCTTTTGTTGCAAAAGTAAATATTCATTGTAAATATTCATTGTAATTGGCTAAAGGTTGTCTTGCTTATGGATGTAAATCTCCAGCGAGCTAACCTTGTCAATGTCAAAACAGCAGTGCCATGGCATGCTTTACACCAGGGATCAGCAACTGTGGACCTTCGAATGTTTTGAAACTACATTTCCCATGATGCTCAGCTACTCATTAGATTGGCTGAACCTCATGGTATTTGTATTTCCAGAAAAAGTCCCCCAGTCTCCCTCCACGATCACTCCGCTGACCAGCAGGATCTCGCTAGAGGTGAGATCCTGCCGGTCATGTGACCCGGCAGGAGAACAGTCCATGGAGTCCTATGGATTCCATGGAGCGGATGCTTGGGATGGCGTGTTGGCTTAGTGGCTGCTATGGGGCGGGCTGCTGGACTTTGCGTCTGCAGGGCCGGATTAACATAGGGGCTGATGGAGCAGCAGCTCCAGGCCCATGATCCAGAATAGGCCCACAGAAAGCATAACAATCAGGGTTATTCAGAGAGCGGTGAAAAGCAGGAGAATGGAAAATTCTAGGTCAAAACAGCCAAACCAGAAAAATTCTCCCATTCATCTCACTTTCCAAATCGGCTATTTTGACCTTGAATTTTCCATTCTCCAGTCATTCTCCTGCTTTTCCCTGCGCTCTTAATACCCATCAATGCAGACATACTGGGTTATTTGGACCCCTGTATCTCCAACTACATAGCAGCTACATGGTCATGTGAGGTATCACTGGAAAGATCGGAGCATGGCCTTTCCAATGATTTCAAATATGACCAGGTTTTATGTAACAATAAAAATACAATAGTAAATATTACTTGCTGTTTTAGGAAGAAAAAAATAAATATTTTTCAATTGTAAAGTGAACAATAATGCTCACTAACTCACCATCACATTTCTCATGTCACCAACAAGTGTGGAGGTGACAGCACAATCCGTTGTTATGAATTGTTACATCAAAAACCTGAACCGCCACACTGCAGCGAAGAGCAGCACTAGGGGGCACGGACTTTGGACCCCTGCATCACTAATCTTTACACCTCACAAGGTCAAGTGAGGGGTGTCATTGGACAGGTCACGTCAGAGTCTGGCCTTTGCATTGATACCAAACATGAGCATTTAAAATCTAAAACAAAAGTAAGCAAAACAAAAATAATATTATTAAGGCTAGGGTCAGATGAACGCATTCTGTGAAAAAGTGCGTCCCAGCGAATGGACGTATTTTTTTTCACGGAATACACGATAGCGGTCATACGATGCACAATTACGGCTGTGATTTTGTACGGATCCAAACCAGGAAACTTTGGGTGTCTGGACGTTATGTTGGCCGGACATGAGCAGCGTCTGACGTCTCCTAATCACGCACACACGCGGCTATGCCGACGCAGCGCACTCTGTACGTCAGTACTAGCGGTTTGACATTCTCTAAAAAATGCGTTCATTTGTCACTTGCGGACGAACTTTCGTGTAGCCGTTCTTCGTATGTTTTTGCTGCTAGCACGGCCGTGATTAAGTGCGGCTAAACGCACGTTAAAACTGCGTTTGTCTGACCCTAGCCTTAATGTTATTAAAATGTTCTTAATATTGAACATTCACTTACACCACGCGGCTATATTTGGTTGCTGTCACTTCTGAGTATTTAAAAGGTTTTCTTTTGTTTTTATTTTTTTACCTTTTTTTTTTTTTAATTTAAATTCTTTATTTTGAATTTATGCACATACAGCGTGACCAACCAACTTTAAGTAAAGGCCGCGCAGGGCCAATAAAAGTCAGCTACACATTCTCATACGTAAAGGAAAGTAACAAAAGCAAGATATTGCATATCACAGCAGCAATGGCACAGCAGGCAGAAAAAGGACAGCAAATAATGTCCCCAGCCGGGGAACATCGATCAGAATCTCCGCCAAAATAAAAACAGAGTCCTCAGTGCAGTACAAATCGGGGGGAGGGGGGGTCTCATCAATAAAGGAAAAGTCTCAGTATGGAGGGGAGAAATAAAATTGGTGGGGGCGAAAGCAATACACATCAAAAAGTGGCACTGCAGTATAATAAAAGAAAAAGTCATCAGGACCACTTTAGTCCGTCATGTGTACAGGGGGAGTAAAAGGAAAAACTACAGCAGCATGGCGCAGTGGGGTGGAAAAGGAGATATGCCCGGAGCCATAAGCGCAGCGGAGCCGGGCAATTCAGCCTGTGTCCATCCACATGGCGCGGCTGGAAAAATCACCACCCACTGATTTCTCTCGTAGGATCCGGTACTTAGGCAGGGCTCGAGACGATCAAGTCGTGATCGGGACCACGCAGCAGGGTTGGGGTACGCACCCGTTCTCAACAACGGAGCAACCGCTGTGCCTGGCAGCTCCATCCCCGCCGACCAATCCCCGGGGCCAGCAGCAGGCAGCACCAGGGCCACCACCACTCCTTCCAACTCAGCAAGCACCGGCCCATCTCCATCACTCTGCAAGTAGGTAGCTTCCCCCTCGTTGCCAGCAGACGGAACCTCCCTCGTGTCTTCCTCCGTCAGGTCCGCTGCCTCCCAGCCAGACCTCCACGCAGCCATCAGACGCCTCCACGAGGAATCGGGCTCTCCTCTCCCAGCAGCTGCTCCATACAAGCCTTGAGGGCCGTGAACGCAGCCTCCATGCCCCTGGCGGGGGGGTCTGCTCCAGACTGCGCCACTCCGCCCGTGCCCCAGATATCGCCTCCGAGGGGACAGCCATCACGGCCGGAAGATGGGGGCCCTCCATCCCCACAGCCCGCAAACGCCCAGATTGGGTTCTCTGCGCAGGGAAGCAAACGTCCAGGAGCAGACGGGTAGGCCTCAAAATGGCCGACCGGCACTCTGACTTGTCAGGAGATTGCGGCAAATTCTCAGCTTTGCTCCAGCGGGGGGGACAGGAACGGGCCCCGGAGCATGTCCCGTTATGGCCAGCAGTGCAGGGACCCCAGTTATGGGTAATTTGTGGAGAGACACCATCTTAAAATCACTGTTACCAGGCAAATTCTGCAGAGCTCTCCTCACACACGTCTTCTCCCTCGCAGAGCCAGCCACCCCCCCCCCATTTTTTGACCTGTTTTAATTGATAAAAGCTAAGTTTTATTTCATATATATTCCAACCTTATTTTTTTGTTCCCCTTTTTCGTTTTGAAGGAATATCGTTTAGGGACCCTTTAACAGTTTACGAGAGAAATCTCAATGTATCCTTCCTGGAAAATACTTTGCAAATAAATAAATAAACCGGTTATCCATTGTTCCTAGAAGACATTTCTGCTGGAGCAGAGTAGGCAAGTGGCATGGCTGTGGTGGAGCACTAGAGGGAGCCACGGAACCCAGTCCGAAGCTGGATATGAGTAGTTTTTTGCCAAATTCCTGTCAGTACCCTACACGTGCTGTAAATCAGGATCTGTTGTGAGCACGGGGACAGCTGTATGTTGCCATGTTCCGTGGGTGGGGGGGCCTGGTGCCATGGAATGTCTATAAATTTATATTTTGTCTGTCGCTTTGCTATTCTCTCTATATAAGGCTTGTTACAGCCTGACTGCTACATCCTTGTATAACCCCATCACTGCTACACAAGGATTTTAACCCACAACATGGAGTGTTTGGCAGGAAGGCGATGCCTTGTTTTCTGTGACTAAGAGCCCATTAAGGCTGTCGGTTTCTTCGCCTTGTTTTGGGATGGATTTAATTGAAGCCACAGCTCAGTTACCTGACTGAAAGATTTATTCTGTCAAGAGAGGTTCTTTTAGATTAATCGATGGTTGACACTAGAGTCTGACCGTAACTGGGGGTGAAAACCTCCCATGTTGTAGCAAACACATTTTTATATAGAAGTGCAGGTTTTGACTTGAGGGTTATGATGCAAGATTATGTCAGATGTCTGTATTCACTTCCTTGTGTCACATTACCGGTTTGTCATTACCTATGTCTATTAAAGCCGAGGTTGGAGAGACCCATGTCTGAAGGTCTAGCAGAGCATAGGAGAGTATCCCTGGCTTGGCTCGCCATTGTATGACAGCTTCCTGTCAACTGTTCCTGATATAGTAACAGCATGAGATCATAGCTGTGCATGTCCAGGGAGTTGCAGGAAGGGGGCTATAGGCAAGCAAAGCAATGAAGATGTCTGTAAGATACGTATGGTGGGGACTATGCTATAAATGTTATATCTACTGAGCAAAGCAAGACGCTGCTGTTTCCTCGCCTTCAATTGTTGTGTTAACTTCTTTTTATTGATTGCGGCTATATTGAAACATTTGGTCTTAACCTCTCATTCTTTGTGTCCCTACATCTGGTGTAGGACTCCAGAAAGACCGGTGCTTTCATAACAAACTGATTTAAAATCCTTATGAGGGGTACCACCAACTTAATTTCATGGGCAGGAAGTACAATGCGTGTGGATAAGCACTCAATTTGCCAGAAGGCAAATAAGTCATATTCAGTCTTCTTGCCCTGGTGTTCACAGCTCCCTCAATTACAATCTAGAATGAAAAAAGGTATTCAATAAAAGTTTCCTGGTTTCATCTTTTTCAAAATCACATAACCCCTTCACTACCAAGTAATTTTCCAAAAAAACATTGTCAGAACCCAGTGTTTTTTTGTAAAATCTTTTTCAATTAATTATAAAGAAATATTTGAGCTTATACCTATTGTATTCCTTACTCTAAATCAGTGTTTCTCAAGTGGTGGGTCGCGACCCAAAAGTGGGTCGCGACCAGGGGCAGACTGGGTCGTGGGGAAAGTGCCCCATGCCTCTCTAATGCCTGGGACCCGCTGATGCGTCTTACCTGTGGCAGTGGGTCCCAAGCAGTCCAGTTACCTCTGAAGGTGGGACTGGGACTCGCTGCATCAGGTAAGATACTCTGTAATGGCAAGGTGGGAGGGGGAAAGTATCTGTAATGGGAAGGTGTGGGGTGGGACTCAGTGACTGGTGGCACACTCTGTACTCCCACCAGGAGCCACTGAACACATTGCACATCTCAGTGAAGCAAAGTATATTTATATAGGCCAGCCTCCCATGGAGGTGTTTTTTGACTGGCTTGGACCAATGGTGCTTTCCCATTGGTCCAAGCTATTCCATTGCTCTTCAGTGTCTCTATGAGGCACTGAAGAGCGTAGGTTCAGGAAGTAGGCAGCGCCAGATGCGTGCTGCAGACTTCTCAAGCTCTTGGCCAGCTTGAGCTTATGCAATTAGCGTAGCATTGGCTCAGGGAGGGCAGGCTGCTGCAAAAAAATAATGCGCGCAGTGGCAGAGACGGACGGCAGGGGAGCGCGGAGCAGATGACTTTAAGTTTTTATAATATTTTATTATTCATTCAGTAGTGAATTAAATTAGAGTAGCTTTGTCTACCATCAACTCTGACTTCGAGACACTTACTAAGAGCAAGACACATCCCCAGTTTTCCCATAAGTTCTAATTAATTTGATATGTTTCAATTACAGTTTATTTTATTGGGTTTTTGCCTCAACAGCGCTTTCGTTTTCACTAATGCTGTGATTACTGCACTATCTATTTTGGAAAGAATCCCTGTTTGTTTACAAAATTGTTTAAAAAGTGCAAACATTGTAGAATATTGCGCATGTTGTTTTGAGGAATCAATTACAATGTTTCAGAAATTCTATTTTATGGTCGCGACTTAATGACCAAGGACAATTGTGGGTCCTGAGGGTCCACAGGTTGAGAACCACTGCTCTAAATAACCTATTTTTGGCCAGTAGATGGCGCCATCTACTGCCAAATTGAGTTTTCGGCTGGTCTATTTTCTTCTATTTCTTACTGCATCAGCTGCTGACAGCCCGATATTTCAGAGCATTCAGATGGTGATTTTACAGCTAGCTCTTTTGGGCTTTATGCCCACAGGGCTAAAACTTGGAAGGCACCTTCTGCAGCCCAATTTCAAAACAAGACTCGGAGGCTCATATTTGCTTCTTCCTTCCCTTCCCTCCCCACAACAGGGAGCATATCACATAACATTCCCATGTGATGTAGCCCCACCCTCTTTCTTGCTACTCCTCTCGGCGGATAAGTATACATTTTTGTTGCCTTTTATACCAGGTACCGGCTCATCCCGACTCAAGGTCGGTGCCCCGTGCGGCTCCCAGTGCCGGTCCGTCTGGCCTCGGCTGCTGTTTTCGGGTCTCCGGCGGCTGTTTCATCGCTGTGCCGTGGCCCCTGCTCTCTGTCTTGCCCCTCTGCCTCCGTGTTTTCTCGTCTGTTTCCCGCAGTGCTGGTTAGCTCTGCCCACCTCATGCACCAGCACCATCTTCCCTTCACTCATTCACCGTGCTGTTAGAGACGAGCAGGATGTTTAACACATGCTCACGCCAGGCCCGTTCAGCATCGCAGGATAGCTCCCAGCACCTCTCCACTGCAGGAGATGGGGCATCGGGTGCTACCTCCAAGAAATCCAGCGGTAAGACTGCGACCAGCTTTGTGGCCTTAGAATCCTCCCTCCACTCCTCTATTTCCTTCACCTTGTCTGCTGTGGTGGCTGATATGGGGGCCTCCTTCAGACAGTCCATGGCAGATGCAGTGTTTGCCATCCATGCCCTTCCCCAGACTGATTCTGACTCTCCCAGACAGGACATGGGGCATATCCCTTTCTCACGGGCATAGAAAAACGTCTGGTCACCGTCGATGCAGGTCCATCACAACCTCCCTTTAGCGCTACTCGAGGGGCTGGCACCTCCGCATCACTGCCTGAACAGAATAGCGGGCACAGTTCCCACAAGAGAGCCCCTGACCGGAAGGCCGAGTAAGCGGTTTGTTATAAGACCCAAAAACTGGAGTCTGCTCCCCGGGAGGGCCGCCTCAGGGCTAGCGGACCCTGAGGGTGGGGAGGATGAAGGGGATGACCCCATTGAGATTAGGGATGTGCGTTTCGGGTTTCGGAATTTTCACGAAATTTCCCGATTCGTGTCTTCGGATGCTGCCGAATTTTCGAAATTTTTTAGATCCGAAAACGTCGAATCCGAAAAGTTTTCCGAGCCGAATCGAAAATTTTTCGGAATTTTCGAATGGACTTGAAATGTGTCAAATCGAAATTTATTTTCCCTCTATTCATGATTTCGCTTCCATTCGGGATTTCGGTTCCATTTCGGTAATTCTGAACATCGTATATTTAACTATTATCGGTTATATCGCTGATTCTGTAAATTTTGTATTTGTCAATGTGCTGGAGCAAATCCATGTGCTGGGGCAAATCCATGAGCTGGGGCAAATCCATGTGCTGGGGCAAATCCATGTGCTGGGGCAAATCCATGAGCTGGGGCAAATCCATGAGCTGGGGCAAATCAATGTGCTGGGGCAAATCAATGTGCTGGGGCAAATCCATGAGCTGGGGCAAATCCATGTGTGAGCTGGGGCAATATCCTATGAGCTGGGGCAAATCCATGTGCTGGGGCAAATCCAGGGTGCTGGGGCAAATCCATGTGCTGGGGCAAATCCATGAGCTGGGACAAATCCATGTGTGAGCTGGGGCAATATCCTATGAGCTGGGGCAAATCCATGTGCTGGGGCAAATCAATGTGCTGGGGCAAATCCATGTGTGAGCTGGGGCAATATCCTATGAGCTGGGGCAAATCCATGTGCTGGGGCAAATCCATGTGCTGGGGCAAATCAATGTGCTGGGGCAAATCCATGAGCTGGGGCAAATCCATGTGTGAGCTGGGGCAATATCCTATGAGCTGGGGCAAATCCATGTGCTGGAGCAAATCAATGTGCTGGGGCAAATCCATGAGCTGGGGCAAATCCATGTGTGAGCTGGGGCAATATCCTATGTGCTGGGGCAAATCAATGTGCTGGGGCAAATCCATGAGCTGGGGCAAATCCATGTGTGAGCTGGGGCAATATCCTATGAGCTGGGGCAAATCCATGTGCTGGACTGCTGGGGCAATAGAGTTAGACAGCTTTGAAACGAGGAGAACAGATGTTCCGAAAAAAACGAAAATTTCCGAAATAACGAAAAGCCGATACAAAAAACGAGCAAAGTGACACGAAAATACGAAAAATGGTCGATATTCCGAAAAATAAATGTACCCGAAAAACTAATCGAGCCGAACCGAATCAAATCAATGTGCTGGAGCAAATCCATGAGCTGGGGCAAATCCATGTGCTGGGGCAATATCCTATGAGCTGGGGCAAATCAATGTGCTGGGGCAAATCCATGTGCTGGACTGCTGGGGCAATAGAGTTAGACAGCTTTGAAACGAGGAGAACAGATGTTCCGAAAAAACCGAAAATTTCCGAAATAACGAAAAGCCGATACAAAAAACGAGCAAAGTGACACGAAAATACGAAAAATAGTCGATATTCCGAAAAATAAATGTACCCGAAAAACGAATCGAGCCGAACCGAATCGAAACAGAAAGCGGTCGAAACGAGCCGAATCGAAAAGTTTAAAAATTCGAAAAATCGAACCGAAAAAAAAATCGGTGCACATCCCTAATTGAGATCCATGCGCCTGACGATGACCAAGACCTCCTTGAAGTAGAACCCTTTGATTTACCCCCGCCACAAATGGGCAAGACTATTTACTACCCTATGGGAAATCTTTTACTTAATCTTAAAGACCTCTCCCACCCTAATTCAACTGTGTGGCAACTTCAAACACACATAAAACGATGGGTGGACGCATATATGCGCTGTCCCATGGACAAGTCCATCCGCTCAACATCCGTGCAGAATGCCCTAGGCCCTCTACCTCTGGTTAAAAACCTGCATGACCCCCGAGGTGGACACAGAATTTCTGGACTTAATGGCAGAAAGTGTTGGTCACCCAAAAGAGGGATTGACTTTGCATTACGCAATTGTCAAGATAAGGTTCTGGATATGGCAGGGCCCTTGGTACGGGTTTTTGATATTGTGGAAAGGGCTAAATTGACAACCCCTTGATCATACCGAGATCGGTGACTGGCTACAGAGGGCTCTTTCCGTCCTGGGTAACGCCAACACAGCGTTAGCATCGGAAGCAGAAAAACAATACTGCTCAAAATGAATCCCAAACTAGCTAACATGGCGCAGACTGACCTGGGGACCCAGGCTCATGGCCATCTCTTTGGAGAAAAATTTAAGCGCCTTAATACATATGTGGGAGCCTTCTCCGAACTGAGTAAGGTTCAAACGAACATTGCCACAGGGCTGGCAGAGGTTGTGCCGGCCGCGCTGGTTATCCCTGTTACTCAGGTCCCGCATTCCATGCTAGAGCTGCAGAGGCCGCCTCTGGATCACATTTCTTCCCTTCCTGGGCCAGACCCATGTGCTCTAGAGGCTACCCTGCCTCCTGCGGTTCTCCCTCCTCCAGACGACCTTCGGGTAAGATCCTTTCGGATTATCCCTCCCCGGGTGCAGGTGGGGGCAGGTTAGGCCGTTTCCTTCCCCAATGACAATTACCAACGACTCTTGAGTGTTGGCCACGGTTACCGGGTTTACCATAGACTTTGTGGACATACCCTCGCAAAACACGCCCCCTGCCCCGCTCCACTTTGCGCACAATCAAATGCTGCTGGTCCAAGAGGAAGTTCAGGACCTCCTCCGCCATAGCGTTATAGAATCTGCTGCACCGTCCCCGCGGGTGTTCTGCAACAACCTCTTCCTGGTAGCAAAGAAGAGCAGGGGCATCGGCCTCATTATCAATTTGCGCAACCTCGATCTCTCAGTAGTGTACAGGCACTTCAAGATGGAGGGCATACACACGCTCCAACACGTGCTGCTACAGGACGGCTGAATGGTCAAATTAGACCTGAAAGACTCATACCTGTCGGTGCCTGTCCACCCATCTCACCACAACTTCTTTCAGTTCCGCTGGATCAGGGCTGACCATAGGCCTCTGGGTGCCCTGTGCAAGAAATTATTATTATTATTATTATTGTCATCATTTATATAGCGCCAACAGTTTCTGCAGCGCTTTACAATAACCAAAGGGAACGAAATACATATAAATGGACATAAGATGGAAACAAGAGGTGTAGAGTGCAGGGGCGTAGCGTGGGGGGGCCTAGGGGGCAGTCGCCCCGGGCACAATTTTCTTAGGGGTGCAACATTTCCAAAGAAATTTGAACCACTAATATTTTGGGGGTACTTTGATAGAGAGGGAGAGTGAGGGTACTAGGAGAAAGTGGGGGTATGTGGAGAGAGAAAGAGTGACTGGGGTACTGGGAGAAAGTGGGGGTACTGGGAGAAAGTGGGGATACTGAGAGAGACTGGGGGTGCTGGGAGAGAGAGTGACTGGGGGTACTGGGAGAAAGTGGGGATACTGAGAGAGAGACTGGGGGTGCTGGGAGAGAGTGTGACGGGGTACCGGGAGAAAGTGGGGATACTGAGAGACTGGGGGTACTTAGAGTGACTAGGGTACTGAGAGAGGGTGACTGGGGTACTGGGAGAGAGTGACTGGGATACTAGGAGAAAGTGGGGATACTGAGAGAGGCTGGGGGTACTGGAAGAGTGACTGGGGTACTAAGAGAACGGGTGGATACTGAGAGACTGGGGGTACTGGGAGAGCATAACTGAGGGTACTAGGAGAAAGTGGGGGTACTTGGAGAGAGAGTGACTGGGGTACTGGGAGAAAGTGGATACTGAGAGACTGGGGGTGCTGGGAGAGTGGGGATACTGAGAGAGAGACTGGGGCACTGGGAGAGGGAGAGAGTGACTGGGGTACTTGACAGGGAGAAAGTGACTGGGGGTACTGGGAGTGAGTGACTGGGGTACTAGGAGAAAGTGGGGATACTGGGAGAGAGAAAGTGGGGATACTGAGAGAGCGAATGGGGGTGCTGGGAGAGAGTGACTGGGGATACTGGGAGAAAGTGGGGATACTGAGAGAGAGACTGGGGGTACTGGGAGAGAGAGTGTGACAGGGTACCGGGAGAAAGTGGGGATACTGAGAGAGACTGGGGGTACTGGGAGAAAGTGGGGATAAAGAGAGCAAGAGACTGGGGGTCCTTGGAGAGAGTGAGTGACTAGAGGGTACTGGGAGGGAGAGCGTGACGGGGTACTGGGAGGGAGAGAGTGACTGGGAACTTGGAGAGAGTGACTGGGGAACTTGACAGAGGGAGAAAGTGACGGGTACTGGGAGAGGGTGACTGGGATACTAGGAGAAAGTGGGGTTACTGAGAGAGGCTGGGGTACTGGAAGAGAGTGACTGGGGTACTAAGAGAACGTGGGGATACTGAGAGACGGGGGTACTGGGAGAGAGTGACTGAGGGTACTAGGAGAAAGTGGGGGTACTGAGACTGGGGTGCTGGGAGACTGGGGCACTGGGAGAGAGGGAGAGAGTGACTGGGGGTACTTGGCAGAGGTAGAAAGTGGGGATACTGGGAGAGAGAAAGTGGGGATACTGAGAGAGAGACTGGGGGTGCTGGGAGAGAGTGACTGGGGATACTGGGAGAAAGTGGGGATACTGAGAGAGAGACTGGGGGTACTGGGAGAGAGAGTGAAAAGAAGGACCTCTAAACTAGAGGTGACCGGCTAGGACATAACATAATACATAATTAACTTTATTGAACATTGAAACATTAACCCTAAAGAAGGTTATAAAAAAAAAAAAAGACAACACAAAACAATTGGACAACGTGTAAAATCAATATAACCACGAAAATTAATGGGTAAATTACCTCAAGAAGTGGTTATAAACATTGGTGATAAATGAAACTAGTGAAAAGCCCATGAATAAAGCTCCTTTATTGATACAGCATTCATTTCTTAATGGGGCATCAATGGGTTCACTAGATTGTATGGGATTGAAATAGTCGCTGTCTTGACCAGGTGTACTATCTTATGGGGCATGTATAAGTAGAAATAACCCCTAATATGGATAGAAATAGTCGCCACCTAAAAGCCACTATCTAATGGGAAGTTTGTATGTAAAGAAACCCCTAATACTAACTGAAAACGTCACTGCCGATTGGCATAGATTCTAATATAGCCAATTTGTATATGCTAATATGGTTATGGACAAGTGCTTCAGTAATAGGCAAGGTGAATAGTTTAGAATCATAAACCTTACACTTAAGTAGATCTTATGTAATCACAATTATTGCATGATTAGTATACGCAATACAATTTAATGTACGATTTTAAGGATTTTAGGCTGTTATATTCATTTCTTAAGTATCCCAGGATATCATATTGTGAAATCTCACATAAATAGTGACCCCTAAAGTAGCGTTGTTTAGACCATCTGTACTTAATAGGAATGCAAGGTACAGTTATAAACAGTTCTGAAGTGAAAGGCTATTGTTTCTTCAAGTATCATAAGATACTGTATAACAGGGATACACATATAATGCCCAAGGTAACATTTGAATAAAATGATCCTTTCGTCCTAATAATGCAGAGTAAGATTATATACCCAATTCAGGGGTTTGGAGTTGTTACGAACATTCCTCAAGTGTCAAAGAAGGAATAAAAAAAGTGTTCATATGTTGCATATAGAATAGTGACGCCCGGAACACCGTTCAAGTAAATATTCCCTGCGTTGTTGGCATAAAAAATACAATAGTGCACACTTCTAGAGTCCTAAGCTGTTACATTTACAATTGTGTATATTTCTCAAGTATCCTAAGAAACTGTATTACAGAGTTGCATATGAAGTAGTGAAACCTGCAATAGAATTGAATTAGACCATCTGTGCTTCGTAAAGTTGCGAGGTACAATTATTAACAGTTCAAAAGTGAAAAGCTGTTTTTTCCTTTTGCAGATTTCACAAGATGCTATATTGCAGGTTTCTCAAGTATCACAAGATTCTATATTGCAGGGATACATATATAATGCCCAAGGCAACGCTGGAAAAAATGATCCTTACGTCATAAGCGTGCAGAATATAATTATATACCCAATTCAGAGGTTTAGAGTTGTTGCAAATATTCCTCAAGTATCAAAAAAGATGGGGTACTATATGACTAAAGTGTCCATATGTTGCATATAGAATGGTGATGCCCGGAACAACGTTCAATTAAACAATCCCTGCGTTGTTGGCATAAAGGATACAATTGTTCACAATTCTAGAGTCTAAAGCTGTTACATTTGCAATTGTATTCGTTTCTCAAGTATCCTAAGAAACTATATTGCAGAGTTGCACATGAAGTAGTAAGACCTGCAATAACATTTAATTAAACCATCTGTGCTTCATAAGGTTGCGAGATATAATTGTTGACAGTTCAAAAGTAAAAGGCTATTATTTTCCTTATAATGGTTACACAAGATGCTATATTGCAGGAATGCGCGTGTAAAATTTAATGCCCAAAGCAGCACATAAATGGAATAGTCCTTACGTCATTGGTGTGCAAAAATTGCAATTATATGCCCAATATGGGGGTACTAGGCTGTTGAAAACATACCCCAAGTATCAACAAGAGTACTATATGACAAGAGTATCCCTATATTTCATATAGGGTGGTAGCGCTCAGAACCACATTCAATTTGGACATTCCCAGCGTTGTTAGCGTGAGAAATGCAATTGTGCACAACTCTAGAGTCTTAAGCTGTTGCATTTACTCCTTGAGTAACCTTAGGTACTATATTGATGAAGTAGTGACGCCCAAAGCGGCGTTTAGGTGGAAAATTGTTGCATTATTGGCAAAAAAGATGTAGTTGTATGCACAGTATTGTAGATTATAAGCTGTCCTAAAGCAGCGTTATAGTAAACAGTTATTGCGATATTAGTATACGATATACAATTTTGCAAACCATTACATTCATTCCTCAAGTATCTTAGAGTACTATTTAGGCAAGAGTGCATTCATGTTACATATGAGATAGTGACGCCCAAAGCAGCGTTTAAATGAATTCTGGACTAAGATATTACAATCATTCAATCGTTCATTGTCTCACAGTTTATAAGAAAAAGAGTGATTACAATCACTTAACATCCCATTTGAAAGTTCAATAATTCATTTATCATTTTTAAATTTTAGAAAGATAATCTGTCACTTATCCGAATATCTTAAATTAAGATTGAGATCATCTAAGGCATTCGACGCGCGTTTCACTTGCGTGCTCCTCAGGAATGCTGTTATACAGTATCTTATGATACTTGAAGAAACAATAGCCTTTCACTTCAGAACTGTTTATAACTGTACCTTGCATTCCTATTAAGTACAGATGGTCTAAACAACGCTACTTTAGGGGTCACTATTTATGTGAGATTTCACAATATGATATCCTGGGATACTTAAGAAATGAATATAAGCCTAAAATCCTTAAAATCGTACATTAAATTGTATTGCGTATACTAATCATGCAATAATTGTGATTACATAAGATCTACTTAAGTGTAAGGTTTATGATTCTAAACTATTCACCTTGCCTATTACTGAAGCACTTGTCCATAACCATATTAGCATATACAAATTGGCTTATATTAGAATCTATGCCAATCGGCAGTGACGTTTTCAGTTAGTATTAGGGGTTTCTTTACATACAAACTTCCCATTAGATAGTGGCTTTTAGGTGGCGACTATTTCTATCCATATTAGGGGTTATTTCTACTTATACATGCCCCATAAGATAGTACACCTGGTCAAGACAGCGACTATTTCAATCCCATACAATCTAGTGAACCCATTGATGCCCCATTAAGAAATGAATGCTGTATCAATAAAGGAGCTTTATTCATGGGCTTTTCACTAGTTTCATTTATCACCAATGTTTATAACCACTTCTTGAGGTAATTTACCCATTAATTTTCGTGGTTATATTGATTTTACACGTTGTCCAATTGTTTTGTGTTGTCTTTTTTTTTTTTTTTTTATAACCTTCTTTAGGGTTAATGTTTCAATGTTCAATAAAGTTAATTATGTATTATGTTATGTCCTAGCCGGTCACCTCTAGTTTAGAGGTCCTTCTTTTTTGTTATTTGGGTTACCCCCCCAGTGGCTCTGATATTACATCTTAGAAGCTCTTTAGTAGTCCATCACTGGGCTACCCTTTCCATGGGAGAGAGAGTGTGACAGGGTACCGGGAGAAAGTGGGGATACTGAGAGAGACTGGGGGTACTTGGAGAGAGTGAGTGACAAGGGGGTACTTGGAGAGAGTGAGTGACTAGGGGTACTGGGAGAGAGTGTGACGGGGTACTGGGAGAGAGTGACTGGGGGTACTGGGAGGGAGAGAGTGACGGGGTACTGGGAGAGAGAGAGTGACTGGGGTACTTGACAGAGGGAGAAAGTGACTGGAGGTACTGGGAGAGAGTGACTGGGGTTACTTGACAGAGGGAGAAAGTGACTGGTGGTACTGGGAGAGAGTGACTGGGGTACTAGGAGAAAGTGGGGATACTGGGAGAGAGAAAGTGGGGATACTGGGAGGGAGAGAGTGACGGGGTACTGGGAGAGAGAGAGTGACTGGGGTACTTGGAGAGAGTGACTGGGGTACTTGACAGAGGGAGAAAGTGACTGGTGGTACTGGGAGAGGGTGACTGGGGTACTGGGAGAGAGTGACTGGGGTACTAAGAGAACGTGGGGATACTGGGAGAGAGTGACTGAGGGTACTAGGAGAAAGTGGGGGTTACTTGGAGAGAGAGAGTGACTGTGGTACTGGGAGAAATTGGGGATACTGAGAGACGGCATGCTGAGAGTGGGGATACTGGGAGAAAGTTGAGATACTGAGAGAGCGACTGGGGACACTGGGAGAGAGAGAGTGACTGGGGGTACTTGACAGAGGGAGAAAGTGACTGGAGGTACTGGGAGAGGGTGACTGGGGTACTGGGAGAGAGTGACTGGGGTTACTTGACAGAGGGAGAAAGTGACTGGGGGTACTGGGAGAGAGTGACTGGGGTACTAGGAGAAAGTGGGGATACTGGGAGAGAGAAAGTGGGGATACTGAGAAAGAGACTGGGGTGCTGGGAGAAAGTGACTGGGGGATACTGGGAGAAAGTGGGGATACCGAGAGAGAGACTGGGGGTACTTGGAGAGAGTGAGTAACTAGGGGGTACTGGGAGAGAGTGATTGTGGGTACTGGGAGAGAGTGACTGGGAGTACTGGGAGGAAGAGAGTGACTGGGGTACTGGGAGAGAGGGAGAGAGTGACTGGGGTACTTGGAGAGAGGGAGAGAGTGACTGGGGTACTTGACAGAGGGAGAAAGTGACTGGGGGTACTGGGAGAGGGTGACTGGGGTACTGGGAGACAGTGACTGGGGTACTAAGAGAATGTGGGGATACGGAGAGACTGGGGATACTGGGAGAGAGTGACTGAGGGTACTAGGAGAAATTGGGGATACTGAGAGACGGCATGCTGAGAGAGAGTGGGGATACTGGGAGAAAGTTGGGATGCTGAGAGAGCGACTGGGGGCACTGGGAGAGAGAGTGACTGGGGGTACTTGACAGAGGGAGAAAGTGACTGGAGGTACTGGGAGAGGGTGACTGGGGTACTGGGAGAGAGTGACTGGGGTTACTTGACAGAGAGAAAGTGGGGGTACTGGGAGAGCGTGACTGGGGTACTAGGAGAAAGTGGGGATACTGGGGGAGAGTGACTGGGGTACTGTGAGAAAGTGGGGATAAAGAGAGAGTGACTGTGGGTACTGGGAGGGAGAGTGACTGGGGTACTGGGAGAGAGTGACTGAGGGTACTGGGAGAGAATGACTGGGGGTGCTGGGAGAGAGTGTGACGGGGTACCGGGAGAAAGTGGGGATACTGAGAGGGGTACTAGGAGAGAGTGATTGACTAGGGGGTACTGGAAGAGAAAGAGAGTGACTGGGGGTACTGGGAGAGTCTGGGGGTTCTTTGAGAGAGAGTGACTGGGGTACTGGGAGAAAATGGGGGTACTTTGAGAGAGTGAGTGACTAGGGGTACTGGGAGAGAAAGAGTGACTGGGGGTACTGGGAGAGAGTGATTGGGGTACTGTGAGGGAGAGAGTGACTGGGTACTGGGAGTGACAGGTACTGGGAGAGAGTGACTGAGGGTACTAGTAGAAAGTGGGGGTACTTGGAGAGAGAAAGAGTGACTGGGGATACTGAGAGACTGGGGGTGCTGGGAGAGAGTGGGATACTGGGAGAAAGTGGGGATACTGAGAGAGAGACTGGGGGCACTGGGAGAGCGGGAGAGAGTGGGGGTACTTGACAGAGGGAGAAAGTGACTGGGGTACTTGACAGAGGGAGAAAGTGACTGGGGTACTGGGAGAAAGTGGATACTGGGAGAGAGTGACTGGGGTACTAGAAGAAAGTGGGGATACTGAGCGGGACTGGGGTACTGGGAGAGAGTGGGGGTACTTGGATAGAGAGGGAGAGTGACTGAGGGTACTAGGAGAAAGTGGGGGTACTGGGAGAGAAAGAGTGACTGGGGTTACTGGGAGAAAATGGGGATACTGAGAGAGAGACTGGGGTACTGGGAGAGAGAGTGTGACGGGATACTGAGAGAGACTGTGGGGTACTTTGAGAGAGAGAGTGACTCTGGTACAGAGAGAGACTGGGGGTACTTAGAGAGAGAGTGAGGTACTGGGAGAAAGTGGGGATACAGAGATAGAGTGACTGGGGTACTGGGAGAGAGTGAATGACTGGGGGAACTAGGAGAGGGTGATTGGGGTACTGGGAGAGAGTGACTGGGTATAGTGTGAAAGTGGAACTATGCTAGGGTACACTGGGACAGGGTGACTGGTAGCAGTGGTGTAGTGTGGGGGGCATTTTTTTAGTTTGTCAGTATTTTGTTAACATACAATACATGTGCTTGTGGGGTGAGGGGGTCAATACCCTACTGGTAGAAGGGAATCCGGGTGTGATACCGTGTCCACAGGGTGGCGGAGCTGCACAATTCTTGCCTTGCCCCAGGCGCTGACAACCCACGCAACGTCACTGGTAGAGGGCCCTGCTCATAGTAGTTTACAGTCTAGAGCAGGGATCTCAAACTCACGGCCCCCCAGATGTTTTTGCCTACAAGTCCCAGAATTCTTTGAATGCATTAGATGGCTAGGGAATCATGGGAGCTGTAGTTCAGAAACATCAGGGGGGCCAGAGTTTGAGATCCCTGGTCTAGAGGGATTGGGGTTGAGTAAGACAAGAGGAATGTTACTCGATAGCAGGATCATTAGTTCCAGTGGTTTGGGAACTGTGGGGCCATAGAAGCGGCTTCAATCAAGTGAGGAGGTGAGCAGAGGGATGAGTTGTTCTTCACAGCGCCCCGAAGTAGCCACACCCCCTACCATATCTACACTAGGGATGAGCTGTGTGGTTCGATCAGTTCGGAGTTCGATTCGAACATCGGCAGTTCGAAAGTTCGCGAACTTCAAACTTTTTGGCGTGTTCGGCTCGAGTTCGAATTTTTTTTTTAAAAAAAAAGTGTAAAAAATACTAAAAAATCTAGAAATAGACTCTTTACTGCAGAATATTATAAGCAACGGTTTATTAGATATTGATTTAAAAACTAATGTCTAGGTGCAAAGGTTCTCACCTCTAAATGACCTGTGCTCTCAAACGGCGTAAACAACAGGTGTTTAATTAGTGTTTGGAAATAACATGTGCTTCTAATTAGTCTGGTCTGATGAATTTGATACATTGTATGCAGACTAGGAGTGCTAGGTGTCGTGTGTGGGTCTGTGATGGCGATGTTTCCATACATCCTACAAATCCGCCACTTCACGGGCAGGTTATGGGGACCTCCTAGGCACGATATTTGAAGGAATTTTTCGTTTTTAATTTTAACTCTTATTTTATGGAAAACTAATTGTTCCTTTAACCCTTTCACTGCTGAGGCATTTCACCGCTGTGTGCTGAGCTAATTTTTACCGCTTTCGCTCATCATGTTTAAACGCGATTTGAAGCCGCATTTTATTATACGACCCAGACATATTATATATCGTTCTTTCCGGCAGACTCGGCAGATTCATAATATATAATTTTTATATGTATACGTCTTGTTCTGCCTGTATATTATAACAAAAAATGCAATAAAACTTGAATTTTTAATCATCTGCAGTGTGTAAAGTGGTTTTTTTCACCTTTTATCACATGAACATTTGCGGTTATATTTTCTATGGGGTGCGCTTGTACAAAAATTAGAAATGGGGACTTATTAAATTTTTGGGGGGGAATTATGTGATTTTTAGCAAACGCACACCATAGAAAAAAATCATTAGTGCAGCATCATTGTTCACATTATAATTGAAATGCATTAATAAAAATAACACACAAAAAAATACATGTTTTTATTATTTTTTATTTTTTTACTTTATACCTGGTCATGTTGGATATCATTCGAAAGGCCATGTGCAGGCCTTTCGATTGACACCCTCCATGACCCCCTACGGCCACGGTTCTGGAGATATCGGGGTTCAAATGAACCCCCTATCTCCACCAGGGGATTCCGGGCAGCTAGGGGTTCCCCGGCTATCTGATGTCATCATGCTATGCATGAGGACATCAGGCAGGGAGGGGGGACCCAGGGGTGGAGCCACCATCCAAGATGGCAGTCCCCACCGGAGCTAGGCTGCACTTCGGCGCCGCAAGGCGCCAAATGCGACCCGGTGCCTAAGGGGTTAAAGCCAGGTACCGCTTAAAAGGGGAGGCTCTCCCCTTTTAAGCGGTGCCTGGCTTCTTTTTGTGGGACCTCCCAATCGGGAGGGATCCGAACGGATCCCCCCTCCCTTCCAGGTGATCTCCCGGCATTGTCGGGGGGTCGCCTGCAAATTACGTCATCGCGCATGGCGCGATGACGTCATTTACGTTTGGAGGAGCTTGACTTCAGCGTCTGAGGACGCTGAAGTCAGAACGCCGCGGGACCCCGGACAGAGAGGTGAGTATCTCCGCCGGGGGTCCCGCAAAGCTGATGACGTGTGGGACACGTCCTACTCAGCATACAGCGGGAGTAACTGAGGACGTGTCCCACACGTCGTCAGCAGTGAAGGGGTTAAAAATTTATTTTTTTTAAAACTTTTTGTCCTTGTTTCCTGTCCCCAGGGCACTACCCGGACCCGGACATTGTTTATAAATGTTTCTATACATCCTACAAATCCGCCACTTCACGGGCAGGTTATAGGGACCTCCTAGGCACGATATTTGAAGGAATTTTTCGTTTTTATTTTTAACCCTTATTTCATGGAAAACTCACTGTCCCTTTAAAAACGTATTTTTTTAACTTTTTGTCCTTGTTTCCTGTCCCCCAGGGCACTACCCGGACCCCATACACCTTTTATGGCAAATATCTAGCATATATGCCCTCTTGGAGGGCACTCGAACTTTGAGTCCCATTGACTTGTATTGAGTTCGTGTTCGAATTCGAACTTTTGAAAAGTTCAAGTTCGAATGCGAACTGAACTCGGGGGTGTTCGGCTCATCCCTAATCTACACCCCAAATGGTGAAATTCATTATTCAGGGAAATTCGGGGGTTTGTGAATTACCCCTACTATGAAGTCCCTACACAGAGCCAGATCGGCACATTACATGCGTCCTCCACAATGAAGGAATCCTAAGGAAGATCCACACACATGTCCACACAGTGCAGGGGCAGCAAGGCTGGCTGATCGGTGTCTCGGAATAAATTCAGCCAGGCTAACAGCAGAGAAATACCCTGATGTTCAGTGGTTTCATTTGGCAGGTTTGATCAGACAAACCCCATGTTTCAATGTAAAAAATATTCCCCGTTTTTATCCCATATCTGTTACACCGTTTAATCTTTAAATTTGCATCAAAAAGTCTCTATTATTAAGTTACTTTTCCGGCGATTCTTTTTTTTAAAATGGCATTTTTTCTTCTGTAACAGACCTTTTTATTATTATTCATAGGACTTTATATATTATTTCCAGGCATTTTCCTGCAGAAGTTTTTTGCAAATGCCGTTTAAAAGTTGTGCGGTTTAGCGGCTGGTTAGCTTTTTGTGGCTACATTCAGTGGTCATTGGCTGCGTTTGGCAGTCTCTTTGGTGACTTGCGGGTACGTTCGGCAGTCCCTTCGGTGGCTGCGCTCGGCCATTTGCTCTGTGGGTTTACAGCTGCGTTGGTCGGGTTGATCCACCGCATTCAGTGGGTTTGCAGCGATTGGCGGGTCGATTCACCGCACTTCGGGGACCCTGCAGTGAATGCTGAATTCACCACAGGGTTGGCAAATTTTACTCGCCGAAGTACGCTGAACTGTCAGTGACATTTCGGTGCTCTCTGAATAAACCTGATAGAGTGACCACATTAACAGTTATTTATAGAACTATGACTAAATAAATCAAATAAGGAGGAATATCAGAAAAAATTAACTAGTCATGAATCCCCCCCCCGCAACTTAATTTACTCACCCGAAGCTGGAATGGAGGAGGCAGGGCCAGGACGCAGGTGAGGTCCTGGAAGACTCTTGTTTGCAGCTCTGCCATTTCCAGGGCTGCCGATCTGCACTCCGTGCCTGCTGGGTCAAAAGAGGAGTAGGGGGGAGCTGTTCTTTGCATGCCCCTGGGTCCCTGGCTGCTTTCTACCTCTTCTCCTCCTCCGCAGCCCCCCTTCCATCCCCTTGCATACAGTGCACGATGCGCGGGGACAGGAAGATGAGGGGGAATAGGGGAGGAGCTGGATGTGCCTGCAACAGGATCCTCTCCAGCTAGTTTTGGAGAATGCAGGCTGTGTGTCGGCTACCGGGCGTCCCAGTTGCCATGGCGCACAGTGCCGTTGCACACCCCAAAGGCGCTGGATCCACCGCGTTTGGCGTTTCGCCTGCCTACCATTCAGTCTTTCATCGGCTCCGTGGTGTTTCACGAAGTTGATGAAACTGGTGGTGACCTTCCTCCGCTCGAGGGGGGGAGGTTTGCATGATTATTTACCTAGACGATATTCTACTGATGAATCAGAGGCGACCCTGTTGATTCATCTTCAATGGACGATCTTTACGCTCCAAGACCTGGGTTTCCTGACAGGGCAGGACTGAGAATAAAAAGCAGCCCTGGAATTTATTTTTTAGACCAGAGCTATATCGTGATAAGTGCAAATCAAAAGGATATGTATCAGAGCTCCACAGCAATAAAACTCACAGTAATGTGCAGTGTTTATGAGCGTATCACAAAGCTCCACCACAGCCTTTACAACCCCCCCAACATTCCTCTACCCAGGCACATCACCAGACCCCCCAGAATTATGTATAGCCAAGCACTGACCACCAGAATTATGAATAAGCAGGCACTGACCCACAGAATTATATATAACCAAGCACTGACCCCCAGAATTATGAATAAGCAGGCACCCTCAGAATTATATATAACCAAGCACTGACCCCCAGAATTATGAATAAGCAGGCACTGATCCCCAGAATTAAGAATAACCAGGCACTGATCCTCAGAATTATGAATAGCCAAGCAGACCCCCAGAATTATGAATAACCAGGCAGACCCCCAGAATTAGGAATAACCAGGCACTGACCCCCAGAATAAAGAATAACCAGGCAGACCTCCAGAATAATGAATAACCAGGCAGACCCCTCTGAATAATGAATAACCAGGCACAGACCTTGAGCTCAGCTAAGGCTAGGGTCAGACTAATGCATTTTTCGCGTTGTCCGTGAAAAAGTGCGTCTGAACGCATTGACGTATTTTTTCACGGATTGCGCAAAAATGGTCAGACGACGCACATTTTCGTGCATGATTTTTTACGGATCCAAACCAGGAAACTTTGGGTGTCTGGACGTTATGTTGGCCGGACATGAGCAGCATCTGACGTCTCCTAATCACGCACACATGCCGGTAGCGGACGCAGCGCACTCTGTACGTCTGTACTAGCGGTTCTGCATTCTCGAAAAAAATGCATTCATTTTCCACTTGCGTTGCGCGGCCCGACTTTTGTGCGGCGGACTTCATATATTGGCCGTCATTGCGCGTCATTTGCTGCTAATGCGGCCGTGATTAAAGGGATACTCTAAGCAACATGACCACCTAAGCTATTTTAGGTGGTCATGATGCCCGGAGTATCCTGCCCTCTGTCTCCCCTCCCTCCGCTCAGTCGATCAGCTGTAAATGCTGAAAACAGCTGAGAGAGGCGGAGAACTTTACTCCGCCCTCCCAGCTGTCAGTCAGCAGAGCGGGAATCATATTTCCCGCTTCTGCCGACTTTTGTCGAGTAGGAGACGTCATCGCGCTTTCAGCGCTATGACGTCTCCAACTCACCGCAGAAGCTGGCGGCTCCCTCTGAGGGTTAGTGTTGCGCGCATCCTCTTGCGGCGCAACACTAATCCTCAGAGGGAGCTGGGAGGAAGCCTGCCGATTGGCTGGCTTATGTGAGAGGCGCGCATGCGCGCTTCTCACGTAAACCAGAAGCCAAGAAGCAAGAAGAAGGACGGGAGCGGAAGAGGAGGGAGGTGAGTATAAAAAAAAAAAAAAAACCCCGCTGGAAAGAAGAGGATTTTAGGGTAAGTATTACAGTTACACAAAAAAAAAAAAATAACTATTTATTAAGGGAATAGGGATAGGTTAGGATTAAAAACGGGGGGGGGGGTGATTTTTTTGTTAGAGTGTTCCTTTAAGTGCGCCTAAATGCACGTTAAAAGTGTGCTAGTCTGACCCCAGCCTTACCCGTGTGTTCCTCCGAGCCCCCGGGGTGCTCCCTCGCGGCTGCTGGCTTGTGAAGGCTGTCTGTGACGTGCTCTTGCGAGATTTCGCGACCCAGTGAGATCCATAATGTAGACCACGTCACAGCCTTCACAAGCTGATGGCCGTGTGAGGGAGCACGCCAGGGGCTCGGAGGAAGAACACGCGGCCAGCCGGACGGGGGATGCTAGCGAAATGCTGTTAATGCATTCCGCTAGCAGTCCTAGGCTGATACCAGCCCCCCAGCAGCTCAATAAGGTTAGCGGCCTACTGGGATTCCTCTCGGTATCCCGCTAGGCCAGTCCGGGACTGCTTCCTGCTAAACGAAGTCAAATCCCTTCTGATCCCCACGCACATGATCGAATTCCCGGTATTCCTGGTAGACTCCTGCACCCTCCTCCTGTACCTTCCAGACTCCAAGATGGCGACCATACAGAAGGAGGTTTCCCTTCTCCTCCGACGCTCTCCCACTACACTGAGAACCCTGGCCTGGGTGATAGGTCTGCAGGCAGCTGCTTGCCGGCGATAGTCCTGGTTCCGCTTCATTGCCGGGCCCTCCAACAATTGAAAGCCCATTCCCTCCTGGTGGGCCTGGACTACCCAGATGTGATTACCCTTTCAGATTCATCCCGTCAAGACCTGACCTGGTGGCTACACCACATGACCGACTGGAACGGCAAAGTGATCTCTGCCCCGCGTCCCGAGCTGACCATGGACTCAGATGCCAGATGTCTGGGCTGAGGTGCCCATTGCGAGGGTTTGGAGACAGGGGGTCGATGGTCCACTCAAGAAATCACGCTCCACATCAATTCCCTGGAATTACTGACGGTCCTCTTCCCGATCCGTTGCTTCACCAGGGACACGGCTCATCGTCGCATTCTCCTCCATATGGACAACTTCCCGGCCGTAAAATACATCAATGCCATGGGGGGTCCAAGGTCGGAGTCACTCCCCCTCATGGCATCCTGGTTTTGGGATTACTGCCTACGCCATAGCATCTGGGTACAGGCGCAATTCATCCCAGGCTTGACCAACCTTCAAGCAGATTGTAACTCCAGACATCTGTCAGATTCCAGGGCCTGGCGGATTCCATTGTCTGTGTTTTCAAAGATTGCCTTCGTTTTGTCCTCTACACTGGGACCTATTTCCATCCCAGCTGAATGCCGAACTCCAGGATTTCTGCAGCTGGTGGCCAGACCCAGACGCCCAGGCCACGGATGCCTTTCTGCAGGACTGGTCAATGTCACAGCATTATGCATTTCCACCGTTCACACTGATTACGAGAGTGGTAGCTCACGTTCGAGCACAGATAGGGACTATCGTCCTCGTGACACCCCTGTGGACAACCCTGGTTCCCCTCGCTCCTGGAGCTGGCGACGGACGTACCCTGTTTTCTACCTCACTGCCCGGACCTTCTACTCGTCCCGAAGAACACTCCTCATCCCCTCCTGATAGACGGCTGTCTGGAGCTACCATACGTGGTTGATTTCTGCTTCTCCTTGCAGTGCCAACTAGGTATGAGCTGTTCGGTTCGATCAGTTCGGAGTTCGACTCGAACATTGGCAGTTCGAAAGTTTGCGAACTTCGAACTTTTTGACGTGTTCGGTTCCAGTTCGATTTTTTTTTTTGAAAAAAGTATAAAAAATGCTTAAAAAATACAAAAAAATCTAGAAATAAAAAGACTCTTTACTGCAGAATATTATAAGCAACGGTTTATTACAGTTGTGTTCAAAATTATTCAACCCCCAATGCTGTAAAGGGTTTTAGGGAATTTAGTGTACATTTGTAATTGTATTCAGAATGAAATCCTACAAGGACTTTTTAAAGAACCATATGCAACTAAAATGACATCAATTGGTTTTGTAATACAGTAGTAAATGTTTCTTTTGTGAATTCTTCATTGACACAATTATTCAACCCCTTAAAGACTACCACTCTGAAGAACAGAGGTTCATTCAAGTGTTTTCAATCAGGTATTGAAAACACCTGTGGATGTCACGGAGCAGCAATAAAGCATAATAAGCACCAATTAGGCAGCTTTAAAATGACTGTGATACTCAGCTCCTTCTAGACATTTACTGGTGTGGTTACAAACATGGTGAAGTCAAGAGAATGGTCCAGAAAGACAAGAGAAGAGGTGATTACTCTTCACAGTAAGGGCAATGGCTATAAGAAGATTGCAAAGATGTTAAACATACCAAGAGAGATCATAGGAAGCATCATTCGCATATTCAAGGCAAAGGGCACTGTTGAAACGCTACCTGGTCGTGGCAGAAAGAAGATGCTGACTTCGACTGCTGCGCGCTACCTGAAGCGTAGAGTGGAGAAAAGTCCCCGTGTGACTGCTGAGGAACTGAGAAAAGATTTGTCAGATGTGGGTACTGAAGTTTCAGCTCAGACAATACGGCGCACACTGTGTAATGAAGGCCTCCATGCCAGAACTCCCAGGCGCACCTCCTTGCTGTCTCCAAAGAATAAGAAGAGTCGACTGCAGTATGCCAAAAGTCATGTGGACAAACCACAGAAGTTTTGGGATAGTGTTCTGTGGACTGATGAAACAAAATTAGAACTGTTTGGGCCCATGGATCAACACTATGTTTGGAGGAGGAAGAACAAGGCCTATGAAGAAAATAACACCTTGCCTACTGTGAAGCATGGCGGGGGGTCAATCATGCTTTGGGGCTGTTTTGCTTCTGCAGGTACAGGGAAGCTTCAGCGTGTGCAAGGTACCATGAATTCTCTTCAGTACCAGGAGATATTGGATGACAATATGATGCAGTCCGTCACAAACCTGAGGCTTGGGAGACGTTGGACCTTTCAACAGGACAATGATCCCAAGCATACCTCCAAGTCCACTAGAGCATGGTTGCAGATTAAAGGCTGGAACATTTTGGAGTGGCCATTGCAGTCACCTGACTTAAATCCGATTGAGAACCTCTGGTGGGACTTAAAGAAAGCAGTTGCAGTGCGCAAGCCTAAGAATGTGACTGAACTGGATGCTGTTGCCCATGACGAATGGGCGAAGATACCCGTAGATCGCTGCAAGACACTTGTGTCAAGCTATGCTTCACGTTTAAAAGCTGTTATAACTGTAAAAGGATGTTGTACTAAGTACTAAGATTGAATGTCACTTGGGGGTTGAATAAAACTGATAATGATGTGAGCACAGAAAAGACATTTGTGGTTATTTCATTATAAATGTTATGTTATATTTGTCTGACCTACACGTGCCTCTTTGATTTAATTGTAAGCAAGATGACTGAATGATCAAAATCAATGTCAAACTGGCCAAAACACTCAATTTCAGTGGGGGTTGAATAATTTTGAACTCAACTGTAGATATTGAATTAAAAAACTACCCAGGGCAAGAAGGCACGCATGTGGGCGATGATTACAGACGCAGTCAAAGCGGTGGGAGGCAATGGACGGACTGTGTACGTCGTCAAGAAGCGGTATGTATAATATCATAAACATGTTACATACACATAACACACATTACATACATCTACCAACATATGTCAACACATGCTGCAGCGTAATGTATTATCTGTTTGTCAGACAAATGTGACTGTCATAAAATTATTCTGGCTTTATTTAAAATATTTGCACACGTGTAAATTTTTCTGAAACTTTCACACCTCAAAATTACATGTACTTAGAGTGCATGAGGCTTGCATAGGATTTTTTGCGCCGCCTGTGTGTTTCATCTTTAAAATGCTGCAATGGGTGATGTGGATTTTCTAGCATACAAGGAAAGCATGCTTTACCGTCTGCCTAATGTCTAGGTGCAAAGATTCTCACCCCTAAATGACATGTGCTCGCAGCAGGGCTCTCAAACTCTGGTGCCCCTGATGTTTTTGAACTACAACTCCCAGGATTCCCTCGCCATGTATTGCATTGAAATCATCCTGGGACTTGTAGTCCAAATCATGTTGGGGGGCCGTGAGTTTCAGACCCCTGGCATACTGTGCATGAGGCTTGCATAGGATTTTTTGCGCCGCCTGTGTGTTTCATCTTTAAAATGCTGCAATGGGTGATGTGCATTTTCTAGTTTACAAGGAAAGCATGCTTTACAGTCTGCCTAATGTCTAGGTGCAAAGATTCTCACCTCTAAATGACCTGTGCTTACAGCAGGGCTCTCAAACGGCGTAAACAACAGGTGTTAATTAGTGTTTGGAAATAACATGACTTCTAATTAGTCTGGTCTCATGAATTTGATATATTGCCTGCAGACTGGTTGTGACTCCTGCACATGTATGAACACTGTGCTTCTGAATTCTAAGAAGTGTTCATTTCTACTACATGATCCTCTGATATGCTGTTTAACCCCTAAAGGACCAGGGCTCTGTAAAGCCAATCATTAATGAAGTAGATGTTACGTCATTTGTCATCAAGGGCTTAATAAAATCTTTATCACACTCCTTAGATTTAAACGTAATATTCCAGTATTTGTATGTCATGTACCTCTCCCGAAGGGCCTATGTGAGCATACAATTATTATTGTGTTAGATCTATAGTTTTGGTGCAAGCGTGGTGGAAGGGCTTGCTGCTTCTGCATTAGTAACACAACGTGAAAATGTCTATCATAAAGCGTAAAAGCTGAGTCCCTAGAGTCTCTGACTATCCATTGTCATATATACCTTGCTTTATACATATAATACATTCCCTCATCTAACAAGATAGTAGCCAGTCCCTGTGCATTTTAACCCCTTAAGGGTGGCTAGGTGTCGTGTGTGGGTCTCTGATGGCGATGTTTCTATACATCCTACAAATCCGCCACTTCACGGGCAGGTTATGGGAACCTCCTAGGCACGATATTTGAAGGAATTTTTCATTTTTATTTTTAACCCTTATTTTATGGAAAACTCACTGTTCCTTTAAAAACGTCTTTTTTTTTACTTTTTGTCCTTTTTTCCTGTCCCCCAGGGCACTACTCAGACCCCCATACACCTTTTATGGCAAATATCTTGCATATATGCCCTCTTGGAGGGCACTCTAAAAATCTGACTTTTGAGTCCCATTGACTTGCATTGAGTTCGGTTTAAGTTCGAACTCGAACTTTTGAAATTGTTCGAGTTCGAATGCGAACCGAACACGTGGGTGTTCGGCTCATCCCTAGTGCCAACCACTTTCGAACTGAACCACTCCTGTTGCACGCCTGGGCTCAGGGTACACGGAGTGCCTACCGCTCAGCCTGGTCCGGATGGGCTACTTGGTGTCTGGGACAGCACCAAGATCCCTTTTCAGCCCCTGTAGCTTTTGTACTGGATTTTCTGTCTTCCTTGTTTGATTCCAGTAAGGCTTATCGTACCCTTAATGTCTACCTCAGGTCACGTAGGTTTTGCCGGGACCTCGGTGGGTCAACGTCCCCTGGTATGCCGACTGCTACGGGGGGCTTAATATTCGAGACCCCCTATGCCTCGTTATTCATCTACATGGGACGTCTCTGTGGTCCTCTGCTTTCTGCAGGCCTGGCCAGTCAGTGGGGATCTCTCCCTCAGTCAATTGATGGTGAAACTGGTGGTTATCCTCTGCCTTTTTTCATGTAAGCGTGTCAGTGATGTTCGGGCTTTAGATTTCCCCTCCCGCTCCTTCCGTCACAATGGGGTCTATTTTGACGTTTCTCGGCGCACTAAGATGTCCATTAGGTCATTTTTTCCCCCAGTGCTCCCTGACCATCCTCTGTTGTGTTCGGTGAATTGTCTCCGCGAATACGTGGCCCGTTCCTCTCCCTTTCGCTCTGACCCAGTGTCCCCGTTGTTTTTGTCTTTCTGCGCTCCACATGCCTTGGTGTCCTCCACCACTTTGACTCGCTGGGTTCGTTGGTTGCTTTACTTGGCACGTGTCGATGTTTCCCGCTTCGGGGCGCACTCTGTTAGGGGTGTTATGGCTTCCTTGGCAGTGGCGGCGGGTTGTTGACAGGAGGACATAATGAAATCTGCCGACTGGTCTAGGGAATCTACGGCAAGGATATTTTATGTGCATGATGTTCCGAATTATTAGGTGTTGTTTGGCAAACTCTAATCTGGCCTTCCTGTTTTTGAGGGTCACCAATGGTTTACATCTTGTGGTGAACCCTCTGTATTCACTCTGGTGAAGTCTTCTCTTGATTGTTGACTTTGACACACATACACCTACCTCCTGGAGAGTATTCTTGATCTGGCCAACTGTTGAGAAGGGTGTTTTCTTCACCAGGGAAAGAATTCTTTGGTCATCCACCACAGTTGTTTTCCGTGGTCTCCCGGGTCTTTTGGTGTTGCTGAGCTCACCGGTGCGTTCCTTCTTTTTGAGAATGTTCCAAACAGTTGTTTTGGCCACGCCTAATGTTCTTGCTATCTCTCTGATGGGTTTGTTTTCGTTTCTTCATCCTAATGATGGCTTGCTTCACTAATAGTGATAGCTCTTTGATTCTCATCTTGAGAGTTGAAAGCAACAGATTCCAAATGCAAATAGCACACTTGAAATGAACTCTGGGCCTTTTATCTGCACATTGTAATTGGGGTAATGAGGGAATATCACACTCCTGGCCATGGAACAGCTGAGAAGCCAATTGTCCCATTACTTTTGGTCCCTTAACAAGTGGGAGGCACATCTGCAAACTGCTGTCCCAATATTTCTGGACCTGACTTTATATATATATATATATATATATATATATTATATATACAATCATGACACCCCCCCCCCCACTTTATGCATTACCTTTACATGGGGACATGTTGGAGGTAAATCAATAGGTTTGATGGTTGTCGGTACTGAAATGGTGTACGGCTTGAAGGAGAAAAGTTACCAGGAAAGGCTTAATGATCTTAACATGTACAGCTTGGAAAAAAGACGAGACAGAGGAGATATGACAGAAACATTTAAATAAGTAAAGGGAATCCACAAGGTAGAGGAAGGGAGTATATTTAAACGGAAACAAAGTAGCAAAACAAGAGGACATAGTCTTAGATTAGAGGGGCAAAGGTTTAAAAGTAACATCAGGAAGCATTATTTTACTGAGAGGGTGGTGGATACATGGAACAGCCTTCCAGTTGAAGTGGTAGAGGCCAAAACAGTAATTGAATTTAAGCAAGCATGGGATAGGCATAAGGCTATCCTAAACAAAAGATAAATCCAGGTAAAGTATCCATGTAATTGGGCAGACTAGATGGGCCGAAAGGTTCTTATCTGCCGACATTTTTCTATGTTTCTATGTCGGTGACTGAATGTGGAAGAAATGATGCAGGAGGGAGGCAGCGTTCAGAGAGGAAAAGGAGGAAATGTTGAGTGGTGGTGAGATCACAAATCTGATCGAAATTTGAGAAAAACAAGCAGAATAATGTTTCTAAAAATAATTTGCGTACAGATATGATTACCCCCTGCTTCAGGCTCATTTTGTGTAAATCGTGCTTTCAGTAGGTGGATTACTACATGTAGATCACGTGGAGTAGAAATACCGTCGGGCAAATGCCACAAGGATATTATTATTACAGAGGACCCCGCTTTAAGAAATTTGCTTATTTTCCAGAGTGATTACTTCAGGAATTATCTGCTTTTAGAGTTTGTATTGTATGTTAATCCAGGTACAATTTTGATGATACTTTTTTTTCTACTTTGGCTGTAGTTTCGGTTCAGTAGTGGGCGATATTTTGCAATGTGTGTAATAAAGTCACCATCTTGTAGACACGGCTATAATAGACACGTCAATAAAGGTGCATAATGGAACCTATGCCTGATAGTAAGACGCTAGAGGTAAGTAAAGTTGTATTTCACATGAGAAAAGGTGCATTTCTGAATCTTTTCTTTATAACTTTGACACCATACTCGCTACGCTGTCATCAAAAGAAGTGGAATCTGATGGCTAAAAATGAAGTGAAAGTGGAGCAGAATCTGTTGGTTAGGATTAACCCTAAAACAAGCACAAATAGTAATCCTAACTCTAATTACTAGCCGCAACCATAATCCTAAAATTAAAAGTAGTGTCCATTTTTGCACCATACCCATGTGAGTAAAATGACGCTATTGTGGTGCTAAGGTTCACTCAAAAAAAACAGACTTAGCGTTCCTTTTTTCGCATGACTTTTTATTTTTCAGAACATCTTCATATTGGGGAACATTTTCAATCTGCAACTTTTCCGTCACGTTGTCCCCAGCCACGACCATAAGATGGAGACATTCTTATAGGGTAAATCTGCATACAAAGTACTTGTTATGGATTAGCTGTGATGGGATTATGCTGACAGTAGGATGGTACTATACAGCGACTGGTTAACATATCAACATCATAGTAAGACTAATTCATGACTTATTGGGGCCATTTATGTGGAAAAAAAGTGATTCAGAACAAAAGCAAAGGCCCAAATATATTTAGCCAATAGAAAAATATACCCCTGCCAGTGGTATACACTGTGATTTCACCTGATACGTTAACTTGTTTTATTTTTCCCAGATAAAGTTTCTCCCACCAAGTTTGAGCTCTCAGCTACCCCTGTATTGTATTGCTAAGGCTGCCCACTTCTTAAACCAGGGGTCAGCAACCTTGACACTCCAGATATCTTGTAACTACATCTCCAGAGATGCTCAGCCACTCATTAGGTTGACTGAGAATCATGGTAAATGTAGTTCAAAAACATCTGGAGTTGCTGAGCCATGTCTTTAAAAGAGGTTTAATCACAAAGCGCCATTGTTGCAAACAGCGAATGTCATTATTGTTGCAGCAAAACTAAACTATGGCACTCCTTAATCTAATCGCTTCTCACTATTCAGTATCTGAAGTAACACATAAACACGTTACCTCGCATGTCCGCCCAATCATCTGATATCTAGATTTCCTGGGTAATGTAAGGATTAAACATGCTGGCCGCACAAGCACTGTGGTTACGTAAAGGTTAAGATTTTGGATTGGGTGTTGATGTCTCTGCAGCATGTGCAAATGGCCTTGTCCATTTGTGTTTTTAATTTATCTCCAGCATCATAAAAATTACTAAATTAGCTCATATCTGTTTAGATTATCTCTTCTCTCCTAGGTTAATGTTTAACCGTCAAAATGATGGAAAATAACTGCAAGGGGTCTGACTCAACATCTTGAGCCGTGAGAAGAGAATTGCGTGAGCCCTGCGCCATAATCTTTCAACCCTACCCCTGATCTGACACTCAGTGGATCCCTTATTGTTAAAAGTCATAGATCTGATAATCACCATGTTTGTTACTTTTCAAGAAGTTAGTACCTTGTCTGAGCGGGGTGTGATCATTTACAGTTGATACAAGGATTTTTTAAATATTTTTTTTACCAAATCTTGCCATTTTTTTCTCATTAGAAATTTTGAACTTAAATTTCCATTTCTCTTATTTTCCTAAATTACTTTCTAGAGAATCTCTTGTGAATTTCAGTTATCAAAATGAGTCATGGCTAAAATAAACAATTTAAATCACCAGCTGTGATACAATGGAGATTTTATTTTTCCGTCTGTGCCTGTCGACGTACAGATCGTTTAAGTCTGTTGAACAATCATTGTTTAGTGAATAAGCCCCGTGATGTTGACGTTCTTTGAACACTGTAAACTTTATTGCTCTGAAAGAGATTTTAAGTTATGTACACGGTTATCAGACTAACACAGGATTCACCTCTACTTCCTCATGTAACATAGAATAGAAAACACTTTTTCTGAACATTAAACTTATCAGATGTAGAAAGAGTCTTACTCATCCAAAAAAAATGCAATAGTAATGGAAGAGTCCGTTTCCCATGGAAATTACCCTTATAAATACCAGAAAGGAGGTTACTAAGAATCTGGAATAAAGTGAACCACGACCTGTATCCATAGGAATCAAATTAATGGTTCCAAAATGGTTTTTTTTACTTTGTCTAGACACCTCACAACAATTACATACTCCTTAGTCCTGTAGAAAATCAAGGATTTAATCTTAAAATGGAATGCATTTGTTCATTATGTAATCATGCATGAGTAAAAGTAATTAGTTTTTTTATTAGTATTCTACCCATCAGCATGTGTCAAATTAAACAAGGTGGAACTGTCAACAATTCCTGATGTTGGTGGTGGAGAATATGTATACTCATAAAAAAAATTGCCAGATTAGGCCTGAGTGATGTCCTCACAGTTCTAAGTCAACCTTGATTTTCCCTTTTTTCCAAAAATCAAGGATTCTGTTTTTTAATTGACAGAGCGTCAGTCTGAGCATTGGCACAGAAAAGCAAATGGGTTTGGGTGGCACCTGTCAAACTTGTCTGCTCTACTGATGCTCGGACGCTCTGTCAATTAAAATAATCCAGATTCCTCGATTTACAGAAAAGGAAAATTTAGTTTGACCTTGAATCAAGGAAACTACCCTTACGTGAGAGCAGACCTGTGATATATTAGAGAAGCTGGTACATTTAACTAAATCTGTTTCAACTGCATCAGCATAGTTCTATCTTGGGTATCCTTTGAGTTCCAGATGTCTTCAGAGATGTCTGGGACTTGAAAGAAAGGTTTGTCATCAAAGTAGAATTCATGTGAAGGGTGCACCACACATGGGACCTTTAAAAGCAATCCTGTGATAAGGCCTCCCAAAAGGGACACTCCAAAAGTCACCCCAAAGGCTGCTGCCTGGTGCAGAGCTTGGTCTCTTGCGTCCCAAGTCTGTCCAGTTCCCCAAACCTTGAGGACAGTGTTGTCATGGAAGGAGTTGTCATGGAAGAGCTCACCATTGTGTTTCAAGTTGGATGAATCAACAAGACCGGACAATATGAATATAATACTGCCCAGTGTGCCAATAATTCCTGGTAGGCCATGTAGGTTATGTATACCACATTGGTCTTGTATTTTAAGTCTCCTGGCCAAGAAAGGGGAAGAGTATTGGAAGCCCAAAATACAGGCTATTGCTGCTAAGCATCCCAGGCCAAATGCACCCGCTGGCTTAATAATCATATCTGCAGTAATCGCGACTGCCACTCCACCAGCCAAAGTTGCATTTTGCAGGTGCACCAGGCTTATCTGTCCCTTCTTATTCAACAAACTGGACAATGCAAAGGTGGTGAGGGTGCTTGCACTAAGTGCAAGGAAAGTGTTGAGCACTGCTCTGTGCTGGGCATTTCCTACTGTAGCTGCAACAGAATTGAAACTTGGCCAGAAGATCCAAAGGAAGACTGTGCCAACTAGAGACATCAGGTCAGAATTGGGGGTTGTTTTCTCTTTTGGATGACCCAAACTTAGTTCAGGATGGTAGAATATCCGTGCCACCCCCAGACCAAAGTAACATGAGAAGACGTGTATGGAAACTGTACCTCCTATGTCGATGATATGGAAGTACTTTGTAATAATCCAGTTGTTCATCACAAAGAGTGGGATTTCCATTAGGCAAAGGAGAAGAAGCTGGACAGGGCTGACTCTTCCTAGGAAAGCACCGGCTGAGATCATAGCGGTAACAGCTGCAAACTCTGCATCCACCAAGTTCTTTATGCCCAAGCTGATTCTCCCATCTTGGTTGTAGTAGAAAAAACCTTGTACGACTAGAGACCATTGAATGGAGAAGTTCGCTATCAAGAAGTTAAAGGCCAAGCCTCCGAATCCGTAGAACTTTAGAAAGGAGAGCATGAGCCCAAGTCCAATGAAAAGCATCACATTGATGTCTTTGAAAAATGGGAAGGTCCCATACAGCTGGTTTTCTTTTGTTGTTGTTGTTGCATTGGACACAGATGGATTGTTCGACTGGTCGTCATAGTCCACATAGAGAATAAACACAACAAGCAGAACACTCTGGAAAAGGGCTAGGGAAATGGGCAGTTGGTATCGCAGTCTGGTGTTGAATGCTATAGACATTATGCATCAGAACGACTGAATGGAGCTGGGTTGTGATGATCAGTCTGCTCCAGATGTACTTTTTCTACCTGTATGCTGTACTGCCACCTGTTCTCAATCAGCTGATGGCTTTGTGCAAGGCTCTCCTTACAGTGCAGTGAACTTTGAGCTACAGTTACATACGTCGATTAAATATTAGCTTTTATTAGCATGCTGAGAGCTGCGTTTGCCTATCAATTTAACACAACACTGAGCACGGATCCCCCAGGCAATGACTCCTATTGTCGAGCACAAGTAAGAAAACCATCATCGTTGGGGAGAGGGGCATGCAGGTTGACACAGAATGTCACATGGGGTGGGGGTAGAGTCGGAATAGAAACCTAAACTATAATTGAATTCTTTGCAGCTGCTGTTAACATTTCTGGGGTTTATTCCTTAACAGGATGGTGGAGAACTGACCCAGGAATTGAAAATGTTATAATTTTTATCAATTTGGTAATTTTTCAGTTTCCTTGTCTGATGCCCTGTTCATGCATCACCACCCCAGATGTATTACAAGTATAATTTCCACAATGCTCAACAACCTTGTGTGTGTGTGTGTTTAAATATATATATATATACACTTTAACATGAACTAGTTTTTGGTGTATAATACACCACGGTCTTCCCAAATCTGTATATGCGCTGTTGTCCTTAACAACGCACAAATTCTTTTCTTCCGTTCTCCTCTTCTGTAAAAAAATCTTCATGTGCCACTTGTAAGCATCAGGAGGGGAGGGATACCAATCATCGAATACACGCACCTTATTCTTCTTGTCTCCTGATTAAATTGTATCATGTGTATGTCTTTGCAGACCAGCACACGAACATGGAATCATGGGAGTTGGAGTTGCAAGTCCTGTGACTTTAAACTATAAAACCGAGTCACCAATAAAATCTGAAGAGGCGTCGCTGTGTACAACTTGAAACCAGGGAATAAATCCAGAAAGCGCTCGTAAAGTGAACAATTAGGCATTTATTGCAAAGCAGAAAGTGTATATATAAATACAAAACAAATGACTGATTCAAAAGGCATGAAATATCTGTATCGGAGGTCAGCAAACTTGGCCTTCCAGATGTTTTGGAACTACACTCTCATAAGTCTCAGCTGACCTAATCAGTGGCTGAGCATCATGGAAGATGTAGTTTGAAAACATCTGGAAGGCCAAGGTTGCCAACTCCTGATCTACTCAATTCGAAACACCACCTCTGACCACCAGTCTTGCTCTCCAAACGCTAGGTGGGTCTCCAAGGTTCTCTACCCTTAACTTAGCACTTGTAGAGTGATTACTAATGTTTCTGGCTTTAAAAACCTTGAAGGGGACCAATCCATCTCAAAAAGACCCATAACCCTTTTACCAGCAAGTGCTTTCTGTTGAAACCCATATCATCATAACATTTGAAACCTAGAATGTGTAGTTAACCCTTAAATGTAGGGTAAAATAGCAATGTTGCATAAAGATTTTTATTTTGAGATAAACATTAAAATAATGTAAATTAGGCTAATTTTTAATCTTTCATGTGCTCGTTTATTCTTTACGAAAATATCGATGGGATCTGTATGAGGCATAATGTTTATACATGGAAATTACAGTAACACCTTGTATCTGTACTGTTGGGGGATTTCAGTAATTCTAAACTCTGAATCATATATCTGTACAGTAATGAGTGACCCCAGAGCTCTCCATGTATTCTGCCCTTTCCCTGGCTGTTGTACTTGTAATGCAGCAATAAAGTTTGCCACGTTTTTTTTGTTGTTGCAGTGAGTATGGGGGCTGCTCCTTTATAGCTTCTATACAGTAATACAAGGTTACAGGTGTTCGGTCTCAGAGAATTAAATTTTTCCACCAGGGGTACTCTAGCATTCAAAAGGCATGCGAATGGGAGATTGTATGCCAATTTTTATTTTGCATTGTTTTACAAGGCAGGAAGCATGTGCTGCAGCAGCAGTGAGATGCACTCTGGGAGATACTGCAAAGTGCTTTGTGAGGGATGTAGTGTGCAGCACCAGTGGGTCTTTTGCTGTGTCTGTGCAGCAAGTCCCAGTGTGTCCTCCTCTGGTACTGCAGCCCATGAAGGAGCAAAAGAATGAAAAAGAACCAGCAGGGAAATGAGTAAAAATGTATTTCGGGAAGACTGTGAAAACGTTGATATGTTCGGGTTTCTGAATTCTGGATAAGCGGTGCTCCACCTGAAATTCGTTTTGTCTTATTAGCGGTCTATGTGATCGCATATCTAGTAGTTGGGTCTAGCGTTGCAAGTTGCGGTAAATTGTTCTTTCGTAACCGTCTCTTTGTTTTCTCCAAGGTAGCCAAGGTAAAACTTTCTTCCAGCCATCACAATGTTTCATTTGCCAAATGCATCAGTAATTTTGAAGGTAAAGTAAGTATTATTGCTATTACTATTATTATTTATAGATCACATCATTTCCCACGGCACTTCACAATATAAAAAGGAACTTGGAGCTTGTGACACTATCCCTAGTGCACTATCCCCTAATGAACTCTAACGGTAGTATTTGGGTGAGTAATCGTTAACATCTGGATAAGTGACTTTAACGCATGCCAACCAGATTACCTTCCTAACGCTAAACAGTTAAAAAAATCCTTTTAGCGTATCAGTGATTGCGCTAATTTGTGCGAGCTTACTGTACTTTGCGCTTCCCATGTCAATCATAGGATGCGCAATTGGTAATTAGTATTAGGATAGGTATGGTACTGCAAAGTACTAGCGTTAATTATCGCACTGATGGAATTATTTATTTTTTTATTCTTAATTTTTTTAGATTCCACTTTTGCAGAATCCTTTAGCACCAGCTAACCCCCCCCCCCACCAATTAATCAGATACTCACCTGTCATCCCATGGCAAGAATGGTGGCCCGATCTGCCGATTCTGGCTGCCGGGAGCAGAGTGAGACTGGGGGGACAAATAGTCCCCTGTCTCCCTCCATGATCACTCCGCTGCCCTGTGCGATCTCGCAGCCTGGCAGCGGAACCCTCTATGGCAGGGGTGGGCAAACTGCGGCCCGCGGGCCACATTTATTTATAAAGGATTTTACCAGGAAGGATACATTGAGATTTCTCTCGTTTTCAAGTATGTCCACCACACAGTGCGGCCCACCACACAGTTTTTTCCGGCCCGCCGGCGTTCTTCTACTCCCGAGGCGAGCGGCCGCTGACATGCAGCTTTGACGCTCGCCTGGGATGGGAATCACCTGACCAGCGCATGATCTCGCGAGAATGAGGCTGGTCAGGTGGTTCCCATATCTGAGGCGAGCGGCAAAGCTGCATGTCAGTGGCCGCTCGCCTCGGGAGTAGAAGAATGCTGACGTATGCGGAGCCTGGAGCCACAGCAGAGGAGGTAAGACCCATATGAGCTGGGGGCAATATATACCCATGTGAGCTGGGGGCAATATATACCCATATGACCTGGTGGGCAATATACAGTTGCAAGAAAAAGTATGTGAACCCTTTGGGATTATGTGGAGTTTTGCATGAATTGGTCATAAAATGTGCTCTCATCTTCATCTAAGTCACAACAATTTGAAAAACACAGTCTGCTTAAAATAATACAACACAAACATTATATGTTTTTATGTTTTAATTGAACAGAACATGTAACCATTCACAGTGCAGGGTGGAAAAAGTATGTGAACCTTTGGACTTAATAACCGGTTGACCCTCCTTTGGCAGCAATAACCTCAACCAAACGTTTCCTGTAGTTGCAGATCAGACCTGCACAACGATCTGGAGTAATTTTGGACCACTCCTCTTCACAAAACTGTTTCAGAGTAGCAATATTCTTGGGATGTCTGGTGTGAATCGCTCTAAGGTCATGCCACAGCATTTCAATCGGGTTGAGGTCAGGACTCTGACTAGGCCACTCCAGAAGGCGTATTTTGTTTTGTTGAAGCCATTCTTTTTTTGAACTACTTGTATGCTTTGGGTCATTGTCTTGTTGCATCACCCATCCTCTGCAGAGCTTCAGTTGGCGGACAGATGGTCTTACGTTTTCCTGCAAAATGTTTTGCTAAACTCTGGAATTCATTTTTCCATCAATGACAACAATCCGTCCAGGCCCTGAGGCAGCAAAGCAGCCCCAAACCATGATGCTCCCTCCGCCATGTTTTACAGTGGGGATGAGGTTTTGATGTTGGTGTGCTGTGCCTTTTTTTCTCCACACATAGTGTTGTGTGTTTTTTCCAAACAACTCAATTTTGGTTTCATCTGTCCACAGAATATTTTGCCAGTAGTGCTGCACACTGATTGAACTCAAGGTTGGCTCACTCCTGGCTCCAATTAGCTCTTGGAGAAGTCATTAGGCTAGGGGTTCACATACTTTTCCCACCCTGCACTGTGAATGTTTACATGTTATGTTCAATAAACAAATGAAAACATATAATGTTTGTGTTGTATTATTTTAAGCAGACTGTGTTTTTCAAATTGTTGTGACTTAGATGAAGATCAGAGCACATTTTATGACCAATTCATGCAAAACTCCACGTAATCCCAAAGGGTTCACATACTTTTTCTTGCAACTGTATACCCATGTGAGTTGGGGCAATATATACCCATGTGAGTTGGGGCAATATATACCCATGTGAGCTGGGGGCAATATATACCCATATGAGCTGGGGCAATATATACCCATATGAGCTGGGGGCAATATATACCCATGTGAGCTGGGGGCAATATATATCCATGTGAGCTTGGGGCAATATATAAGTCACAACAATTTGAAAAACACAGTCCTCTTAAAATAATACAACACAAACATATGTTTTCATGTTTTTATGGAACAGAACATGTAAACATTCACAGTGGAGGGTGGAAAAATTATGTGAACCTTTGGACTTAATAACTGGTTGTCCCTCCTTTGGCAGGAATAACCTAATCCAAACGTTTCCTGTAGTTGCAGATCAGACCTGCACAACAATCTGGAGTAATTTTGGACCACTCCTCTTCACAAAACTGTTTCAGTGTAGCAATATTCTTGGGATGTCTGGTGTGAATCGCTCTCTTAAGGTCATGCCACAGCATTTCAATCGGGTTGAGCTCAGGACACTGACTGGGCCACTCCAGAAGACATATTTTGTTTTGTTGAAGCCATTCTTTTGTTGAATTACTTGTATGCTTTGGGTCATTGTCCTGTTGCATCACCCATCCTCTGTGGAGCTTCAGTTGGCGGACAGATGGTCTTACGTTTTCCTGCAAAATGTCTTGATAAACTCTGGAATTCATTTTTCCATCAATGACAACAATCCGTCCAGGCCCTGAGGCAGCAAAGCAGCCCCAAACCATGATGCTCCCTCCGCCATGTTTTACAGTGGGGATGAGGTTTTGATGTTGGTGTGCTGTGCCTTTTTTTCTCCACACATAGTGTTGTGTGTTTTTTCCAAACAACTCAATTTTGGTTTCATCTGTCCACAGAATATTTTGCCAGTAGGGCTGTGGAACATCAAGGTGCTCTTTTGCAAACTTCAAACGTGTTGCAATATTCTTTTTGGACAGCAATGGCTTCCTCCGTGGTGTCCTCCCATGTACTCCATTCTTGTTTAATGTTTTCCTTATTGTAGATGTGTCAACAAAAATGTTAGCATGTGCCAGAGATTTCTGTAAGTCTTTAGCTGACACTCTAGGATTCTTCTTTACCTCATTAAGCATTCTGCGCTGTACTCTTGCAGTCATCTTTTCAGGACGACCACGCCTAGGGAGAGTAGCAACAGTGCTGAACTTTCTCCATTTGTAGACAGTCTGTTTTACCGTGGACACATGAACATCAAGGCTTTTGGAGATACTTTTGTAACCCTTTCCAGCTTCATGCAAGTCAACAATTCTTGATCGTAGGTCTTCTGAGAGCTCTTTTCTGCGAGGCATGGTTCACATCAGGCAGTGCTTCTTGAAACCAGTAAACCCAAAACTGATGTGTATATTTTAAAGGGCAGGACAGCTTTCAGCAACACATCCAATAATATCACACTGATTGAACTCAAGGTTGGCTCACTCCTGGCTCCAATTAGCTCTTGGAGAAGTCATTAGGCTAGGGGTTCACATACTTTTTCCACCCTGCACTGTAAATGTTTACATGTTATGTTCAATAAACACATGAAAACATATTATGTTTGTGTTGTGTTATTTTAAGCAGACTGTGTTTTTCAAATTGTTGTGACTTAGATGAAGATGAGAGCACATTTTATGACCAATTCATGCAAAACTCCACGTAATCCCAAAGGGTTCACATACTTTTTCTTGCCACTGTATATATCCATGTGAGCTGGGGGCAATATATAACCATATATAACTTGCAGGCTGTGATGAGAATCTCAACAAGCAATCTCACTCCTGATTTAAAATAAATTGTAGAAAAGTGTCATAGGATACGTTTGTCTCATTAAACTGGTTTAAAATTAAATGTGCTTGCAGCTATAGATGATATGAAATTAGCACAATAAATAAATTGAATAAAACTACCACTATTTCATCATTTTAAAAGGTGCGGCCCTCCTCTAACCTCCGCTCCCACAAAGTGGCCCCCGAGCCAAAACAAATGCCCAGCCCTGCTCTATGGAGTCCTATGGACTCCAGGAGGTGATACTCAAGGCAGTGCAGAAGCGCTACCGTGAGTATCCCCAAGGGCAGCGCTTTGTTCCAGGGCAAAGTGCTGAATTAGCGCCTGTTCCAGAATATGGTGCTAAAATGAGTATGATATGGGGTAACCTGCAGGTGCAGGTTTTCCCCATTAGCATCCCCATTTTAGCGCCAACAAGGGAATAGTGCCCTTCGTGTTTTGACACAAACAAGGTGAATAGAAGGTCCTACTCACAGGAGTTTACAATCTAGAGGAGGGCAAAGTGGCACAATATAAATCCCTGATATAACTCTCTGGATTTTCCTATTACAGGCACATCTGCTTTGTTTTAGGGGCTTGAGCTGACTTTCTGTTCTTAGTGGCTTATAACATTACAGTCTTACGCACGTATACGACTGATACATGCAGAAATACATTAATCTAACGCAGTAATGAGGTCACACCAGTTGTCCTAAGGGGGCAGATAGGGCTATACAGGGAGGGGGGCAGGATATGTGTATGCGGGGTCCCACTTCAACCCCCCTTATTCTATTGTACACAGGAAATATCCACATTTCATCCACAGGAAGGTAAATAAACAAATGTAGAAAACATCTTCCAGAAGCACCTGCAGGGGTGAGAGCAGCACCTGGGGGGGAAGAGGCAGTAGCGCTAAGCCATGTGACATCTCAAGGGACCACTAACCTATGATGCTTCCTAAATGGTCGGGAGCTGAGGACTGAATCACCCTCTGTCTCCTTTGTACATAGCTGCAAAATATGTTGGTGCTGTGTAGTTGTAAAGAATCGAGGGAGCACTTTAGTTTGGCACAATGCCAGACATGTGTTAGGATACAAATCCCAAAAGGACAAAATCAGGATATAGCTGGCCATTTATTGTAAACAAGCCCCCATGACAACACGAATGATTCTTTCATAGGGATCTTGGTGAACAAAAACAAGTTAATGAGAGCACTGAAAATGGGCAGTGGCATAAGTGGCTGACCTCACTAAGGTCTCATAAGTTTTTAACTCAATGGTGCCATTACAGAAAAGACATTACCAAATGTAAATCGGGCTGCAGTCACCCAAAAAAAGGTGGCCAGAACTGAGACGCCAAGGAGGTCTCCACTGCAGCAACCTCCGACCATCGTTTAGGCCTTGTCTTGAGAGTATAGCTGGTACCTTTCTAGGCACCTAAAGCAAAGGGTACATGACTGGATTACCCTGTAGACTTTTTGTGACCAAAAACAAGGTTTATGAGAGCACTGAGAGTAACAGCACTCGTGATCTGCCCTATGGTGGGTCCCCGCTCAGGTCTCATAAGCTCAATGGTGCCATTACAGAGAAGAATATATCATATGCAAATTAGACTGCTATCACCTGAAAGGGTGGCCAATACTGAAATGTCAAGGAAGTCCTTTCCAGCCTTGTTAGGCCGCATCATGAGCGCAGAGGTGGTACCACTCTAGGAGCCTTGACCACAGGTTCCGCATCTGGGTTGTCTAGAGCAGTGTTTCTCAAACCTCTCCTCGGGCCCCCAACCAGGCCAGGTTTTCCAGATATCTGAAGCACAGCACAGCTGATGTTGTTTGCTGCTCAGTGATTGCAAGATTCAGTCTGCATTTCCCCCAAGGTGATCTGCAAAATCTGGCCTGGTTGGGGGTCCTGAGGAGAGGTTTGAGAAACACAGCAGTGTCTCCCAAACCAATCCTCAAGACCTGCTGACCGGCCAGGTTTGCAAGATATGTGAAGCACAGCACAGGTGATATGTTTTGCTGCTCAGTGATTACAGGATTCAGTCTGCTTTTCCCCAAGGTGGTCTGTAAAATCTGGCCTGTTAGAGGGTCCTGAGGACAGGTTTGGGAAACACTGCTCTAAAGTCATGCTGAACAAAAACAAGTCTAGGAAAACAGTGAGAATGGGCATCATAGGACTCTGCAACAAAGAAACAATTGTTCATGTATATCCCCCATGTGGATGGAAATTTTCCCTTTTGAGAAACACGATTTAATAGGAGGAGCAGAATCCAAATCTTGGAGCGAGTCCAGATTAATTTCTGTCCGCATATAAAATAATGCAACAATATCAAGGAATGTCTGTTGGATGTAAACTTGATGTCTTTCATTAGGCCCTTGCTCTTTATACAAGAAACAGCTGGGAACTGAGTGAATTTTTTGTCTTATCGTAGAACTTTTCCAAATTCCACTTTTTAAGTTATTTTGGGTTATTTGAAATTCAATTTTTAATTTTTCCTCATTGGTTAATGCCAGCCATCTTTTCTCCATAGGAAACTGAACACCTAGTGATCCTCTGCTGTTACCGCACTTTAAATTAATCCTCTTTCACAACATTGTGCCCCTGGTAGATGGATGTCTTTATACAGTGAATCTTGTCCATGTGAATCCCCAAGTTATCCCGATTATAAACCCTGTCCTGCAATAATCTCCTTTCCTTGTAACTATACCCTTAAAATCACGAGGCGCCCCCTCTCTCATACGTCCCACTGGCTTTGAGCCTCTGGGAAGGTCTCCAGCTGTGTGTTGTTGTGGAAGGGACGGCCAGCCTGCGCCGAGCAGATAAGCACCGGGAATTTCCTGTACTGCTTCCGGCTCTCCCGCTCCCATCATCAACTTCCCGAGTCAGAGCAGCGCTGAGAGCTTCCTGTTTGTCCTGATTCCCGCACATTAACACATGGAACTCAGGCCACCGCGTTTCCCTGCCAACCGTTAACCCTCCTGCAACCAAAGCCTCACAACGCGTGCGGAGTAAAATTCCTAAACTGTGGAATGGCAGGCGCTGATGCCTGCGGAATTCCCATACAATATGGAGGGCTGTCTGCTCCAACCACATTCCTCTCTGTCCAAAACCATGTTCTTATTTATTTTACAGAATGACCTCATGTAGCATTAGGGAAACCTTACCTCCGGGGTTGGCAACCTTGGCCCTCCAGATATTTTGGAACTACATTTCCAATGAGTCCCAGCCAACCTTACGGGTAGCTGATCATCATGGGAGATGTTTCAAAACATCTGGGTGGCTAAGGCTAGAGTCAGATGAACGCAGTCTGAGCGCATTCTGCGTGCGTGCATAACGGACAGACGTACTGACGGAAGATACTGTAGACACCACACTATCCGTTTTTCTTGACGGACGTAGAAAAAAAAAAAGGGAACTATGGGAAATAAAAATAATATGAAAAATTATAAAAATCTTAAAAGGAATATGAAAAGCCATTTTGTGCGTCAAGGTGCTGGATGTCGCAAATGCGCTGCGTCTGACATCTCCCCATCACTCACACAGAACACTACGCGGACATGGTGCACTCCGTGCGTCCGTCTAGTGGTTTTACGTTCTTGCCTAACTTGCGTTCGTTTGCGATGTGCGTTGTGCGTGCGCAGTTCGGTGCGGACGCACTTAGTGTGTGGGTCTCTATTGCTCATGATTCTATGCTACGACGGACGTTAAACTGTGCGGCAACACGGACGTGATCACTGCGTTCGTCTAACACGGGCCTAAGATGGCTGGCCCCTGCTTTACCTGCAGAAAGAGGTGCAGATACATGGAACAGTCTCCCAGCAGAGGCGTTAGAGGTTAATACAATGGAAGAGTCTAAGAACATACACTCATCTTGAGCTAGAAATCAGATTATCATGAAGTCTGTGTTTTTTCGATAGGAAACAGGAGGACTGGAGAGGTCAGAGGGCTTTATCTGCGCTTGTAATCTGTTTCCTATACTAACCACTTTTTGCTTGAAGGGACTGTTAACCCGTTAAAGACCTTTTGGCAGAAAATTCAGCTCGTAATGATCACATTGTGCTTAATTCTTCTGATACATTCACAGTCACAAATAAAGATAGTCTATAGAGTTGCAGATGATAAATGGTGTGTGAGTGACCTGTGTGTATTACCATAGGGACGTTGTCTATAATGCCCAATTCCTTTATATCTATTGTCCAGATTTCATGGTATAGTGAATAAACTCAGATTTCTACCCATTGGTAAGCCTTGGCACTCCAGATATTTTGGAAATAAATGTCACATGATGGTTGCCATGAGCCATCCAGAGGAAAACTATTTTTTCGTAATGAAGTACAAATCTATTTCCCATCTTCTATATCTAGTTTGATAATTTTACAACCACTGTCCCATGACAGACTGGTGTGCAGCAGAAAGTCCCCTGGCCGCAGGAATTTGCTGTGCATTGGTAGAATGAGGTGTGGGTAACAGAGCAATGGCACAAGGGGTAGATTTATTATGGAATAGAATGGTGATGGTGAACCTTGGCAACCTAGATGTTTCTGAACTACATGTCCCATGATTCTCAGTCCGGCATAAGTGTGAGGGATACGTAGTTCCAAAACACCTGGAGTGCCAAGGCTCATCTTCACTGGAAAAGAACATTAAATAGATACTTTTCATTTATTAAAATGATAAACAAATCCTTATAAGCTGCTGGTGTGCCTTTTTCTCCTTTTCAGTGTGCCACTAGATAGAAGGCTGAAAATCACTGTTCTAAAGGGTTGCAATAGGCCTCAAACCTGCTTAGCTGTGGAGCCCCATATACCGAGATAAAGTGCTCAAAATCCAGAGCCTCAAAACAAATATTTAAATGTTTTTTTGTCCTTTGTTTTGATTGTCTAATATATTTTTTTTCCAGAAAAAAAAGGTCTCTTACCATCCTCTTTGGTTAGACCTGTTGGCCTACAGCACTTTCATGGCATAACACGCTGTGATGGTTGTGCCAGCAGGAGATCATGGTTGACAGCATAGTCGGCTATCATTCCAAGATCAGGGCAGGTTGAGTTTCAAACAAGCCAAAGTCAAAATGCAAAATTGAGAGGCACTATTCCATTGTGGACGCTAACATGGAGATGGTACGCAGGAAAACTGCACCTGCAGGTTTTCCCTTATTGTCTCCAAGTTGGCGTTGTATTCCAGGGAAGGTGCTACATCGACGACTCGCCCTGGAATGTAGCACTTCCCTCCCTGATATCTGCAGTTGTGTGTAATGCTACTGCTAGTATCCGCTCCTGGAGTCCACAGGATTCCATGGAGCCTTACAATTCTGGGCTGCGAGATCGTGGAGGGAGACTAGGAACTATTTTGTTCCCAGTCTCACTCTGCTCCCGGGGAGAAGTGACAGATCAGGCCATCCTTTTCACCACAGCAAGAGAGGGGAGTATGGGATTTAATGGGGGGTTTAAACATGTTAAATGATTTTGCATTTGCAGAATCCTTTAGCACCAGCTTTTAGGAGGTGTTAAAATTTAGCATTTCGTGTCCCGATGGTAAAATGCGCCAGCACTTTGTAAAAACCTCACTCGTGAAGATGCTAAAGATAGATTGGGCTCTACATGTTAGGTATAGGAGATGCACAGTGCAGTAAACTCGCGCAAGCTGCGAGGCACAAAACCCTTTCACTCCAGTTTAGCATAAAGATCGGAATATCGATGCCAAACGTTAAACTTACTTATCCTGGCACTAACAATTACATATCGAGATGCTAAATTAGCACCAACTATGGAATATAGCCCAAGGTTTGTAGACGAGGAAACGCACAGCTGAAGCGGTCAGCCTCCCTGGGCAGTTTTTATGTGGGCTAAAGTATAGAGGGCATTCCACTCAAATGACATAGTAGTGTGTGTCATTGATGGCTGCTTCTGCATGCTGCTTCTCATTTCTTTTGTATATTCATGGTGTTCTTTTTTGCGATTTGCATCACACGGAAGATTTATTCACTGATCATTGAATTCGTAGAGAATCACATGGAAACAGTTAATTTTAGGCCTAAAATAACTGAAATCTAAATTTGTTCCCAAACCCCAGTATTCCTTCCACTTGAGTATTTTCTACTAAAATGTAAGATTTCCTTTCACTATACCACACAGTCACGTCCCTTTAAGTATTGTAAGATCAGATTCTCTACAATCCATCCATGACAACATCTCAGACGTTGGTTGGAATGGGATGGATTGTGATGTTGACGGATGAGCATTTTCACAGTTGAGTCCTACTGCTGTTTAGTGATTTTCTATATTACCTCTTTGTACTCCTTTGTAATATGCCTCCCCTTCCCTCTCCACGTCTCTGATCCAAATCACAAATTCCCTGCCAAGATTCACTCACTGAGTCTCCCGGTTTGTCTACGGACAGTCTAGGGGGAGACAGAGCAGAGGAAGCAGAGGGTCCAACTTGATAAGGAGCAGAGGGAAGCAGGGTGAGAACAGGTGACTTGGGCAAAGAGGTAACAGGGAAGGCACTGATCTTGCTAAAATGTTTCCGCGGTTCTCTGAATGCCCGGCAGAAGACATGGCTAAGAGCCTGTGTCTGGCTGATACTTAGACGAAACATAAAAAATCTGAAGGGTCTATTCAAAAACCACTGAATTTGAGTGCGTTTTCGGTGCTTTGTATTCTGGCTCTCTTCGCCGATTCCGTTTAGCCAAAAATATGGTGAATTCATTATTTAGCGAATGGTCAGTGTTTTGCCATAGATGAAGTTGCTGGAGCACTTACCGGATATCAGCAAAAACTGACAAATTGCGTCGATAATTGCCTCAGTGAATTCTGCTGAACTGGAAAAAAAAAAAGGAAAATCTTAATAGGAGTTTAAATTAATAAAAAGTACTAAAAACATATCTAAATAATAGAAAAAAAATGTCAAAATAATAGGAAAGGTCCTCTAAAAAAATAACAAAAATGTAAAAAAAAATTTTTTATTTAAAAAACCTTTTAGGAATAACAAAAGCTCTTTCAAAAAATTTAAAAATACAAGAAAGCTTTATGTAAAAAAAAAAAGAAAAGTTATTAAATTTTTTTTACATTGAAATCTAATCGATTCGCCTGTATAAACCCATTGAATTGAATCACCAAAATCAGGGCATTTCACTGCAATTTCGGTGCAATTTGGCATCCTTTGTGAGGAAAAGGGGGGGGTCTGGGAGGGTCCTGAGAACAAGCAACAGCACTAGTGGCCTGCTCTACGGTGTAGGCTTGTGCACCGATTTTTTTTCGGTTTGATTCGATTCGATTTTTCGGATTTTTAAACTTTTCGATTCGGCTCGTTTCGACCGATTTCTGTTTCGATTCGGTTCGGCTCGACTCGTTTTTCGTGTACATTTTTCGGAATTTGAAAATTCCGAAAATATTTTGTTTCGGCTCGGAAAACTTTTCGGATCTGCCATTTTCAGATCTAAAAATTTTTGGAAAATCGGCCGCATCCGAAAACACGAATCGGGAAATTTCGTGAAAATTCCGAAACGCACATCCCTACTACGGTGGGGCCCACTCAGGTCTCATAGGATTTTTGCTCGATTGTGTCATTACAGGGACGAATGCTCCATATGCAAATCAGCCTGCTCTCACCCAGAAAAGATGGCCAGTACTGATTTGGCATCCTTTGAATAGAAGAAATGATAGTCTTCTATGGGGCAATTTCAGTGCCACCGAACTGTGGCAAATTGCACCATATTTCGCTGTCAATACACCTGTATTTGGCAAATTGACAGCTTTGCGAATAGACAAATTGCCCCGACATTGCACCGAACAGTGAAATTCACTGTTCGGTGCAATTTCAGGGCCAATTCAGAGTTTAGTGAATAACCCCTTAAGTGATGTAGCTGTGTTCTACCAGCCCTGCTGGGAAGTCATTTATGTATCTTTTTCTTGACACCAAATCCTACCTTTTTCCACAAAAATGAATCACTTAATAGTACCCACACAGCACATTCATGGTGATTGTCAGGCCTGGGGATCAGGGTTGGAAAGCAGGGCCCTGAAAGCGATGGACTCAAGACCATTTTAAGCAGTTTTGCTATGTATCTCTGAATGAGCTCAGTAACTTGGTCAAACTGAACATCTTGGGTTGGTATCCCCAGAAGTGGCATATCAGACAGTAGACCTGGTGGGATAGACATGGACCCAAAATAAGGACTATTCTGCTAAGAGAGTTGGAACATTTACTTTTGCATAGGTTGACAGAAACTGACAGTGTTTTTATTTTATTTTAATAGTAATCATAATCAATTCCCTTCACACAATGTGTTCTGGTGTCAGGGGTCAAGTTGAGGGGGAATGTGTAAGAACACAGTTCTTCCACTATTTTTGCAGAGGGAACAGAGTTTCGACTGCTCCCATACAATCAAAATCTTATATTCAGGTATTCAATCATATATTTTCCTGTTAAGGCACACTAAATACATGATTTATCATATATTTATGTATAAAAATGGATTTTAACAAAAATATATCAGATTTGAATGTGTGTTTGTGTTAAGTGCGAGGCGATAATTGATAATTGTGGGACAGAAATCTTGGTGAATTTCCACTCTTTTTCTTTTTTTAGGACTTTACCCCTGTCTGGCGACTATAAAATACCCATGCACTTCTGAGCTTAGTGAATGATCCGCACGGATACACAATCTTCCCCTGTAACATGGTATGGCTCTTTTCTACACATTTTCAAGAGACCTACGTTTCTGCCTAGATTGAATCAGTGGTCAGAATGACCTCACCAAGGTGGGGATAGGACCCTGAGATTTTATATAATTAAGGAAATACAAGATAGAGATAGAATAGGAGACGCTTTGGAAATACAGGGGATTAGTCAGGAAGCAACATTGTTTTCCATACTCGCAACGGAGGCAAACTTCAGATGTGCTTTATTAAAACCAAAAAGTCTCTGAATTCTCCCATTTTATATTTAATGAAGGTTAATGAAGGTTAAGAGTAGTATGAACGACCCCCCGTCACACACACACACACACACACACACACACACACACACACACACACACGCACTCTTCTACGTTTTGGCCCCTATGATGTGCATGATTCTATATATTCTACTGGAAAATTGCAAAATTCATCCACAGATTCTGCCGCAGTGCCATGAAGAACATTTCAAGCTTAAGCAAATGTTGTTTCCTTAACCCCCCTGTGTATTCTTGGGGGGTTTCCCTCAAACACACCACACACAAGACAGTGTGTGGGTGGGTGGGTAGAAAGGGAGGGGAGAATGAGGTCTTTGAATATAAGTGAATTTTCATTTCTTTTTTTGGTATTTTGCTGTTTGCTTCTAATTAGCAGACTGTCTGTTTCCACTTACCAGCTTTAAAATGAATCAAAAACAGAGATTTATTAGAGAAAAAAATTTGAAATAAAAATAGTAATGAGTAGGAAGGAGGGTGGGGGGATCATATGATTGGGGGAGGGGGGTAAACCACTCTTTCTAAAAGGCCTGAATGCCTTTATTCATTCATATGGATAGCTGTATGTTTAGAAAATGTACAGATTTCAATATGTACAGGCTGGATGGAGTAGAGGTAACATCACTGCTCTATCACTATGGAGACCAAGGTTTGACTCCTGGCCAGAGCACAACTCCAGTAAGTGTCCTTGGGCAAGACACTTAATGGTACATACTTGCCTACCACACAATATCGGCTGTGGAGTCCAGTGGTAACATCTCTGTCCTTCGACCGTGGAGAAGCAAGTCAAAATCCCATCCAGCACATCCCTCCAATACTTTTTAGAAAAGAAAGAAGATAAGTGCCAAAGGCTACCTAAATAGTATGCAGAGCAAAATATATTATCAAACGAAGGGACATGACCCTAGGGGGTTAGCCCTGTATAACAAGAAAAAAATAAGCCTATGTAGCCTGAAACCTGACAACAGTATTATAATTAATAGTAAACTTTATTACACTGGTTCACACAAATTAAAAAGTACAAATACAGGATAATGATAGCTGCCCTAATTAAATAATTGATAAACAGTTCCCAATTAAATTATTTGCCCCATGGAGGGACTCGATATCAGAAGGGGGATGTAATCAATATATATGAATCTGGGGGGGGGGCGCGGCCGGCTGCTGAAGGGGAAAGTCGCACCTCACCAGAGCTCCGCTCTGGTCTGCTTGATTTTGGGGTTTATAGAGTCCTTTCCTTTAGAGTTTTTGCCTCGGCGGTCCCCGGGTGGCCGGCCATCAGGTGAGAGCTGTCCGGTGCCTGATCTTTCCCCCCCGCCGGACAAGAGACACACATTTACAGGCTGTTTTCCTGCACAGGGGTGCTGCTGTCGGCCATTTTGTGGCTTCGGATGTCTCCTCGTGGTGCCTTAACTGAAGCTGGGTCTGGGCGGAGGGTGGTGGAGATGGAGGGCCCCGTCTCCCTGCCGCTGAACGGACTGAAGCAGAGTTCATGGAGGAGGTTAGCGAGAGGCGACATCGAGATACCACCCCTTCTTTTCCTGCAGTGAGGATGGCTGTGATTGCAGGCCTCAACGCCTGCCTAGAGCTATTAGAGGGGGATGACAAGAAACCGCTCACGCGTGGGATGTGGAGCCAGCTGATGTCTGTACTGCGGGCGTGCGGAGGAGTGCAGGATCCCCGCCTGAGTGGACTGGGGACAGCCCTGCCCTGTGGCTGCAGGGAAGGCGTGGAGGCTGGGGACGGAGAGACGGATGGAGGTATGTCGGATGTGTTGCTGCTTGACCCTCCGTGCCTGGAAGCGAACCTGAGACCGAGCGGTGGCTGGGTCTCACCATCTGAGGTGCCTACAGTGGGAATGGAAGATAAAGGCGGCATCGTGCGGTGCGGCTCCGGCTGCCCTTGAGCCATCCGGTGGCTTACCTGTTCGACGGACCCTCCGGAGAAGAGACCCACGTGTGCCTGCTGACAGTCCTCGAGGCCTGGTCGGGGCGAGTGGGAACCTCGCCTTGGACTTGGCTTTTCCTGGGCCTCCATGCCCATCCGGTCCATCTGAGTGATTAAGAGGACCTGGGCGATCCTGCATAGCCTTACCTGTGGCGGTTCAGCCTCCCTTGCTCGACTCCGGATGACTCTACATATATGCCTATAGCCGATTTTTTTTCTGCTTGTTTTCTATTTTCCTACCTGTTTTATATTTTTTTTATTTATTTTTTGAGCAGTATTTTGATGAAGATTTTGCTAACCCCCCCTCACTCTCTATGACTCTCCGACGATACCCTAGATTTTACAGATGAATTTTTATTTCTAGTTTCGCGTTTCTAAGCATTTGATCTATGTGACTCTCCCCCTCCCATTGCCTTATATATGTTTACTATTATTCGATGAGACCCCCCTATCTGGGGATGTTTATTTTTTCTCACGTTATTCCTATGCTGGCAGTTTTGGATGGCCCTGCGTGGCCTTACTTTCTAATGTTTGATTGTACGCTGACCTATTTACAAAATATTTTTTTTTTTTAAAAATATATATATATGAATCTGAACTCCTTATTACATGCAGCGGAAAGGTAGATAGAGAAAAAAAAACAAGATAGAAGAGTACGATTATGTATTCAGCAAGTACCACACTGCCGCTGTAATGCAGGGAAAAGTCGCCTCAAACTAGCCGAAAACTCACCGCAAAACTAGGGAGAACTCACACCGAAACCAGCAAAAACATCTGGATTAACCTGCTGAAAACCCGAGCAGTAGCCGATCACGCGCAGCGCAGCCGCCGGAAAAAGCCGACACCGCAGACGAATGGAGTGAATAAATTAAAAAAACTGTTCGCTTGAATGTTTGAAAAGTGAAACTCTGTTTGCAAACAAACTACTTAGTGAAAATGTCACTGAGGGTGCAAGCAACTGAGGGTGCAAGCAACAGGCGGGGCAAAAAATGACAAGCTCAGAGTCGTGTCTATAAATGCTCGCAGTTTAGTCAATAAAATCCATGAACTGGAGGCAATGATGGCAGCTGAAAAAGTAGATTTAGTGGCGGTTACTGAGACATGGTTCGGTGAGAAAAATAACTGGGACATAAGAATACCGGGGTACTCTTTATATAGAAAAGACAGAGAAGGTAGGAAAGGAGGAGGAGTGGCCCTGTATGTGAAAAACAACATAAAAACAAACCAAATAAAAGTGAGCGAGGTGAACATAGAGTCAGTTTGGATTACGCTAACATTTGGCAATCATACAGTAGCTCGTGTAGGTGTGATCTATAGACCCCTTGGACAAGTAGAAGTGCTAGATAATCTGCTGTTTGAGGAAATAGCCAAAATGACAATGAAGGGGGAAGTTATTATCATGGGGGACTTTAATCTTCCTGATGTGAACTGGAAAACCAAAATAGCTGGGTGCACCAGGGGTACAAATATTCTAAACTCCCTACTGGGATTATCTCTAACACAAGTAGTTGAGGAGCCGACCCGTAAAGAGGCCATATTGGATTTAATACTCACAAATGGAGGTTTGGTATCAGACGTTGTTGTAGGTGAAAATTTGGGATCTAGTGATCACCAGTCAGTGTGGTTTAATATAAGAACAGGGATGGAGTCGGACCACACAAAACCAAAAGTTTTAGACTTTAAAAAAACTAATTTTTCTAAAATGAGATTTTGTGTGAATGAGTCATTATCAGACTGGAGGAGTTTAAAGGGAATCCAGGAGAAATGGGATTATTTAAAGGAGGCATTATTGAAGGCCACATTATTGAAGGCATTATTGAAGGCCACAGGCAATTGCATTCGGCTTGTTTAAAACAAAAAAGGGAAGAAACCACTGTGGTACTCTACAGAAGTGGCCAAAATAGTGAAGAACAAAAAGATAGCATTCAATAATTATAAAAAAACTCAGAGTGAAGAAGATAGGCAAACCTATAAGATTAGGCAGAAAGAGGCAAAGCAATATATAAGAGCTTCCAAAGCACACCCAGAAGAGAAAATAGTTGAGTCAGTAAAAAAGGGGACAAAACATTTTTTAGATACATAAACGAGAAAAGAAAAGTAAAACAAGGATTAGTTAGATTAAAAACAAAGGAAGGTATGTAGAAGAGGATAAAAGTCTCGCTGACTGCCTCAATGAATATTTTTGTTCAGTCTTTGCAGAAGAAAAGGAAGGAAAGGGACCTCAGTTAGGAGAAAACACTAAAGAGACATTTACATATGAGTTTACAGAGGAGGAGGTTCTACAGCAGCTGTCTAAAGTAAAGACAAATAAGTCAATGGGGCCTGATGAGATCCACCCTAAGTTATTAAAAGAGCTCAGTGGAGCTTCCACGTGATCGCGGCTGGGGTCCTTCAATGAGCACACGCACAAAGACTTTGTCGGAGCCGCTTGGGAAGGTAAGTATGGTATGGTATGGTATGGTAAGGTAAGTACAGCCGCCCCATGTCTGGTCTGGGGTCTGAGCTGGGGGGGCAAATATCCATGAGCTGGGGGCATATCCATGAGCTGGGGGCATATCCATGAGCTGGGGCAGTATCCATGTGCTGGGGCAGTATCCATGAGCTGGGGCAATATCCATGTGCTGGGGCAGTATCCATGAGCTGGGGGCAATATCCATGTGCTGGGGCAATATCCATGAGCTGGGGCAGTATCCATGTCCTGGGGCAGTATACATGTGCTGGGGCAGTATACATGTGCTGGGGCAATATCCCTGAGCTGGGGCAGTATCCATGTGCTGGGGCAGTATCCATGAGCTGGGGCAATATCCATGAGCTGGGGGCAATAGCCATGAGCTGGGGCAATATCCATGAGAGCTGGGGTAATTCTGTGTATATATATATATATATATATATCTCGGGGGGGTATATACATGTGAGCTGGGGCATTCTGTATATATATATCTCGGGGGGGTATATACATGTGAGCTGGGGGAATTTTATATGAGGTCTGTTCTTATTGGAAAGTGGTCACATGACATCAAATTAAAGTATCGGTACTCGGTATCGGTGATTACTTGAAAAAAAGTATAGGTACTCGTACTCGGTCTTAAAAAAGTGGTATCGGTGCATCCCTAGTGATATTGCAGTAGGTATTAATGGTAAAGTATGTCTTTTTGCTGATGACACAAAGATTTGCAACAGGGTTGACGTTCCTGGAGGGATCAGCAAAATGACAAATGATTTAGGTAAACTAAAAAAATGGTTGGAGCTCTGGCAATTGAGTTTTAATGTGGATAAGTGCAAGATAATGCACCCGGGGCGTAAAAACCCAAGGGCTGAATATAGAATATTTGATACAGTCCTAACCTCAACATCGGAGGAAAGGGATTTAGGGCAGGGTTTCTCGACTCCAGTCCTCGGGACCCACTACAGGCCAGATTTTGCAGATCACCCTGGGGAAATGCAAATTGAATACTGCAATCACTGAGCAGCAAATTAGATCACCTGTGCTGTGCTTCGGATATCCCACAAACCAGGCCTGTTAGTGGGTCCTGAGGATACGAGTTGAGAAACATTGATTTAGGGGTTATTATTGCAGAGGATCTAAGGGTAAGTAGTCAATGTAATAGAGCAGCAGGAAATGCTGGCAGAATGCTTGGTTGTGTAGGGAGAGGTATTAGCAGTAGGAAAAGGGAAGTGCTCATGCCACTGTACAGAGCACTGGTGAGACCTCACTTGGAGTACTGTGTGCAGTACTGGAGACCGTATCTCCAGAAGGATATAGACATCTTAGAGAGAGTTCAGAGAAGGGCTACTAAAATGGTGTACGGCTTGAAGGAGAAAAGTTACCAGGAAAAGCTTAATGATCTTAACATGTATAGCTTGGAAAAAAGACGAGACAGAGGAGATATGATAGAAACATTTAAATACGTAAAGGGAATCCACAAGGTAGAGGAAGGGAGTATATTTAAAAGGAAACAAAGTAGCAAAACAAGAGGACATAGTCTTAGATTAGAGGGGCAAAGGTTTAAAAGTAACATCAGGAAGCATTATTTTACTGAGAGGGTGGTGGATACATGGAACAGCCTTTCAGTTGAAGTGGTAGAGGCCAAAACAGTAATTGAATTTAAGCAAGCATGGGATAGGCATAAGGCTATCCTAAATAAAAGATAAATCCAGGTAAAGTATCCATGTAATTGGGCAGACTAGATGGGCCGAAAGGTTCTTATCTGCCAACACTTTCTATGTTTCTATGTCTGAAATTTACATATGAGGTCCAAGGAATGATAATAAAAAGGGCTGTTACAGAAAAAATAAGTAAAGTTAACAGTTTAAAAAAAAAAATTCCAGACAAATGATTAAAATATCCTAAAAAATCTATAAATAAAGAAACTTTTTACTGCAGAATATTATAATGAACGGCTTATTAGATACTGAATTAAAACAGGAAATTTTTTAACATTGAAGCCTAAGGGATTCACCTGAATAAACCTGCCGAATTAAACCACCGAATGGCAGGGCATTTCGGGAACCTTTCACTGCTGGTTTGTGTTCTCTGAATAGTCGAAACATTGCTTCTCTATGGGGATTCACTGCCCTCGAACAGGCACCGTATGTGCAGGCAATTCTTCAAGATTTGGAAAATTGCCTGCTCTCTGAATAGCCGAATGGTCATGAAAGGTTACCGAACGCTGATTTTAAGCGTTCGGTTCCCTTTCGGCAGCCATTCGGATCTCTTTGAATAACCTTGCTAGTCTATACCTTGGTGGTTCGTGCCACCTACTTAACGCCACTGAATGAAATCAGTTGCCGGTTATATATACACTACGTCCCATTGTGACAGCAAACCTCTCTTCATCCCTATACAAGCCACCGGGTATCCTAGCAACCATAAACACAAGACCATCGATACTTCCAGTAATCCATTCAGCCAACTGCGCGCGCAATTCCGGAACCCGGAACCGGAAACTGATTTCATTCATATGCGGGCTAACTGTCATAAGGGAGACCCCTATTAATAGAGGTAGAAGTGCGGGGGACCCCTCACTCCTGATGAAGCCACTTTAAGCGGTGAAACGCGTTGAGACTATGCTTATCTTTTAACAGTTTGTTCCATTTTGTCTTCTTTCGCTGCCCACTGTCTTTTCCTACTCTAATTTATATAATCAGTGGCGTTAAGTAGGTGGCACGAACCACCAAGGTATAGACTAAGTTATTTCTACCATTTGTGTGGACTCCAAGAACGTCTATTGCCTTCGGCTATTGAAAACACTCCTAACGATCCATACCGCTGGGCGTTAATACCTCTCTTCTTTTCCTTTTCTCTTACTTTTTGGCTCTAATCTACACCTAGATGTATTGAATCAGCCTGGTATCTCTCTCCAAGTAAAAAAAATATATATATATATATGACAAAAAGGAAAAAAATGAAGCGCTCTCAGGGTAAATGATCAATCATAAACGCTACACAATGAATATGGAGGTTCCCCTAAAAACCTGAGAACAGTCAATGGAGCGCCAGTACAAGACTGGAAATACGATAGATCACTTTACACGTCCTTCAATAGGTCTTCTAGGTCATCCCAAAGATCACTCTTGGAAAAAACGTCTCTACAAAAGAGAAAATATAATAGCGCAATATGTTTGTAGCAGATCAGCTACCCTGCAGGGGTAGCTCCGTCTGCGGCGCCGAGTCTTGCTGGACAGCTTAGCCGGGTAGCGAGCTAGCAAGGTGGGAGAGAGATTGGCAGCGGTCCTTGGATGATCTGGAAGCGAAGGTTTCAGTAAAGCTGGCTTCTTCAGTGATTATGCCCTCCCCAAATACTAGTCGTGACTCAGTACAGGTTTGAAGGTAAATCAGAATGTTTTAAAACTAAAAATGAGCAATTGACAATACATTTAAAACCACACAATATAACTGAGCATAAACTAGCAGGATCGGTGCAGGGGAAAAACATGATTAATTAGAAGTCTAGCAACAGTTTTACATTAAATCTAACAAAGGAAATTAGTTTCCATAAATAAAGGGTAAACGAAATATAACAAAATAAGAATGAAATTAAACTAAATAAATCCTGTGGCGGCCGTTCCGTCACAAAGCTCCCCCAGTCCCATGATGGCAGACCCGGTGAGACCCTCTACGGGTCCGCCTGGGGATGTCCAGGTGCAAGTGTCTTTAAACAGTCTCACATTTGGGTTGCTGGGGCAATGCTTTGCCAACCCCCGATAATCTTTCGGTCCATAGTCCGTAGGGAGGAGGCTGGCCCCCGGTCTTCTCCAACTGCCCCCTTGGTCTGGACCGGTGTCCGACGGACCATACAGATACCCGGGGCTGGTACCCTGCCATGGGGAAACAACTGGCCCGGGTGGGACATTGAGGGCTTTTTCTCCTCCTGGTCTCCTAGCCCCTTGCTGGTGGGCAGCCTTGCTGGCACCATTTCCTGGGGCCATGACCCGCTGGGGAGGGTTACCGCCTGTACCTTCTCCCGGTGCCACAGTCAGCCGCAGAAAAAAACGGGCCGATAGCACCCTTTCCTGGTGCCTCGGTCAGAAGCTGGGTGGGAGATGGGGTGACCGGTGTCTCCAGAAAAAGTGGTTGTGGATCTAGGCCGTCTGCCCAGCGTCTCGGGGTCACCCAGTTGCAAATCCCAGCACCATCAACAATTCCACAATGGGAGTCTCCCACATCCTGGGGAACGGGAGCAGCAGCATGCCGTTGCTTGGCACAGGGGACACCTCCACCCTCACACTAGGGCTCAAAACGTTGGGGAGCGAGACCTGCCATCTCCCCTTCCGGGATTATTACCTGTCGCTGGGGAGAGGTACCGCCAGTACTCTCTACCTGGGGTAGCCGCTGCTGTGGTGGAAGGAGACCGACTGACTCCCCACCCTGGAACTCGTAATGCGGCGCACCATCACAGGCACTGTGTTCTGCTGATAGCCCCTGACGAACTGTACTTGCCCAGTCTGATGCTTTCTCCGGCCCAGATGGCATGCTGTGCTGGAGTTGTAGGCTCTCAGCCTCCTGCGTAGCAGTGGAGGCCAGGAGCTTGGTCTGTAGTTCAGGAGAGGAGCGGATTGTCAGTCCCTGGGGCTCCTCGGTGAGAAGGTAGTTCTCCTCTTTCTCCTCAAGTTCTGCGGTGGCAGGGCAGGGGTAGAGGTTAGCGGTCCTCTGCCGCGGAGACAGTTTTTCCGCTGAAGTGGGGGGCCGCTCCCCCATGTATGAATGGCTATCCTTGATCCCTGACGCCACCAGCCAGGACCCCGGGCTAGCTGACCTGCACTTCTTGGGCACCGTGGAATGGACCGTAGCCTCTTTCACAGCGGGCCGTAGCATGTCTGCTGTCCCCCGCTCCTCTATCCATACTTGGGTAGGAGTGCTTCTTGGTTGGGGTTCGGGATTCCCTGCCGGGTACGCCAGCAATTGGCACGGGGGGCCTGAGTCTCCCCCTCCCTCGTCTGGCACCCGATATTCTCCCCGGTTTCTGGAACCTCTAGCTGGGGGCAGAGGGTAGCCGAGCTCTGTCCCGATGCCAGCTCTGCTGCTGGGTTGGGGAACCGCTCCCCCGTACATAAATTGTCCTCTTCACGCGCTGAAGTGCCTGCTGATGCAAGCAGTGAATCTGGGCAAACTGCCCCACATCTCCTGGGCTCCGTGGAAAGGACCGCAGCCTCTTCCTTGGCGGGCCATGACATTGTCGCTAGCTCCTCCACCCATCCCTGAGCAGGAGCACTCCATTGGGACTCTGGGTCTCCTGGTGAGCCCACTGGCCATCTGCCTGGGTGGGCCTCAATCTCACCCATTGTCTTCCAGTTCTCCTCTTTCCACAGTGGACCGCTGTCCTGACAGCTCTCGTTGGTGGAGACCGCAGTCCCATCCACCGGTGCACTTACACTGACCTTGGTAGGTGTCCGAAGCACTTCGTCACTCTGTTCCGCTGCAGGTTCTGCAGGAACGGTACTTGCTGAGTCCTCTGTCTTTTCCCCGGACGACATGCTGCGCTGCGGCTGCAGGATAGTCACCTCTGTAGCAGTTGAGGCCCGGGATGCATTCTGCAGCTGGGGAGAGGGGCCGACTGCCTCCTCACCCTGGTGCTCCGAACCAGCAGAAGATCCTGAAAGTAGGTTGGCACCACCGGGTTCTGTTGGCAGCTCTTCTGCCATGTCCATCGGGGTAAGAGCGAGCGGGGGAGCGGCCTCAAACAATCTCCTGTATCCTTGCTCCAGCTCCCACTCTTGGGTGGCTAGCCAGTCCAGATCACTGCTCAGCCCGAGGTCGTCAAGGTGCTCACATTCCCGAAAGTCCCGTATCTCTTCCCATCTCAGTTTAGCTGTACTGCCAAAAGAGGGGTCATCCTGGAGAGCGTCAAATATTAATCCCGGGCCGCCGTAGTCATAGCCCTCCGTAGGATCTTTCCTCTCCAATTTTGGACACAGGTTGGCAGCATACCATTCCAGTGCCCGGTACCCGTCCTCCAGCCATAGCTCCGTCTGGATCAGGTTCTCCAGTTGGGACAGTCTTTCTACCTGGGGTTGCACTCCTAGGAATGGCACCCGCAGGTCCCACAGTCTCCAGTATTTCTCACCCAAGGTAGGAAGAATCTTTCCCAGGTAGTCCTGTTCAAGCTGTAGGACGTCCCTCCAGAGCTTCTGCCGTGCCGAGTCATTATGCCACAACACCTCCTGGCCGAAACCTGGATCACTGTGCTGGTCAGGCGCTTCCATTCCTTGGTCCCAGAACTCCTCTTCCACGATTGCAGGGAGTATCTCCTGGGATGCTGTAGATTCCCCGAGCTGGTACCGCAACTCGGTCACTCTGAGCTGATTGACCCCTGCCAAAATGATAGCGATCACCTCCGCCGGGGGGTTGGCTCCGAACAGGGCCAGCTTCCATTGTACCTCCCGGCGCCATTCTGTGGATTCTGAGTCCTCGTGGAGGGCCAGACTTGCCTGTTCGTCCTCCATCAGGTCCTTGGTGAGGGCAGCCTTTGGCTTACCGCTGACCGCTTTATCCCTGGAGAAGTTCCTTGAGAAGTTCCTTGAGGAGTTCCTTGAGGACCGTGCGCTTCCAGCCGCACTGAGCAATACGGGGTGAACGGCTGTAGGACGGTGTAGCAATCTCTCGAATCCCCGGGTGTCTGAGACCGGGGTCAAGCCAGCGGCTGTATTTCCCCCTGCTGGGCTGGTCTCAGAATCTCCCCAGGTGATGTGCTGCTCCAGGCGCTCGGCGGTTGTGGTGCCCGAGACCGGGGTCAAGCCAGCGGCTATATTTCCCCCTGCTTGTCTGGTCTCGGAGCTCCCACCGCTTGCCACCAATGTAGCAGATCAGCTACCCTGCAGGGGTAGCTCCGTCTGCGGCGCCGAGTCTTGCTGGACAGCTTAGCCGGGTAGCGAGCTAGCAAGGTGGGAGAGAGATTGGCAGCGGTCCTTGGATGATCTGGAAGCGAAGGATTCAGTAAAGCTGGCTTCTTCAGTGATTATGCCCTCCCCAAATACTAGTCGTGACTCAGTACAGGTTTGAAGGTAAATCAGAGTGTTTTAAAACTAAAAATGAGCAATTGACAATACATTTAAAACCACACAATATAACTGAGCATAAACTAGCAGGATCGGTGCAGGGGAAAAACATGATTAATTAGAAGTCTAGCAACAGTTTTACATTAAATCTAACAAAGGAAATTAGTTTCCATAAATAAAGGGTAAACGAAATATAAGAAAATAAGAATGAAATTAAACTAAATAAATCCTGTGGCGGCCGTTCCGTCACAATGTTGATCCACCATATGAAGGAAATAAAGGAGCGATGGTCCTACTCACATACTGCTGAGCCTAACCTAGGCTCTAGGATGGATGATAATTATGGGTCTTCAAAGACATTCAGGTGCCCATGTACCCCCAATGCAGTTGTTATCTTCAGAAACTTTTCTCTGTCCCCAGGGCCCAGACCCCAAGGCCCAGACCCAGGGCCAAGGCCCAGGGCCCAGACCCCAAGGCCCAGACCCAGGGCCCAGACCCCAAGGCCCAGACCCCAAGGCCCAGACCCCGGGCCCAGACCCCAAGGCCCAGACCCGGGGCCCAGACCCAGGGCCCAGACCCGGGGCCCAGTCCCCAGGGCCCAGACCCAGGGCCCAGACCCCAAGGCCCAGACCCATGGCCCAGACCTAGGGCCCAGACCCCAAGGCCCAGATCACAGGGCCCAGACCCGAGGGCCCAGTCCCAGGGCCCAGACCCAGGGCCAGACCCAAGGCCCAGACCCATGGCCCAGACCTAGGGCCCAGACCCCAAGGCCCAGATCACAGGGCCCAGACCCGAGGGCCCAGTCCCCAAGGCCCAGACCCAGGGCCCAGACCCCAAGGCCCAGACCCCAAGGCCCATACCCAGGGCCCAGACCCCAAGACCCAGACCCCAAGGCCCAGACCTAGGGCCCAGATCCCAGGGCCCAGACCCAGACCCCAGGGCCCAGACCCCAAGGCCCAGACCCAGACCCCTGACCCCAAGGCCCAGACCCCAAGGCCCAGACCCAGACCCCAAGGCCCAGACCAGGGCCCAGACCCAGACCCAGACCCAGACCCAAGGCCCAGATCCCAGGGCCCAGAGCCCAGACCCAGACCCAAGGCCCAGACCCAAGGCCCAGACCCAAGGCCAGACCCAAGCCCAGACCCCAAGGTCCAGACCTAGGCCCAGACCCCAGGCCCAGACCCCAAGCCAGACCCCAAGGCCTGACCTAGGGCCAGATCCCAGGGCCCAGACCCAGACCCCAGGGCCCAGACCCCAGGGCCCAGATCCCAGGGCCCAGACCCAGACGCCAAGGCCCAGACCCAGGGCCCAGACCCCAAGCCCCAAGGCCAGACCCAAAGACCCAGACCCAGGGCCAGACCAAGGCCCAGACAGACTGACCCCAAGGCCCAGACCCCAGGCCAGACCCAGACCCCAAGGCCCAGACCCCAGGCCCAGACCCAAGACCCAGACCCAGACCCCAAGGCCCAGATCCCAGGGCCCAGAGCCCAGACCCCAGACCCCAAGGCCCAGACCCCAAGGCCCAGACCCCAAGGTCCAGACCCAAGGCCAGACCCCAAGGTCAGACCTAGGGCCCAGACCCAGGGCCCGACCCCAAGACCCAGACCCAAGGCCCTGACCTAGGGCCCAGATCCCAGGGCCAGAGCCCAGACCAGGGCCAGACCCCAGGGCCCAGATCCCAGGGCCCAGACCCAGACGCCAAGGCCCAGACCCAGGGCCCAGACCCCAAGACCCCAAGGCCCAGACCCAAAGACCCAGACCCCAGGGCCCAGACCCCAAGGCCCAGACCCAGGGCCCAGTCCCCAAGGCCCAGGGCCCAGACCTCAGGGCCCAGACCCCAAGGCCCAGACCCCAGGGCCCAGACCCCAGGGTGCAGATCCCAAGGCCCAGATCCCAAGGCCCAGATCCAGGGCCCAGACCCCAAGGCCCAGACCCAGGGCCCAGACCTCAAGGCCCAGTCCCAGGGCCCAGACCCCAAGGCCCAGGGCCCAAGGCCCAGGGCCCACAGACCCCAAGGCCCAGACCCAGGGCCCATACCTAGGGCCCAGATCCCAGGGCCCAGACCCAAAGGCCCAGACCCCAAGGCCCAGACCCAGGGCCCAGACCCCATGGCCCAGACCCAGGGAAAAGGCCCAGACCCAGGGCACAGACCACAAGGCCCAGACCCCAAGGCCAAGGCCAGGGCCCAGACCCCAAGGCCCAGGGCCCAGACGCCAAGACCCAGGGCCCAGACCCCAAGGCCCAGACCCCAAGGTCCAGACTAGGGCCCAGACCCAGGGCCCAGACCCAGGGCCCAGACCCCAATGCCCATACCCCAAGGCCCAGGGCCCAGACCCAAAGACCCAGGGCCCAGACCCAAAGACCCAGGGCCCAGACCCCAAGGCCCAGACCCTAAGGTCCAGACTAGGGCCCAGACCAAGGCCCAGGGCCCAGACCCTAAGGCCCAGACCCAGGGCCCAGACCCCAATGCCCATACCCCAAGCCCATACCCCAAGGCCCAGACCCCAAGGCCAGACCCAGGGCCCAGACCTAGGACCCAGACCCCAAGGCCCAGTCCCCAAGGCCCAGACCCAGGGCCCAGACCCCAAGGCCAGACCTAGGGCCCAGACCTAGGGCCCAGACCTAGGGCCCAGACCCCAAGGCCCAGACCCAGGGCCCAGTCCGCAAGGCCCAGACCCAGGGCCCAGACCCCAAGGCCCAGACCTAGGGCCCAGATCCCACGGCCCAGACCCCAGACCCCAAGGCCCAGGGCCCAGACCCAAGGCCAGACCAAGCCCAGACCCCCAGACCGAGGGCCCAGACCCCAGGCCCGAGGCCCAGACCCCAAGGCCCAGGGCCCAGACCCCAAGGCCCAGACCTAGGGCCCAGACCCAGGGCCCAGACCCCAATGCCCATACCCTAAGGCCCATACCCAAGGTCCAGACCTAGGGCCCAGACCTCAAGGCCCAGGACCCAGACCCCAAGGACTAGGGCCCAGACCCCAAGGCCCAGTACCCAAGGCCCAGACCCAGGGCCCAGACCCCAAGGCCCAGTACCCAAGGCCCAGACCCAGGGCCCAGACCCCAAGGCCCAGACCTAGGGCCCAGATCCCAGGGCCCAGACCCCAAGGCCCAGACCCCAAGGCCCATACCCAGGGCCCAGACCCCAAGGCCCATACCCAGGGCCCAGACCCCAAGGCCCAGACCCAGGGCCCAGACCCCAAGGCCAGACCCAGGACCCAGACCTAGGGCCCAGTCCCCAAGGCCCAGTCCCCAAGGCCCAGACCCAGGGCCCAGACCCCAAGGCCCAGACCCAGGGCCCAGACCTATGGCCAGGGCCCAGACCCCAAGGTCAGACCCAGGGCCCAGAACTAGGGCCCAGACCCCAAGGCCCGGTCCCCAAGACCCAGACCCAGGGCCCAGACCCCAAGGCCCAGACCTAGGGCCCAGATCCCAGGGCCCAGACCCCAGACCCCAAGGCCATGGCCCAGGGCCCAGACCCCAAGACCCAGGGCCCAGACTAGGGCCCATACCCAAGGCCCAGGGCCCAGACCCCAAGGCCCAGACCTAGGGCCCAGACCCAGGGCCCAGACCCCAATGCCCATACCCTAAGGCCCATACCCAAGGCCCATACCCAAGGCCCAGACCCAGGGCCCAGACCCCAAGGCCAGACCCAGGGCCCAGACCCAGGGTCCAGACCTAGGGCCCAGACCTAGGGCCCAGACCCCAAGGCCCAGGGCCCAGACCCCAAGGCCCAAACTACAAGGCCCAGACCCAGGGCCCAGACCCCAAGGCCCAGTCCCCAAGGCCCAGACCCAGGGCCCAGACCCCAAGGCCCAGACCTAGGGCCCAGATCCCAGGGCCCAGACCCCATGGCCCAGACCCCAAGGCCAAGGCCCAGGACCCAGACCCCAAGGCCCAGACCCAGGGCCCAGGGCCCAGACCTCAAGGCCCAGACCCCAAGGCCCAGACTAGGGCCCAGACCCAAGGCCCAGGGCCCAGACCCCAAGGCCCAGACCTAGGGCCCAGACCCAGGGCCCAGACCCCAATGCCCATATCCTAAGGCCCATACCCAGTGCCCAGACCCCAAGGCCCAGACCCAGGGCCCAGACTCAGGGCCCAGACCTAGGGCCCAGACCCCAAGGCCCAGTCCCCAAGGCCCAGACCCCAGACCCCAAGGCCCAGACCCAGGGCCCAGGCCCAGACCCCAAGGCCCAGACACAGGGCCCAGACCCCAAGGCCAGACCCAGGCCCAGACCCAGGGCCCAGACCCAGGGCCCAGACCCCAAGGCCCAGTCCCCAAGGCCCAGACCCAGGGCCCAGACCCCAAGGCCCAGACCCAGGGCCCAGTCCCCAAGGCCCAGACCCAGGGCCCAGACCCCAAGGCCCAGACCTAGATCCCAGGGCCCAGACCCCATGGCCCAGACCCCAAGGCCAGGGCCCAGACCCCAAGGCCCAGACCCAGGGCCCAGACCTCAAGGCCCAGACCCCAAGGCCCAGACCCAGGGCCCAGGGCCCAGACCCCGAGGCCCAGACCTAGGGCCCAGACTCAGGGCCCAGACCCCAATGCCCATACCCTAAGGCCCAGACACAGGGCCCAGACCCCAAGGCCAGACCCAGGCCCAGACCCAGGGCCCAGACCTAGGGCCCAGACCCCAAGGCCCAGTCCCCAAAGCCCAGACCCAGGGCCCAGACCCCAAGGCCCAGACCCAGGGCCCAGACCCCAAGGCCCAGACCCAGGGCCCAGACCCAGGGCCCAGACCCAGGGCCCAGACCTAGGGCCCAGACCCCAAGGCCCAGACCCAGGGCCCAGACCCAAGGCCCAGACCCAGGGCCCAGACCTAGGGCCAAGGCCCAGGGCCCAGAGCCCAGACCCCAAGGCCCAGACCCAGGGCCCAGAGCCCAGACCTAGGGCCCAGGGCCCAGATCCCAGGGCCCAGACCCCAAGGCCCAGACCCCAAGGGCCAGAACCAGACCCAGGGCCAAGGCCCAGACCCAGGGCCCAGACCCCAAGGCCCATACCCTAAGGCCCATACCCAAGGTCCAGACCCAGGGCCCAGACCAAGGGTCCAGACCTAGGGCCCAGACCCCAAGGCCCAGTACCCAGACCCCAAGGACTAGGGCCCAGACCCCAAGGCCCAGTACCCAAGGCCCAGACCCAGGGCCCAGGGCCCAATGCCAATACCCCAAGGCCCATACCCAGGGCCCAGACCCAAAGGCCCAGACCCAAAGGCCCAGACTCCAAGGCCCAGAATAGGGCCCAGACCCCAAGGCCCAGACCCAGGGCCCAGACCCCAATGCCCATACCCCAAGGCCCATACCCAGGGCCCAGACCCCAAGGCCCAGACCCAGGGCCCAGACCCCAAGGCCAGACCCAGGACCCAGACCTAGGGCCCAGTCCCCAAGGCCCAGTCCCCAAGGCCCAGACCCAGGGCCCAGACCCCAAGGCCCAGACCCAGGGCCCAGACCTATGGCCAGGGCCCAGACCCCAAGGCCAGACCCAGGGCCCAGACCTAGGGCCCAGAACTAGGGCCCAGACCCCAAGGCCCAGTCCCCAAGACCCAGACCCAGGGCCCAGACCCCAAGGCCCAGACCTAGGGCCCAGACCCTAAGGCCCATACCCAGGGCCCAGACCCCAAGGCCCAGACCCAGGGCCCAGACCTAGGGCCCAGACCCCAAGGCCCAGTCCCCAAGTCCCAGACCCCAGACCCCAAGGCCCAGACCCAGGGCCCAGACCTAGGGCCAAGGCCCAGGGCCCAGACCCCAAGGCCCAGACACAGGGCCCAGACCCCAAGGCCAGACCCAGGCCCAGACCCAGGGCCCAGACCTAGGGCCCAGACCCCAAGGCCCAGTCCCCAAGGCCCAGACCCAGGGCCCAGACCCCAAGGCCCAGACCCAGGGCCCAGTCCCCAAGGCCCAGACCAGGCCCAGACCCCAAGGCCCAGACCTAGGGCCCAGATCCCAGGGCCCAGACCCCATGGCCCAGACCCCAAGGCCAGGGCCCAGACCCCAAGGCCCAGACCCAGGGCCTAGGGCCCAGACCTCAAGGCCCAGACCCCAAGGCCCAGACCCAAGGCCCAGGGCCCAGACCCCAAGGCCCAGACCTAGGGCCCAGACTCAGGGCCCAGACCCCAATGCCCATACCCTAAGGCCAATACCCAGGGCCCAGACCTCAAGGCCCAGACCCAGGGCCCAGACCCAGGGCCCAGACCTAGGGCCCAGACCCCAAGGCCCAGACCCAGGGCCCAGACCCCAAGGCCCAGACCCAGGGCCCAGACCTAGGGCCAAGGCCCAGGGCCCAGACCCCAAGGCCCAGACCCAGGGCCCAGACCCCAAGGCCAGACCCAGGCCCAGACCCAGGGCCCAGACCTAGGGCCCAGACCCAAAGGCCCAGTCCCCAAGGCCCAGACCCAGAGCCCAGACCCCAAGCCCAGACCCAGGGCCCAGACCCCAAGGCCCAGACCCAGGGCCCAGACCCTGGGCCCAGACCCAGGGCCCAGAGCCCAGACCCCAAGGCCCAGACCCAGGGCCCAGAGCCCAGACCCAGGGCCCAGATCCCAGGGCCCAGACCCCAAGGCCCAGACCCCAAGGGCCAGACCCAGGGCCAAGGCCCAGACCCAGGGCCCAGACCCCAATGCCCATACCCTAAGGCCCATACCCAAGGTCCAGACCCAGGGCCCAGACCAAGGGTCCAGACCTAGGGCCCAGACCCCAAGGCCCAGGACCCAGACCCCAAGGGCCCAGACCCCAAGGCCAGACCCAGGGCCCAGACCCAGGGTCCAGACCTAGGGCCCAGACCTAGGGCCCAGACCCCAAGGCCCAGGGCCCAGGGCCCAAGGCCCAAACTACAAGGCCCAGACCCAGGGCCCAGACCCCAAGGCCCAGTCCCCAAGGCCCAGACCCAGGGCCCAGACCCAAAGGCCCAGACCTAGGGCCCAGATCCCATGGCCCAGACCCCAAGGCCAAGGCCCAGGACCCAGACCCCAAGGCCCAGACCCAGGGCCCAGGGCCCAGACCTCAAGGCCCAGACCCCAAGGCCCAGACTAGGGCCCAGACCCAAGGCCCAGGGCCCAGACCCCAAGGCCCAGACCTAGGGCCCAGACTCAGGGCCCAGACCCCAATGCCCATACCCTAAGGCCCATACCCAGGGCCCAGACCCCAAGGCCCAGACCCAGGGCCCAGACCCAGGGCCCAGACCCAGGGCCCAGACCCCAAGGCCCAGTCCCCAAGGCCCAGACCCCAGACCCCAAGGCCCAGACCCAGGGCCCAGACCTAGGGCCCAGTCCCCAGGGCCCAGATCCCAGGGCCCAGACCCCAAGGCCCAGACCCCAAGGGCCAGACCCAGGGCCAAGGCCCAGACCCCGGGCCCAGACCCAGGGCCCAAGGCCAAGGCCCAGACCCCAAGGCCCAGACCTAGGGCCCAGACCCCAAGGCCCAGACCTAGGGCCCAGACCCAGGGCCCAGACCCCAATGCCCATACCCCAGGGCCCATACCCAGGGCCCATACCCAGGGCCCAGACCCCAAGGCCAGACCCAGGCCAGGCCCAGGGCCCAGGCCCAGACCCCAAGAAACAGGGACCAGACCCAGAGCCCAGACCCAGGGACCAGGCCCCAGACCCCAAGGCCCAGACCCCTGGGACCAGACCCCAGGCCAGACTCAGGGACCAGACCCCAAGGCCCAGTCCCAGGGATCAGAGCCCAGACCAGACCCCAAGGCCCAGGGACCAGGCCCAGCCCAGACCCCAAGGCCCAGAGCACAGACCCCAAGGCCCAGGGCCCAGACCCCGAGGCCCAAACCAGACCCAGGCCCAGGCCCAAAGGCCATCATATACAGCCCGTTACTGTGAGATTTATTGCTGTGGATTCTGTGATACGTTCATACAAACTGCACATTGCTGTGAGTTTTAATGCTGTGGATTCTTTGATACACTCATACACACTGCAAATTACTGGGAGTTTTATTGCTGTGGTGCTCTGTTATGTCCTTTTTTTTTTTTGAAGGGGGAGAAAAGCTGTTAGAGGTTGAGGGAGTGCCGGGGGGGGGCCATCGTGAGGTTTAGTACGGGGCCCCATCATTTCTGATGGCTGCCCTGGTGGTGTATAGAGCCAAAGATGTTAGAATTGTGTCGATGTCCCAATATTTCTGGACCTGACTGTATACACTTTTATTATTGCAGAAGCCATCTGCACATCACGGCAATTCAAAGAACTGCATCCCAGAGCCCCTGTGCTGCATTCCCCAAAGCAACAAGGAACTCTGGGTAGGAATAGGATATGCAAATGACCTCTGTCTCACTTTTATTGCATTCTGTGTCTGTTTTTACACAGTACCCTTAAATCAACTCCATGCCATACTATGGCTTTTTATAAGCAGAGATCGGGTTTATGCAACTGGTCAAAGCCACTCCTAGGACAGCGCTGTTTCAGGTTTATTGGACCCTCATCAGCTGAAGCTAGGCTTGACCAGTTGCAGTGGATGCTTGGACCCGTAGGGCAAATCAGTACTTACAACGGTTGTGGTGGTTGGTGGAGGACAAAAAGTGAGATAAAAAGCAAACTTGAGTGTGGGTGTTGGGCTAAGGGAGGAATATCAATGTTTAATACTTACATATTGATTTTCTGTGTTAATGTGTATATTTGTGTTTTGTTTTTAATATCTTGCATTTATTACTTCTTATTTCTGTAATGACTGTAAAATTTCAATGTTCTTGAACCCAGGGCATACTTGAAAACGAGAGCAATCTCAATGTATCCTTCCTGGTAAAATACTTTGCAAATAAATAAATAAATTTGGTGGCAGAAATGTTGGTGAATTCCCTCACTTATTTTTTGGGGACTTTGTTGTCAATATGCTTAGTTTGTTGAAATTTTATATTTTGTACTTCTTCTTTCTGGTATACACATACGTCAATGGTTGAATGTGAGTTTGGCTCTCTAACACAGTGGTGAGCATCCTGGGCCTCCATATGTCTGGTAACTACATCTCCCATGATGCTTGTTGGTTCACTAGGTCGGCCGATCTCTATGGTAGGTGCAGTTACAAAACATTGGGAGGGGCAGAGTTGCTGACTCCCTGTTCTAACAAACAGGCCATGCATGTTTTTCAGACCTAGGACAGGATTCTCATATTGAGAATGACCATGACTTTCACTCTGAATCAATGTGACCTTTACACTGTGAGAAAGCCTGGGTTTTAGGGAACCGTTTTTTTAATTGTAATCATGTATAGTGGGTGGGTGACTTACTAAGGAGACATTTGATTGGAACCTATAATACTGGTGCTCACGTACAAAGCAGTCCATAACCGCACCCCTGCCTACGTCTCCTCCCTTATTAGCAGGTATATCCCATCCTTCCCGACCACTACCTTCTGCCAATGATCTGATGCTATGAGCTCCTCGCACCAACACCCCCAACTCTCGCCTTCAGGACTTTTCCTGAGCTGTCCCCTTTCTGTGGAACTCTCTCCCCTGCAACATTAGACTCTCCACGTCTCTCCAATCCTTCAAGAAATCTCTGAAAACGCATTACTTTAGAGCAGCCCATCAGTTCACTCCATGATCCCCGACTGTAATTTCCTGCTCCTCTTCCCATTCAGCTCTCTTGCAACCTGCCACTTCACTTACACTATTCACCCTCACCGAATGGGTCACCCCTCTCCTCTTAGATTGTAAGCTCTTGAGCAGGGTCCTCTCTCCTTCTGTTTCGTGTGTGTAATGTGTATGTATATTTGTTATTCTGTCTCTCCCATTGTACATTGCTAAGGAATTTATTGGCGCTTTATAGGTAACTGTAACGATTCAGTGTGTGGGCCAAATGGGAACTCTTTTCCCTTTGAGAAAATAGTGGAGAACTGCGTTCCCCTGAGTTCCTGTTGGACTTGACCTTCATCAGACCATGTGATCCTGAAGCTAATATTTACCCGCTTCACAATCAATGGAATATCTTTTACATTCTCACAGGCGCTCACAATCTGCCAGTTTTTGCCCATTAAGTCATTGCAGAGACCCCTTGATGTTTCATCAGGGGAGCTGCCACATCGTGCAGGAATAGCAGCAGATTATATATAGCATTTTTTGAGTAAGAAATAGAACTAGAAGGGGTACAGAGAGGTTCGTAGTCGGAGGAGTGCCTTCTGGGACATGCTAATAAGAGGATAGTCATGGAGAGATGAGTTTGTAGGGGAAACCATATGGTCTTGGTATATGTTGGGTGTAAGGCAGGCCTCAAAATTTCCACTCGCCTGCTCGCATTTGGCGTGTGGAAACTACATGAGGGCGAGTGGGAATGCAGAGGCATGGCTGGATAGGGGTTGGGTGGGGCAACTAGTGGCAAGTTACTCTTAAGGCCTGGCTAGTAGCTTGGGACTTGAAATTTTGAGGCCTGGTGTAAGGTGTCTGGAAAGCGGTAACAAGACAGTCGGGGGGTATTCAATAAGCGCCAGTGTTTGCCAAAGTTGCCAACACAGGCAAAATCGCCATTGTTGTAATGCCGATGACTGCCTCCATTCCAGCAAAGTAAAATCCAGCTGTAGGAGAAGAGTCTCTTGCCAATGTTTGGCTTCTAATTTTGTGTGACCGAGACATGTGTCAGCGATACACCAATGGCGATTTTTTTTGCCAGTGATTGCAACTTCAGCAAACACCGATGCTTATTGAATAACAACCTTTGAATGTACACCAGATTAGAAGTTTAAGCAGAGAAAAAGGGTACATGTCATGGTTCTGCCATCTTTGTAACAGCATTGACACATCAGAGGTCCAATCAGAGCTGCCAATATTTACCTGGCACTTGACATCAGAATAACTAGTCTATAGGAGCCAGTCAATGCTCAGCAGGTTAGTATGTCAGATGTTCTTTAAAGAAGAAAATAGGAGTGGATTATTGCAGGCGAGGGCAAGACAAGGAAAAAAAACATTCCATTAATGAATATACTGAGGAGGGTGGTATCAATTTGGTATCAAAGCACTATATAGAGCACAAGTGGAACTCAAGTGTTAAAAGACATAATGGGAAGTGGGACTGGATTTGCACAATAATGTATCAAAATGTTGTTGAAATGTACAGTACTGCCTGAACTTTTTTTACACTGTACCTTTAAAGGTGGATAAATTCTTCACCTTTGTCCTAAATATGGATCAAAATATGTTTAGATATATGTATCTCTTCAGGTCTTCAGTTACCATGTTGATCCAACAGCCACCGTATATTTTGTTTTTAAATAAACAGGTGAACCTGTTCATTTTATTTAATTCTATGTTTCGTTTTAAAACGATTGCAAAGGTTTTATAGAAACGTTTTCTCACCTTTGTTTTGGGTAATGATGATAAAGTAAAGGGCAGATCGTTATAGACCGGTGCACAGGCTATGGTATATGGATACAGGGGTATAGGCTAATACAAAGGTGTGATTTTATTGGTTATTCATTAAATGTCGATATTACAAACTCCGGCATCTCACAAAACTAGAATCCGAAACTGACCGGAGAAGCCTCACAGTAAAAGCTTTTCCTGTCTCTTGGTTTAATGTTTTATGAAATGCCGGTGTTTGTCAGTTCTGTAATACCTGGGATTTTGTTTGCAACAACCTGGGATTTGCAACACCAGCAGTTTGTGAATATCCCCTTAGATGCGGTGTAGAGGGTTGTTGTGACGTATGCATAGAGATGAGAAGTGTTTGCTAAAAACTTTACATGTACAAAACCGGGGCAATGAATTACTAAAGTAAATTCATATTTGACTGCATGAACAATGTGAATATCAGGTAACAAATTGGCTGGGAAAATCTGAAGCAATCACTCAGAAGCTGTAGTTTTTCTTATTCATCATGTGTATTTCTGGACATGCCAATGGCCGCGCTTTATTATATACTGGAATTTACTCATGCCTTGTGTGTTATCTACTTACCATTCAGCATGGAGAGGCAGTATGTGCCCAGGAAAAACCTATATGCATTCTAGGCCAGTGTCAGACGATCGTTTTGAAGAGCGGAAGGAACGTCCGTGAGACTCAATACCCGTCTGACCACCTCGCTGAGCGCAGTTAGTGCGCTCAGAGCTGCAAGGCTCGATACTCCTATGGAGGATCGCTCTTTGCAGCTCTGTCAACGCACGTCCTAGCCAATTCCTAAGTACACCCCCCCTAGTCATTAACACTAATACGCTCGCTATTACAGCAGAGCCACATACTTTGCTGGCAGCTTGGTGGTTACAGCAGCTTACTGAAGATTAATGCTAGCTGTACTTCGTATAAGAATGCATTAATTTGCTGGCGTAAAGGAGACCTAACGGCAATGTATTAGAATAAATTACAGTCTGATGCACGTGTGATTTGGAAAAAATAAACTTAAATTAAAATGAAGTACTTACCTCTGCTCTCACAGTGCAACAGACAGTATTCTCTACCACCGCCTTTCACTGCTGGCAGAAGGAAACTGGATGCAAATTGTGCCCTGTGTCCTTCCCCTTTCCCTGTGTAACCCCACTTATCAGAGCTTGCCCAAGTCTCCATGTAATTCTTTGGAATATAGATTAAGGAGTCAAGCTGCTAGTATAGAAACTCACCCCATAAAGGCTACTTATCACCAGCTCCATAAGTCAGTGTTGAGCAACCATGGGTCTACAGATGTTCTGGAACTGCAACTACCATGATGTAGTGCTAACCCAATGAATGGCTGGGCATCATGGAGATGTGGTTTCAAAACATTTTGTGGGCAGAGGTTGCTGACCCCTGCTCTATTTACACCATTACTGTCTGAACCACAATAGGGACCCAGGTCTCTTTGAGATTAGAGACTGAACTTGGCAAGTGTATAGATCCACAACTGCATACACACTGTTCCCCATCACAAATACAGTTTTCATAAGCAGTCACACTGAACAGCCACAGGCATATATCTAACATTCACATACATGCACTCACTGTGCATTTACACACACACACATTTTTTTTTTTACAACTAAAAAAAAAAAAAAAGTTAAAATAGAAAGATACTGTTCTATTCCAACCGTGGTGTAGACAAAACTAGAACTGTTGTAAACCTCCCAGAAGTTACGTTTATTACAACGCTGTTTAAGTTTGCACCAGGGTTGGTATATAGCCCATAGCGTTTGGAGTTTTTGGAAGTAGCGAGCAAATTGTATGTCTGCCTAGCACATCTATATGTACAGTAGATAAATGTTATAGGAAAGAAGACACAACCACCATCACAACTGTTATTCCAGCTTGCCACGGGGCTTTGGAAACTTATAAGTTCTTATATAAAAAGGTTTAATTAAAAAAAGCAAAGTCTTCACACTTAAAAAGTAACATTGACATGCTTCCGAAATATTCCTGTCCTTGTCGGCAGTTTAAATACCATGCCCATTGCCCCCTCCCAGGTTCCCCTGGGTCCATGTGTTCACCCTATGTTAGGGAGAAAGTGCTTGTAGCACCGTGGCCATAAGCTCTGGGTATCTGCAGCAAGGCCGTAGCACAGTTCAGTCCATATGAGAAGATACCCATCTGGTCACTTGCTCTGGTCCATCCTCCTGCTTTAAGCAACCACCATCCTGTCAGAGTTTCTGCAAAAAACGAGATGACATCAACGCTTTGCTGAACAAATTTACAATGTCCCATGAAAATTAATGATCATTAACCATGTGTGTAAACGGTGCATGAGAAATATCCATCCACCAGCTGGTACACGTAGTGTTAACATCAACATATTAGGGACTATAGGCGTGAAGGAAGAGTCAGATCACAGCTTGTGGAATTTTGTAATCCTCGTTTCCTCAGCTGTGGAACTTTTCACAGGAAACATTCTTCATCCTTTTATCACTTATAACAACCTTTGACGCCACGTACTAGGGATTGGCAAGAAGCAAACTTTTGTAGGGGAGAAAGGCCATGGAAAAACCATCAAATATAGGTTTGCAGTAAACTACCAATGTGTGTTTTTTCCTCAAATTTAAACCCTACCCCATAAAAAAGGGGGAGACCTTAAAACGGTTAATCTTTTCTATTTGTCACTTTCTACATCTGTTCAGGGCTGCATAACCATTATGATTTTTTGGTAGGGTCAAGACAAAAGAAGTAAATATTCCCGTTATCTTATGCTAAGAGAATTCCGATATTTTGGCTTTGCGTTTACGGCCAGTCATTTGCTGTACATTGGGACTTTATTACACCTAAAAACTTCCATTGACCCCCTTATTTCCCCTCCATCATAAATCATGTGTTGAACTACTGCATGGACATATGACCTTTCCGTTTATCCACTCTCTGCCCATTTGTGGCATTTCCTAGAACCACTATCTAACCAGTGATGCAAGGGCTATAGTACATAGCAGAGCTGGCATCAGACAGAGCAGATATCAGGCTGCTCTCCTCGCATGCTATAGTCCTGGAGGAGCAGAGTTTGGACATTGGCAAGTGATAATTTGGGTTGGCCATTTGTGTCCTGCTCATGTTTAAATACTGGTCAAACTCATTACGGTCAACATCGTTCCACAGCTCAACCGGGTTAAGATGATCTATTGGGTCAAGCTGTGGTGCCTCAGGAGGTGGAGACAGCTGGCCAAGTGTAGCACAAGCTGAGGGTCCAACCTGTGAACCATAGTAGAATGAAGAGGGTGGGGGAGTCCTCAGCATTCTGCCCATGTGGGATGTTGATTGGGCGTATGGCAAAGAAATCTCCCTCATGATCTTTTCTTGCCCAAAGTCCAGGCCTTTCTGGTAAGATCTGAATGGCATTGGGTCAGCATCTTCCCGCATGTGAGAAGGGAAGAAAGCCGGTTCGGTCTGCTCCAAAACATCCAGAGGGGACATCTCTGGGGTTGGAAGACCATAGCTTTCCAGCTCACTGGAAGCCAGGGTGTGCAGCTCCCGGAAATGGGTGATGTTGACAGGTTGGTGGCCTCCTCGGTACCCTTCACTCCTCAGAAGAGAGGCAGACTCCACACGCTTCATCTTCTTGCCCTGCTTCTTCCTGCGTGGGCGGTATTTGTAGTTGGGATGATCCTGAAGGTGCTGAACACGTAGCCTTTCAGCCTCCTCCACAAAGGGGCGCTTTTCAATAGCACTGAGACTTTTCCACGATTGACCTGTAGGAGACAGAAGACAGAATAGGGTTAGAATAGATAGCAAGGCACATTGTCATGACAAACTGGACATTAAGAAGTGTGTTTTGGTCTTTATGTTGCTCTACTTTGTCTTTTTGCAGAAGGTTTTTGTGCAAGATACAGTGGTCATTTAAAGACAGGATTACTCGAAACTCCCTTACTACATAGTATATGAGGAAATAGTAACAGCTCAGAGATAGCATTACCTCAGTAGTTAGGTGGTTACATTTCAGATGGCTTGGGGCAGTCAATTGGACGATATGAGACCCTATTGGCCATCTTTCAGTGAGAAGGGCTAGGTCAAACATTGAGAAACCAAACGGAGAACTAAAAAGGTATTTGTAATTGCTTTAGTTTGGCCTGTTATTTTATCTAATGGATACAATGTAGACTAGTAAGAGATTTTTAGGTGTGGAGTAGGATTATGATAGAGGGTTATTCAGAGAAAGGTGAAAACCAGGAGAAGAGAACAATCTAGACCAAATAGCCGATTTGAAAAGTGAGATAAATGGGACAAGATTTCTTGTTTGGCCGTTTTGACCTAGAATTTTCACTCGTCTAGTCATTCTGAGTCTCACCTTTGTATAGACTGGTTAGTGTTTTTTTGATACATTTGTTATGTCAAAGCTTACTGTAAAGCCTGTATGCTGAATAAAATAACTTGTTTTGGATAGAACAGAAGATAAACAGAAGATACACTTTTCATATGTAACCATGCCATCCTGCTTTTCCATGTCTATAGCCATATGCCAATTTGGCCCTTTCCACTATTCAAGTACTAATGCCATGCCAGTATTTCCTCACAATTGTAGAGCTGCAGCTTTCTCCAAATGAAGTACTCTGCACAAGTATCTTTCCCAACCTAATTTACCGGTGTAGCCAGTGGATATTAGATGCTAGTCATACCAGTATTACCTGCAGATAGGGTAGGGTTGTCAGATTCTCCATGTTTTCCTGGACAGGATTTATTAATGCATGAAAGGTTTGTCCAGGTTGGAATTCATATACCACAGGCAAGAATTTAGGACTCCTAGGTGTCTTAATGGATTTTTCCTTGTCCAGCAGGATATTACACATGTTGCATTTTCCTTCTGGGTGAAATAGTAATGTGTCCAGGAAAACGGGCAACCTAACAAACCTAGTTAGGGACGTTTACCTTCTGGATCAAAGTTAGCTTTGAGAAGTAAAGTCTAGTTTAGAGAGTATTTTATGCAACCGAATATATATTACCCATCATGTTCCATCGTACATTTTTAGCGGCTTCATGTGCTATTAAACCCTCACTATTAGTACTCCAGGTGAGGCTCGTGTCAGACGAGCGCAGTGTTCACGTCCGTGTTACCGCACATAAGTACGTCCGTGATAGCATACAATTGTGTTAAATGGAGCCCCGCACACGAAGTACGTCCGCACAGAAGTGCGGACGCATGACGGATGCAGCAAACGGACGCAGGTTAGGCAAAAACGTAATACTGCTAGAACGGACGTGCGGAGTGCGCCACGTCCGCAACGTCCGCATAGCTTTGTGTGTGAGTGATGGAGCATGGTCAGACGGACTGCATTTATACGTCCAGCTTTTTTGACGGACAAAATGTTTTTTCATTTTAATTTATTTTCCCTCCTACATCCATCAAAAATAACGTCAGTCACAAAAACGGACTGTGTGGCCACTACTGCGTCTTCCGTCAAAAGGTGCGTCCGTACTGCACGGGAGCACAGTCCGTAGAAAACGCGCTCGTCTGACCCTAGCCTGAGTCTACCTTTCCAGTCTAGCTACCCAGTCTTCACATTGCTTATCCATATAGCCGAATTCCACAAAAATACAGCATGCCATCCTTCAATTCATGTCAAACGCTAGTGTAGAGCTGAAAGGTTTACTGTAATTCGTCCCATTATACATAACCCTGGGGTACAGCATATTCCAGGGTGAAGTCTCACTTTACAGATGTCATAGTGCCCTGCAAATCTAACCTATTCTTACCAAAATAGCACTAGCCATGCCAAGCTGACGGGTTCACACCACATGTTAGTCACATTACCCCAAACACACACTCGTAGTATTGCCCACTAATCATGCCATGGGCATTCTTACCAAGCATCTTGCTCAGCACAGCATTGTGAAGGTCCGGGTTTTGCAATGCCAGCCTCTTCCTTTCGTCTTTTGCCCAGACCATGAACGCGTTCATGGGGCGCCTGATCCTAGGGTCGCCAGGCTTTTCCTCGCAGGTACTGTAGCCATACCCAGAGTGTGGGCTTGGTGCAGGACTTTCTGGAGCTGGAGGAGAGCTGGAAGTCAGGCCAGAGTCAGGGGCAGCAGCCGCAGGAGGGACCCATGAATCGCTTCCTTCTTGAGCCAGAGTAATCTCCTGTCTGCAGTAACTGGGCTCAGATCTATGCATTCCAGCTGGGCAGCTTCTTGGGCAGAAGTGGGCACACAGAATGTGTAGGATTCTGCAACAGAGGAGTACTCTATGGGTATTCCACAGGGGTGGCCTTGCTGGCTTGCTATTGCTACCTAGATGTGCAAGCTCTCTGCTCTGCAAACTGTCCACCCTTGGTCTTGCTGTGGCCCTTCCGATCACTCAGCATCCAGCTATTTGGACAGCCTGAAGAGGTAGGGGCCAAATATAGAATTATGTCACCAATCAGCACCAGGAGGGGAGGAGATGGGTAGGACGGATTTGGGAAGTGGGATGCTTTGGAGAGCTCTATCTGCTGTATTCGCTGTTAGGGGAGATTTAACCCCTTGATAACATTCACATGGAAGGATATGTATAATTAATTCTCAGGTTGCCTGCTTTCTTGTTGAATTATTAAAGAATTCAAAACCATAACACCTGTGTTCCATGACAAAATATGGTGTTTTTCTTTTTCACACACAAAAAAAATGACTTGAGGTAAATTAACATGTTCAATTAATCTAAAATAACAAGAAAAAAAAATCCATAGAGTGGGAGGCTCTTTAGAAATGTTTGTTGTTTGTTTGTTCTTTTGCCTCATTTTGCAAGTTGGTTACCAGTCAATGTCAATTCAATATTTAGTGTATATCCTCTCTGGTGCAAGTGCTATTAACTCCTTAACTGCCAGATGAAGGTTTGCTGCCAATTGGAGCCCCTCTGCAACAGGATGAATATACACTAACAGGGTTATTCAGAGAAAGGTGAAAACCAGGAGAACTGGCCGGAGAAGAGAACAATCTAGACCAAACAGTTGGTTTGTAAAGTGAGATAAATGGGAGATTTTTTCTGGTTTGGTTATTTTGACCTAGAATTTTCACTTCTTCAGTCATTCTCCTGAGTTTCACCTTTCTTTGAATAGACCTGTAACAGTTATATTCATTAAAGGTGAAACTCAGGAGAAGCGAAAATTCTAGGTCAAAATAGCCAAACCAGAACTTTTTATCTCACTTTCCAATTTGGCTACTTGGTCTAGATCAGTGATGGCGAACCTACAGCTGGCACGTGGGGCTGTCTGCGTCGGCATGCGAGCCATAGGCTTGCCTCAGCACCGAGTGCTGGTCTCTCTTCAAGTGGCCGCCGGCAAAGGATGTAGCTCGGCCACTCGCCTGGGATCCACCAGCTGCGATCTCGCACAATTCACGAGATCTCGTGAACTCCGGGATCTTGCGAGACCGCGGCTTGTGCGTGGTTCCCAGCCGAGCGGCCGAGCTACATCCTTTGCCGGTGGCCGCTCGAAGAAAGACGAGCACTCGGAGGAGCCTGGCAGAGGAGACTGATTGGGACCATGTGAGCTGGGGGCAATATATCCATGTGAGCTTGGGGCAATATTTAAATGTGAGCTGGGGGTAATATATTAAATGTGAGCTGAGGGAAATATATCTATGTGAGGCAATATTTAAATGTGAGCTGGGGCAATATATTAAATGTAAGCTGGGGCAATATATCAATGTCAACTGGGGACAATATTTAAATGTGAGCTGGGGCAATATACAAATGTGAGCTGGGAACAATATATAAATGTGAGCTGGGAACAATATACAAATGTGAGCTGGGAACAATATACAAATGTGAGCTGGGAACAATATACAAATGTTATACATAGTTATATAGGCTGAAAAAAGACATGCGTCCATCAGGTTCAGCCTCTCCCACATAACCTACTGCTGTTGATCCAAAAGAAGGCAAAAAACCCAGTCTGAAATGCTTGCCAATATGCAACATACTGGGAAAAAATTCCTTCTTGACCCCAGAATGGCAGTCAGATTTCTCCTTGGATCAAGAAGCTTTAACCCACATATTAAATATTATAACCCTTAATATTCTGTGTCTGCAGGAAGTCATCCAGTCGTTTTTTAAAAGTCTGTACAGACTCTGACCCAACCACCTCAACAGGCAGAGAATTCCACAGCTTTATTGATCTCACCGTAAAATAACCCTTCCTATGCTTCAAGCTAAATTTTCTTTCTTCCAGTCTAAATGGATGACCCCTTGTCCTGTGTATAGACCTGTTAATGAATAGGTTATCAGACAATGGTTGATAATGGCCCGTATATATTTATATAAGGTTATCAGATCCCCTCTAAGGCCCCATTTCTCTAAACTAAACAGGTTTAAGCTTGTTAGTCTTTCTTTATAACTTAACCCTTCCATTCCCCTTATTAATTTAGTTGCCCGTCTCTGCACTTTTTCTAACGCTATAATATCTTTTTTTAAGACAGGTGCCCAAAATTGCACGGCATATTCAAGGTGCGGCCTGACCATTGATTTATACAGAGGCAAAATTATGTTTTCATCCCGTGAGTGAACTCCCCTTTTAATGCATGCCAATACTTTGCTGGCCTTGGCGGCTGCTGTTTGACATTGCACATTGTTACTTAGTTTGAAGTCTATGATTATTCCCAAATCCTTCTCCTGCTTGGATTTCCCTAACTCCGTACCATTTAGGGTATAAATTACTTGTGTGTTCTTCACTCCAAAGTGCATAACTTTGCATTTATCTAGATTAAATTTCATCTGCCATTTAAGTGCCCAGTCCCCCAATCTATCTAAATCCCTCTGCAGCGAAGTAACATCCTGCTCACATTGTATTACTTTTCCTAGCTGGGGCAATATATTGTGAGCTGGGGGAAATATATCCATGTGAGCTGGGGGCAATATATTCATGTGAGCTGGGGGCAATATATCCATGTGAGCTGGGGCAATATATCCATGTGAGCAATCAATTAGAAACATAGAAACATAGAAACATAGAAAGATGTCGGCAGATAAGAACCTTTCGGCCCATCTAGTCTGCCCAATTACATGGATACTTTACTTGGATTTATCTTTTGTTTAGGATAGCCTTATGCCTATCCCATGCTTGCTTAAATGTGAGCTGGGGCAATATACAAATGTGAGCTGGGAACAATATGCAAATGTGAGCTGGGAACAATATACAAATGTGAGCTGGGGCAATATTTAAATGTGAGCTAGGGGCAATATTTAAATGTGAGCTAGGGGCAATATATTAATGTGAGCTGGGGCAATATATCCATGTGAGCAATATATTAAATGTGAGCAATATATCAAATGTGAGCTGGGGGCAATATACAAATGTGAGCTGTGGGCAATATACAAATGTGAGCTGGGGCAATATTTAAATGTGAGCTGGGGCAATATATTAATGTGAGCTGGGTCAATATATCCACGTGAGCTGGGGAAATATATCTATGTGAGCTGGGGGCAATATTTAAATGTGAGCTGGGGCAATATATTAAATATGAGCTGGGGCAATTTACAAATGTGAGCTGGGAACAATATACAAATGTGAGCTGGGGCAATATTTAAATGTGAGCTAGGGGCAATATATTAATGTGAGTTGGGGCAATATATCCATGTGAGCAATATATTAAATGTGAGCAATATATTAAATGTGAGCTGGGGGCAATATACAAATGTGAGCTGTGGGCAATATACAAATGTGAGCTGGGGCAATATTTAAATGTGAGCTGGGGCAATATATTAATGTGAGCTGGGACAATATATCCACGTGAGCTGGGGAAATATATCTATGTGAGCTGGGGGCAATATTTAAATGTGAGCTGGGGCAATATTTAAATGTGAGCTGGGACAATATACAAATGTGAGCTGGGAACAATATACAAATGTGAGCTGGGAACAATATACAAATGTGAGCTGGGAACAATATACAAATGTGAGCTGGGAACAATATATTAATGTGAGCTGGGGGCAATATATCCATGTGAGCTGGGGCAATATATCCATGTGAGCAGGGGCAATACATCCATGTGAGCAATATATTAAATGTGAGCTGGGGCAATATTTAAATGTGAGCTAGGGGCAATATATTAATGTGAGCTGGGGCAATATATCCATGTTAGCAATATATTAAATGTGAGCAATATATTAAATGTGAGCAATATATTAAATGTGAGCTGGGGCAATATACAAATGTGAGCTGGGGTAATATACAAATGTGAGCTGGGGGCAATACATTAATGTGAGCTGGGGCAATATATTAATGTGAGCTGGGACAATATATCCATGTGAGCTGGGGCAATATATCCATGTGAGCTGGGGCAATATATCCATGTGAGCAATATATTAAATGTGAGCTGGGGCAATATACAAATGTGAGCTGGGGCAATATACAAATGTGAACTGGGGGCGATATATTACTGTGAGCTGGGGCAATATATCCATGTGAGCTGGGGCAATATACAAATGTGAGCTGGGGCAATATTTAAATGTGAGCTGGGGCAATATATCCATGTGTAAGCTGGGGCAATATATCCATGTGTAAGCTGGGGCAATATATCCATGTGAGCTGGGGACAATATATTAAATGTCAGCTGGGAGCAATATACAAATGTGAGCTGGGGCAATATATTAATGTGAGCTGGGGCGATATATTCATGTGAGCTGGGGCAATATATCCATGTGAGCTGGGGCAATATATTAAATGTGAGCTGGGGCAATATACAAATGTGAGCTGAGGCAATATATCCATGTTTAAGCTGGGGCAATATATCCATGTTTAAGCTGGGGCAATATATCCATGTGAGCTGGGGGCAATATTAAATGTCAGCTGGGAGCAATATACAAATGTGAGCTGTGGCAAAATATAAATGTGAGCTGGGGCAAAATATAAATGTGAGCTTCGGCAATATTTAAATGTGAGCTGGGGCAATATACAAATGTGAGCTGGGGCAATATACAAATGTGAGCTGGGGCAATATCCATGTGAGCTGGGGCAATATATCCATGTGAGCTGGGGCAATATATCCATGGGAGCTGTGGCAATATACAAATGTGAGCTGCGGCAATATTTAAATGTGAGCTGGGGCAATATATCCATGTGAGCAATATATTAATTGTGAGCTGGGGCAATATACAAATGTGAGCTGGGAACAATATACAAATGTGAGATGGGGCAATATTTAAATGTGAGCTGGGGCAATATTTAAATGTGAGCTGGGGCAATATTTAAATGTGAGCTGGGGCAATATATTAATGTAAGCTGGGACAATATATCCATGTGAGCTGGGCAATATATCCATGTGAGCTGGGGGCAATATATCCATGTGAGCTGTGGGCAATATTTAAATGTGAGCTGGGGGCAATATATTAAATGTGAGCTGGGAGAAATATATCTATGTGAGCTGGGGGCAATATTTAAATGTGAGCTGGGGCAATATTTAAATGTGAGCTGGGGCAATATTTAAATGTGAGCTGGGGCAATATATTAATGTAAGCTGGGACAATATATCCATGTGAGCTGGGCAATATATCCATGTGAGCTGGGGGCAATATATCCATGTGAGCTGTGGGCAATATTTAAATGTGAGCTGGGGGCAATATATTAAATGTGAGCTGGGAGAAATATATCTATGTGAGCTGGGGGCAATATTTAAATGTGAGCTGGGGCAATATTTAAATGTGAGCTGGGGCAATATTTAAATGTGAGCTGGGGCAATATATTAATGTAAGCTGGGACAATATATCCATGTGAGCTGGGCAATATATCCATGTGAGCTGGGGCAATATATCCATGTGAGCTCTGGGCAATATTTAAATGTGAGCTGGGGGCAATATATAAATGTGAGCTGGGAGAAATATATCTATGTGAGCTGGGGGCAATATTTAAATGTGAGCTGGGGCAATATATTAAATGTCAACTGGGGACAATATTTAAATGTGAGCTGGGGCAATATACAAATGTGAGCTGGGGGCAATATATTAAATGTGAGCTGGGAGAAATATATCTATGTGAGCTGGGGGCAATATTTAAATGTGAGCTGGGGCAATATATTAAATGTCAACTGGGGACAATATTTAAATGTGAGCTGGGGCAATATATCCATGTGAGCTGGGGACAATATATTAAATGTCAGCTGGGAGCAATATACAAATGTGAGCTGGGGCAATATATTAATGTGAGCTGGGGCGATATATTCATGTGAGCTGGGGCAATATATCCATGTGAGCTGGGGCAATATATTAAATGTGAGCTGGGGCAATATAAATGTGAGCTGAGGCAATATATCCATGTTTAAGCTGGGGCAATATATCCATGTTTAAGCTGGGGCAATATATCCATGTGAGCTGGGGGCAATATTAAATGTCAGCTGGGAGCAATATACAAATGTGAGCTGTGGCAAAATATAAATGTGAGCTGGGGCAAAATATAAATGTGAGCTTCGGCAATATTTAAATGTGAGCTGGGGCAATATACAAATGTGAGCTGGGGCAATATACAAATGTGAGCTGGGGCAATATCCATGTGAGCTGGGGGCATATATCCATGTTTAAGCTGGGGCAATATATCCATGTGAGCTGGGGGCAATATTAAATGTCAGCTGGGAGCAATATACAAATGTGAGCTGTGGCAAAATATAAATGTGAGCTGGGGCAAAATATAAATGTGAGCTTCGGCAATATTTAAATGTGAGCTGGGGCAATATACAATGTGAGCTGGGGCAATATACAAATGTGAGCTGGGGCAATATCCATGTGAGCTGGGGCAATATATCCATGTGAGCTGGGGCAATATATCCATGGAGCTGTGGCAATATACAATGTGAGCTGCGGCAATATTTAAATGTGAGCTGGGGCAATATATCCATGTGAGCAATATATTAATTGTGAGCTGGGGCAATATACAAATGTGAGCTGGGAACAATATACAAATGTGAGATGGGGCAATATTTAAATGTGAGCTGGGGCAATATTAAATGTGAGCTGGGGCAATATTTAAATGTGAGCTGGGCAATATATTAATGTAAGCTGGGACAATATATCCATGTGAGCTGGGCAATATATCCATGTGAGCTGGGGGCAATATATCCATGTGAGCTGTGGGCAATATTTAAATGTGAGCTGGGGCAATATATTAAATGTGAGCTGGGAGAATATATCTATGTGAGCTGGGGGCAATATTTAAATGTGAGCTGGGGCAATATTTAAATGTGAGCTGGGGCAATATTTAAATGTGAGCTGGGGCAATATATTAATGTAAGCTGGGACAATATATCCATGTGAGCTGGGCAATATATCCATGTGAGCTGGGGGCAATATATCCATGTGAGCTGTGGGCAATATTTAAATGTGAGCTGGGGGCAATATATTAAATGTGAGCTGGGGGCAATATATCCATGTGAGCTGGGGGCAATATTTAAATGTGAGCTGGGGCAATATTTAAATGTGAGCTGGGGCAATATTTAAATGTGAGCTGGGGCAATATATTAATGTAAGCTGGGACAATATATCCATGTGAGCTGGGCAATATATCCATGTGAGCTGGGGGCAATATATCCATGTGAGCTCTGGGCAATATTTAAATGTGAGCTGGGGGCAATATATTAAATGTGAGCTGGGAGAAATATATCTATGTGAGCTGGGGCAATATTTAAATGTGTGAGCTGGGCAATATATTAAATGTCAACTGGGGACAATATTTAAATGTGAGCTGGGGCAATATACAAATGTGAGCTGGGGGCAATATATTAAATGTGAGCTGGGAGAAATATATCTATGTGAGCTGGGGGCAATATTTAAATGTGAGCTGGGGCAATATATTAAATGTCAACTGGGGACAATATTTAAATGTGAGCTGGGGCAATATATCCATGTGAGCTGGGGACAATATATTAAATGTCAGCTGGGAGCAATATACAAATGTGAGCTGGGGCAATATATTAATGTGAGCTGGGGCGATATATTCATGTGAGCTGGGGCAATATATCCATGTGAGCTGGGGCAATATATTAAATGTGAGCTGGGGCAATATACAAATGTGAGCTGAGGCAATATATCCATGTTTAAGCTGGGGCAATATATCCATGTTTAAGCTGGGGCAATATATCCATGTGAGCTGGGGGCAATATTAAATGTCAGCTGGGAGCAATATACAAATGTGAGCTGTGGCAAAATATAAATGTGAGCTGGGGCAAAATATAAATGTGAGCTTCGGCAATATTTAATGTGAGCTGGGGCAATATACAAATGTGAGCTGGGGCAATATACAAATGTGAGCTGGGGCAATATCCATGTGAGCTGGGGCAATATATCCATGTGAGCTGGGGCAATATATCCATGTGAGCTGTGGCAATATACAAATGTGAGCTGCGGCAATATTTAAATGTGAGCTGGGGCAATATATCCATGTGAGCAATATATTAATTGTGAGCTGGGGCAATATACAAATGTGAGCTGGGAACAATATACAAATGTGAGATGGGGCAATATTTAAATGTGATCTGGGGCAATATTTAAATGTGAGCTGGGGCAATATTTAAATGTGAGCTGGGGCAATATATCAATGTAAGCTGGGACAATATATCCATGTGAGCTGGGCAATATATCCATGTGAGCTGGGGGCAATATATCCATGTGAGCTCTGGGCAATATTTAAATGTGAGCTGGGGGCAATATATTGTGAGCTGGGAGAAATATATCTATGTGAGCTGGGGGCAATATTTAAATGTGAGCTGGGGCAATATTTAAATGTGAGCTGGGGCAATATTTTAATGTGAGCTGGGGCAATATATTAATGTAAGCTGGGACAATATATCCATGTGAGCTGGGCAATATATCCATGTGAGCTGGGGGCAATATATCCATGTGAGCTCTGGGCAATATTTAAATGTGAGCTGGGGGCAATATATTAAATGTGAGCTGGGAGAAATATATCTATGTGAGCTGGGGGCAATATTTAAATGTGAGCTGGGGCAATATATTAAATGTCAACTGGGGACAATATTTAAATGTGAGCTGGGGCAATATACAAATGTGAGCTGGGGAACAATATACAAATGTGAGCTGGGAACAATATACAAATGAGAGCTGGGAACAAGTTATTAATGTGAGCTGGGGCAATATATCCATGTGAGCTGGGGGCAATATATCCATGTGAGCTGGGGCAATATATCCATGTGAGCAATATATTAAATGTGAGCTGGGGCAATATACAAATGTGAGCTAGGAACAATATACAAATGTGGGCTGGGGCAATATTTAAATGTGAGCTAGGGGCAATATATTAATGTGAGCTGGGGCAATGTGAGCAATATTTTAAATGTGAGCAATATATTAAATGTGAGCTGGGGGCAACATACAAATGTGAGCTGGGGCAATATACAAATGTGAGCTGGGGCAATATACAAATGTGAGCTGGGGCAATATTTAAATGTGAACTGGGGCAATATATCCATGTGTAAGCTGGGGCAATATATCCATGTGTAAGCTGGGGCAATATATCCATGTGAGCTGGGGGCAATATATTAAATGTCAGCTGGGAGCAAAATACCTAATGTGAGCTGGGGCAATATATTAATGTGAGCTGGTGCAATATATCCATGTGAGCTGGGGCAATATATCCATGTGAGCTGGGGCAATATATTAAATGTGAGCTGGGCAATATACAAATGTGAGCTGGGGCAATATATCCATGTTTAAGCTGGGGCAATATATCCATGTGAGCTGGGGCAATATATCCATGTGAGCTGGGGGCAATATACAAATGTGAGCTGGGGCAAAATATAAATGTGAGCTGGGGCAATATTTAAATGTGAGCTGGGGCAATATTTAAATGTGAGCTGGGGCAATATACAAATGTGAGCTGGGGCAATATACAAATGTGAGCTGTGGCAATATCCATGTGAGCTGGGGCAATATATCCATGTGAGCTGGGGCAATATACAAATGTGAGCTGCGGCAATATTTAAATGTGAGCTGGGGCAATATATTAATCACATTGATGTCAGCCCAGCACCCGGAACCGCCAGCAGCCGAATTAGATGTCATCGCGGCGGCGCGATGACATCTAATTCAGGCGCCCCCCGCATGTGCGGAGGAGGCGCCTGAAAGGGAGGGGGAGGTCCTTCGGACCTCTCTCCCTCCTGATCGCCGGCATTGCGGGGGTTAATCCAGGCACCGTTTGGAAGGGCACAGCCTGCCCTTCCTAGCGGTACCTGGAATTAACCCCATGGGTGCTGGATGACGAATCGGCGCCGAAAAGTGCCGGTTCGTGATCCTTTCCCGGAGCTGGCCGACATCCAAGATGTCGGCCAAGCTTCCGGGAATGCCCCCTGAGGACTGGCATCATCGTGCATTGCACGATGACGCCAGTCCTGGAGTTAACCCCTAACTGCCACCAATGGTGGAGATAGGGGGTTCCAATGAACCCCCTATCTCCCGATCCGTGACAGTTAGGGGTTAATGTTTGATATTGTTGGATCGGCCAGAGCATGGCCGTTCCAACGATACCAAATATGAGTATGAAAAAAGTTGTTAAAAAAATAATAAAAAAATTATAAAAAAAATAAACAAGTTTTTTTTTCCTTTTTTTGGTTCGTTAATGCAGCAATATTGTTCCCATTTCAATTATAATGTGAACAATGATGCTGCACTAACGATTTTTGTATGCGATGCGTTTGTTAAAAATCGCGTAATTTTCCCCAAAAAAAAAATGTAACGAGACCCCATCTCTAATTTTTTTAACAAGCGCACCCCATACAAAATATAACCGCAATTGCTCGCATGTTAAAATGTGAAAAAAAACCACTTTACACATTGTAAATTATTGACAATTCATATTTTATTGCATTTTTTGTTATAATATACAGACAGGACATAACGTATACATATAATAATGACATATTATGAATCTGCCAAGTCTGACGTAAAGAACGATATATAATATGTCTGGGTCATATACTAAAATAAGCCTTCAAAACACGTTTAAACATGATGATCAAAATCGGTAAAAATGACCTCAGCACAGGGGCGGGAAAAGCCTCAGCAGCGAAAGGGTTAAGGGACAGGGAGCAGGGTACTTGAGAAGCAGGGCAGGTTAGATCTCAAGCTTCAGGATCAGGGGTCAAGTCCTGGGAAAAAAGTGAGGGAACTCACCCACGAATTCCACAACCCCTATTACCTGAATAATATACCCAGCATTGGACCCCCAGAATAATATGCACAGCACTGGGCCCCCAGAATAATATGCACAGCACTGGGCCCCCAGAATAATATGCATGTGGTGTAGTTGTGCTGGCTGCCAATGGGGGGGAAGTGGGTGTTTCTTTTGGCGGTTGGCTGTTGACAGTTGGTCATCCATTTTGTCTGCCAGTTGAGGCTGACTAGTGTCGCAGCCAGTTGCTGTCATAGGAACCTGTATGCTTAGTTGTTAATAAACCTATTAATACGAGACGTCTTGGGTTTTCATTATCTAGAACACTACAGTGGCGACGAGGCTGTTGGATCTGCATGATGGCGCTGATTGGCACTCTGCATGATTTTAATCCAGACACTGACTCTTGGATCTCTTGGGTGGAAAGGTTTGAACAGTATCTCACTGCTAATGGCATTTTGGAGACAAAACAGGTAGCCGTGTTCCTCACAGTGATTGGAGCGAAGGTGTACGACACACTCAGAGATCTCCTGTATCCAGAGAAACCTGCCAGCAAGCCGTTAGCTGTGTTAGTTGCTTTACTGCGGGCCCACTATCAGCCACAACCAATTGAAATCGCTGAAAGATGGAAGTTTTATAAAAGACATCAGGAACCTGGAGAAAGCATCTCCTCCTTTGTCTCCGCTCTCAGGAAGTTGGCAAGTACCTGTCAGTTTGGGGAGTATTTAGTCACAGCCCTCAGAGACCAGTTTGTGATGGGGTTACAGTGTGAAGCTATGATTAAGAGACTTCTTACCGAGAAAGAGCTGACCTTACACAAAGCTATGGATATCGCTAGCATCATGGAACAAGTCACCAAAGAAGCTGATGTTTTGCATAAGAAGCAAAAGACTGAGCAAGAGGCGGAAATATTTCATACAGATACCAGGGAGCGGTACAAGTGGAATGAACAGTACAATTCCTTACGTCAATGGACGGTGCATGGAGAGCCCCAAAATGGATGTTATCGATGTGGGGTGACTTCACATGAATCTCACTCATGTCGTTTCCTCAATGCCGTTTGTCACTCCTGTGGAAATAGAGGGCATACTAAAAGGGTCTGTAAGGAAGGGACGGTGCATGAAGGGAAGCCGCATAAATTGCTTCAGAAGAGAGCATATCAAATCCAGCTCCAAGACTCCTCGGATGACTCAGACAGCCACATTCCCATTCAAACAGTAAAACTTTATAAGATGGATTCAGCTTATTCAGCCATTCCTGTTCCAGTGAAGATAGAAGGGAATTTTTTGACCATGGACCTGGACACGGGAGCTGCCGTTTCTGTGATTACTGAGCAAGACTGGCGGAGATTAAAAGTAAATGTTCCAGTGATAAAGACAGCTGTTCGTCTACAGACTTATTCAAAGGAAGTATTAACCCCTCTGGGCAGTGTACATGTGAGAGTGCAGTTAAATGGACGCTTGGAAAAGCTGACGTTATATATTATGAAGTCGAGGGGTCCTCCACTATTTGGAAGAGAATGGATTCATAAATTGGGAATGCCAGACAAAGTATAATGCTTGCCACACCTTACAGACATTACCTGCGGTTTCAGCTTGGATACAGGACTTGCAGAGGAAGTTTGCCCTGGTTTTTGATGATACTTTGGGGACTGTTAAGGGACGGCAAATGTCCCTAAATATGAGGAAAAATGCGGTTCCAAATTTTTTTAAGGCACGGACTGTACCTTTTGTACTTAAAGCTGGTGTTGAAGCGGAATTGATGCGTCTAGAGAACCTTGGGATCATATCCACAGTGCGCTGCAGTGAATGGGCCTCCCCGATTGTGCCTGTGCGTAAAAAGAATGGAGACATTCGGATATGTGGGGATTTCCGTATGGCCGTTAATTCTCAACTTGCTGTAGATAAATATCCACTTCCAAAGATTGAGGACATTTTTGCGACTTTGGCCGGGGGACAGCAGTTCACCAAGTTGGATCTCAAACATGCATACCTGCAGTTACCAGTGCATCCAGAATCCAGGCCTTACCTCACCATCAATACTCATAAGGGGCTGTTCCAGTATAACAGAATGGTATTTGGGATAGCACCAGCACCAGCAATTTGGCAGCGTACAATGGATGAATTGCTTGCTGGAGTGCCGGGGACACAATGTCTGCTGGATGACATGCTGATCACTGGCCGAATGGAGAGGGAGCACCGGCAGAATGTACAAGACCTGCTCCAGATACTAATGGATAATGGACTCAAAGTTAATATAAACAAATGTGAGTTCTTGAAAGATCACCGGGAATTTTGTGGTCACGTTATTGATAAAACTGGACTTCACACCACTGATGAGAAAGTGAAAGCATTGGTAGAGGCGCCCATACCAAGGAATGTAACTCAGCTGCACTCATATTTAGGGCTGCTAAACTATTACAATAAATTTTTGCCCAATTTAGCCCATACCTTGTTTCCGTTGCATAGGCTTTTGGAAAGACAACAAAAATGGAAATGGACAGAGTCCTGCTCGGCTGCTTTTAAAGCATCAAAGGAACCAATACGCAGCTCCAGAGTCTTGGTTCACTATGATTTGTCTAAACCACTGAGTATCGCCTGTGATGCTTCTCCTTATGGGCTGGGGGCTGTGCTGTCCCATTCCACGCCTGATGGTACAGATCGACCTGTAGCTTTTGCTTCTCGCTCCCTCTCCCCAGCTGAGCGCAATTATTCACAAACTGACAAGGAGGCTTTAGCGATAACCTGGGCACTGAAGAAGTTTCACTTTTATATTTATGGCCGTTCTTTTACGCTGTTGACAGATCATAAGCCGCTATTGGCAATATTCAATCCTACAAAGAGTATTTCTCAGACCACCGCCGCTCGTCTCCAAAGGTATGCCTTACTGCTGGGGGCTTATCAGTATGAAATCCGATACAGGCCTCATGATAAACATACAAATGCAGATGCGTTTTCCCGCCTTCCTCTTCCACTCTCCACCAATTATGTTCGGGATTCACCACCTTCCATTTACTTTAGCAAAACACTTACTGCTGTTGAAATAGTCCAAGAGACCAGTAAGGATGCTGATCTTCAAGAAGTTTTGTGTTATGTACAACATGGTTGGCCATTTCAAACCTCTCCATGTCTCCGATCTTTTCACTCCAGGAATCTTGAGCGGTCAGTCAGAGAGGGATGCTTGCTATGGGGAGAGCTGGTAATTGTTCCTCCAGCCTTGCAGAAACCCACGTTACAAATTTTGCATGAAGGGCATCCAGGAATAGTCCGGATGAAACAGAAAGCCAGGGGTCATGTATGGTGGCCAACTTAGGATGAGGATATAGGCAACTACGTTGCAGCCTGTTCAGGATGTGCCCAGGCTCAGAGATCCTATCCTAGAGGTGCAATTCAGCCATGGCTTTGGCCTCTTAACCCATGGGAGAGAATTCATATTGACTTTGCAGGGCCAGTGAATGGACAGATGTTCTTAGTAGTGGTGGATGCACATTCCAAGTGGCCTGAAGTGATATTACTGCCTCAGACTACAACTGATGCCACCATTGATGCCCTGGAGAAGCTCTTTGCGACATTCAGATTGCCTAAGATACTAGTATCTGATAATGGGCCACAGTTATTAGCTCAGAAATTTAAAAGTTTCATTAAGGATCATGGTATTCAACATCTCCATACAGCTCCGTATCATCCGGCTACCAATAGTCTAGCTGAAAGATTTGTCCAGACTCTGAAAGGATTTTTAAGGAGTACTGTGACAGACCGCAAAAGCTTACCTCAACTACTCCAACAATTCTTGTTGCACTACAGGAACACAACTCACCCAACCACTGGCCAGCTACCAGCAGTTTTGATGTTTGGCAGACCACTCAGGACAAAGTTAGACTTATTGCAACCGGACAAGGAGGGTCAAATGGACATCTCACAGGAACAACGTCATGTACAGAAACAGCAGGAAAAGATGAAGCATGGAAAAAGTTCACACATATACAATATAGGGGATCCAGTCTGGATACGGATGTATAGAGGGCCAAACCGTTGGTCTCCGGCAGTTATTTCCAAGGTTTTGGGATTCCTCACCTATGAGGTTAGCACGTCCAATGGTCTGCACACCAAGAGACATTCAGCCCAGTTACGGCCCAGATCTGTTTTTGACAAACAACTGAATGACAAGGCTGAAGATTCGAAAGACATGGATATATGGATGGGGGTCTGGTATGATAATGGAGAAGTATTTTCACAAGAAGAAGAGGATTGTGCCCTTTCAAGGGAAGAAATAGATGGTGATCGTCTCAGTGAAGCAGATTCTACTTCACATGATCTGGCTGGAAATGTCAGTTTAGCTCGGAATCAAAGAGTCCGGCATCCTCCAGAACGCTGGCAAGCTCCAGACCCATTGAGGGATTTCCATCGGAGGAGTAAAAGCTTGCGGAACCACAGATACTATGTGAACCGAAAGCACAGATTATAGAATGGAAGTCAGGAGGGTCTGGAAGATACATAGACTTGTACTGGACATTTTTGCGGGGTTTTTTTTCTTTTAAAAAAAGGAAGGAGGTGTGGTGTAGTTGTGCTGGCTGCCAATGGGGGGAAGTGGGTGTTTCTTTTGGCGGTTGGCTGTTGACAGTTGGTCATACATTTTGTCTGCCAGTTGAGGCTGACTAGTGTCGCAGCCAGTTGCTGTTATAGGAAACCTGTATGCTTAGTTGTTAATAAACCTATTAATTAAAACCCAAGACGTCTCGTATTATCCAGAACACTACAATGCACAGCACTGGACCGCCAGAATTATATACACAGCACTGAACCCCCAGAATAATATACACAGCACTGAGCCCCCAGAATAATATACCCAGCACTGGACCCCCAGAATAACATACACAGCACTGAACCCCAGAATAATATACCCAGCACTGAGCCCCCAGCATAATATACCCAGCACTGGACCCCCAGAAAAATATACCCAGCACTGGACCCCCAGAATAATATACCCAGCACTGAGCCCCCAGAATAAAATACCCAGCACTGAGCCCCCAAAATAATATACCCAGCACTGGTTATAAGGATATATTTGCCCACAGCTCACATGGATATATTTGCCCACAGCTCACATGGATATATTTGCCCCAGCTCATATGGGATATATTGCCCCCAGCTCACGTGGATATTATTGCCCCCAGCTCACGTGGATATTATTGCCCCAACCTCACGTGGATATTATTGCCCCAACCTCACGAGGATATTATTGCCCCCAGCTCACGAGGATATTATTGCCCCCAGTTCACATCATGGATATAATTGCCCCCTGTTCACATCATGGATATAATTGCGCCCAGCTCACACATGGTATTTTTTGCCCCCAGCAGCTCACCTCTCCTCAGTGAGCCCGAAACGATTGAGCTGCTGGCCGCACATTGCCGGCGGCCGCTGGCAGGAAGTGCGGACGCTCGCCTGGGATCGATCAAACAGCCAGCCGCGATCTCGCGAGATCGCGGCTGGCTGGTAGATCCCAGGTGAGCGGCTGCACTTCCTGCCAGCGGCCGTTCGTAGCAGGAAAGCACGTGGCCGCCGGCAACGTGCGGCCAGCAGCTCAATCGTTTTGGACTTGGGCCACAGCGGGAACCTGCATTCCCACAGTGTTCCCACTGTGGGAGAAGTGCGGGAATGCCGTTCCCGCGGGACTCGAGCCCTGTTCAGGATGCACTATACTTGGTGAATGTACAACAACAAACAAGGCAGAAGCATCTTGGTTTGGGTATGCTCCCCATTTCTTTGCAAGTGATTATATACCTGAATAACTACACATGAGGACAGAAACAGGTGGACCAGGAGTGGTCCATGCTCTATCAGATGGAATGGCTGTAGGTGGTGCAGCCCGGCTGGGTGTAGTAGAGGTAACATCACTGCTTTGCGTGGAGAGAGCCTGTGGAGACACGAGTTCAATCCCGGCAAGAGCATCTCTCTAGTAAGTGTCCTTGGGCAAGACACCTAACAGTACATACTCGCCACCCAGGACATAGTTGAAAACGAGAGAAATCTCAATGTATTCTTCCTGATAAAATCCTTTCTCAAAACAAAATCCAGAAGTGGACATGCGTAGATGTTAGGGTTAAGTCACTGGAGTTCAATATGTGAAGGGGACCAGTAGGAAACACCTTGGGCAATATTGCATTCTTAACGCAAACGTTAGCACTCAACTATGTGAGCAGTAACGTTAAAAAACCCGTTAGCGCATTGGAGATTGTGCTTTTCAGCACAAGCTTCCTGTACATTGCGCTCCCCATGTTAAGCATAGGGAGCGCAAACAGTTAATTAGAAACATAGAAAAATGTCGGCAGACAAGAACCTTTCGGCCCATCTAGTCTGCCCAATTACATGGATACTTTACCTGGATTTATCTTTTGTTTAGGATAGCCTTATGCCTATCCCATGCCTGCTTAAATTCAATTACTGTTGTGGCCTCTACCACTTCAACTGGAAGACTGTTCCATGTATCCACCACCCTCTCAGTAAAATAATGCTTCCTGATGTTACTTTTAAACCTTTGCCCCTCTAATCTAAGACTATGTCCTCTTGCTTTGCTACTTTGTTTCCGTTTAAATATACTCCCTTCCTCTACCTTGTGGATTCCCTTTACGTATTTAAATGTTTCTATCATATCTCCTCTGTCTCGTCTTTTTTCCAAGCTGTACATGTTAAGATCATTAAGTCTTTCCTGGTTAACTGCTGCGTGGCATAATTAGCATTAACTCAAAAGTTAACCACAGCTTGGAGCTGGTGCTAACTGACTCCGCTCCTGTGGATTCAGCTATCACCAGGTACAAATCCGCCCCAAAATTAGATGTGGGTCGATCTGCTGCTTCTGGCCACCAGGAGCAGAGTGAGACTGGGGAAAAAAAGTCCCCAGTTTCTCTCCGCGATCAGTCCGTGGACATGCAGGATCTTGCGAGAGTCGAGATCTTGCAGGTCATGTGACTTGTCAGTCAGAGCTACAATGGAGTCCTATGGACTCCAGGAGGGGATGCTCGGGGTAGTGCATTAATGCTGCATTAACTGGCAGGCTGCTTAATTGGCGCCTGCCCTGTAATATGGTGCTAAAACAGGGACGCTAAGGAGAAACCTGCAGGCTCAGGTTTTCCTTCTTACCGTCCCCATTTTAGCGCCATGTATGTAATACTGCCTGTATCTGTAACAGATCTCTGTACCCCCGACAGGGTCACATCTGCCAATGCTGCTTCCTTGCTGGAACCCTTGTGTTCCACCCAGGCAGACTCCTGTGCCTTTACCCAGTCCGTAGCCGCAGCTTAAAGATGGGTACACAGAGAGCCTTACTAGACATCCCCCAGAAATAAGACGAGTCTGTAGAAATTAGTTCTGTCAGGGTTAGAATAGATCAGCTACCAATGTATACAGCTGCTACCCAAACCATGAGTCGTGACTGCATGTAGGGTTGAAATAGAACTGGTTTAATCAGGGACAGACACACACACATATATTTATACGGTCACACATGGGTCATTTACATACACAAAACTTCCCCTAGAAACTGCTGGGGGACCCAACCAGACAATGGGACACATTTACAGAGCTGGTGTCCGGCGCTAGCACTCACAATCTTCAGTTTCAATAAAAGATATTCAGCCTGGGATCGAGTCCTCAATGAAATACACCGCAAACGCATTTCGCTAGAAGTAGCTTCATCAGTGGGTGTAATTACATCCACTGATGAAGCTACTTCTAGCGAAACGCGTTTGCGGTGTATTTTATTTATTGTTTTAATAAAACCGATTGTGAATTTCCACCCTGTATGATCCTTGGTGATTTATTCCTTCGGCATCCTGAATAAATATTTCTAAGCATCTGGTTTCCTGCCTTGTGGACCTGAGGTTGGGGAATCGGTGCCCCTTGATTTAAATCCACCGATCTGCCTTCTGTTTGGTGCCCATTTATTTAAATCGGCACCAGAATATGTGAGTATATCTCCTATTTTTTCACTCTTATCTGGGACGATACAGTCTGCACTTAATTCCTCACTTCCATTTTTTTCTTCCACCTCCATCAACTGTTTCATTGAGGACTCGATCCCTGGCTGAATATCTTTAATTGAAACTGAAGATTGTGAGTGCTAGCGCCGGACACCAGCTCTGTAACCTGCATCTTTATACCTAAACGGTTTTGGGGATTTGCCGTTTGTTTGGACAGCCCGGCTGCTGCATCTCGAATCTGGCCAGCAGGAGCAGGGTTGTCAGGGCAGCTTGCTCCTCGGCCTGGCCTCTCTCCTTCTCACATACACCGGCACATGCTTGTGATGGTGCTGTGTGAGGAAGGGGCAGGGCAGTGTGCTTGGAGGCTCTCAAGACTCAGAGCCAGTGGAAGCAGGGGCAGCCATGATGGTAGGAGGGCTGCTCCCCCTCCTCTCCCTGCCTGTCACATGGAGGGGTATGGCTTGTGCCAGCCAGGGGCAGCGTTTCTCTTTTGCACAGCGATCTCTTCCCACAGCCACTGATCAGCAGGGGCCCGTCTGCTCGCTGGTGGCCAGGCCTAGGTAGGCCGCAGAACCTCCTCCTGAGGCCTGCAGTCTAAAGTAAAAATAGCTGCCGCGGCAGCCCCCAAGTCCTCGGGCCCCTTACTGCAGCATAGGGCGTAATGCCCCGATGGCGGCCCTGTCCCTGGTTTTATATAACCTACACGGTCAAGTGAGGGGTCATTTGAGAAGCCAGAGTCTTCTAGCCTTTCCAACAACATCTCGCATGACCATGTGATATTTACAAAGACGGAAACAGAAAAATCACAAGAGAAATCTGAATAGAAATTTCATTGTTTTAAAATATTGCATTCTGATGAGACATGACACATTGTAATGATATATTTTGTAAAAAATGTATAATTTGTCTGGGTCCTACATTAACCCTTTTGCTGCTGAGGCATTTCACACCTCTGTGCTGAGCTAATTTTTACCGTTTTCGCTCATCATGTTTAACCGGGTTTTGAAGCCTTATTTTATTATATGACCCAGACATATAATATATCGTTCTTTCCGGCAGACTCATAAATATATCATACGTATACGTCAAATCCTGTCTTTATATTATAAACAAAAAATGCAATAAAATTTGAATTTAATAATTTAGAACGTGTAAAGTTTTTTTTCACATTTTAATATGCAAGCATTTGCGGCTTGTTAATTTTTTAAATTGTGTCGTTACTTTTTTTGGGGGAAAATTTACACGATTTTTAACCCCTTAGTGACCGGGCGGTTTTACACAAATCCGTCTTTTAGTGACCGCTGCTGTTTTTACGTTTCTGCGCTGTTAGTGTTTAGGTCAAATTTTCCTCTTACTCGTTTATTCGACCCACACATATTATACACCCTTTTTCCCGCCATTAAATGGACTTTCTAGAAATACCATTATTTCCATCATATCGAATAATTTACTATAAAAAAAAATATGAAATATGAGGAAAAAAATGGTAAAAACACACTTTTTCGTAATTTAATCCCCAAAATCTACAACCACCCAAAAAGACCCCGGCTAAATAGGTTCAAAATTTTGTCCCGAGAATAGAAATACCCAATTTTTGCATGCGTTTGCTTTTTAACCCCTTCACTGCTGAGACAGTTCACCTATGTGCGCTGCGCTCATTCTGACCATTTTCTGCTAATTATTTTTAGATGACAGCCTAGGTCCTATTTAATTAAACTCCCCCCAGACAAAAAAACTTTTGAAAAAAAAACTTTTTTTTATTTTATTTAATTTTTTTTTTTTTTTTAATTTAATTTTTTTTAATTTAATTTTTTTTTAAAACCAAACCTGGTCATGTTTGGTATCATTTGAAAGGCCATAATCAGGCCTTTCAAATGATGGCAAATATGACCATCTAGCTGCCATGGATCGGGAGATAAAGGGATCCTTAGGATCCCCTTATCTCTACATGGCAGCTAGAGGGTTAACTGGCCCACTGACATCCTCACACATATGGTGAGGTTGTCAGTGGGTGGGGGGGACCTGGAGGCTTGGCTGACATCCAAGATGTCAGCCCCCCTCCAGGTTTGAATCACGTTTTGGCGCCAATTGGCGCCGCAACGTGATCCGGCGGCGAAACAGTTAATGCCATACACCGCTGGAAAGGGGAGGCTCTCCCCTCTCCAGCGGTGCAAACGGCATCTCCTAGCTTCAATGGTTGGGGAGATAGAGGGCTCCGAAGGAGCCCCCCCCTCCCCTCCATTGAAACACATGGGGGCACCTTCTGATGACGTCACCACGCAGCGTGGCGACGTCATCAGCCTCGCCTGCCCATGTAAATCACATGGGCAGGCTTTTCCCTGCCAGATCGCCGTGGGATCCGACGAGGGAGGTGAGTATCGGGCGGGAGGGGGATTTGGCGCCGCTGACGTACCCTGTACGTCCGCGGGTCTAAGGGAGACCCGAGGACAGGACGTACAGGGTACGTCAGGGGTCATTAAGGGGTTAACAAACGCACCCCATACAAAAATCTTTAGTGCAGCATCATTGTTTCCATTATAATTGAAATGGGAACAATATTGCTGCATTAAAAAAAAGAAAAAAAAAATTTTTCCTCTACTTTGTACATGGTCATGTTTGACATTGTTGTAAAGGCCATGCTCTGGCCGATCCAATGATATCAAACATTAACCCCTAGATGCCACGGATCGGGAGATGATAGGGGTTCCAATGAACCATCTCCACCATTGGTGTCAGCTAGGGGTTAACTCTAAGGCTAGGGTCAGACTGAGGCAGTGCGAACGCGCGTTCTGGCGCACATAATCACGGCCGCACTAGCAGCAGATGATGGGCAATGACAGCCAATATACGAAGTACGGTCGCACAAAAGTCCGGCCGCGCAACGCAAGTGGAAAATGAACGCATTTTTTCGAGAACGTTAAACCGCTGGTACTGACGTACAGAGTGCGCTGCGGCCGCATAGCAGCGTGTGTGCGTGATTAGGAGACGTCAGACGCTGCTAATGTCCGGCCAACATAACGTTCAAACAGCCGGATTTCCCTAGACTTCTTTTCACCCCATCGTCATGAAATACGTCCAGAATTGCGCATCGTCTGACCACTTAAGCGTATTCCGTGAAAAAATGCGTGCGCACGCATCGACGTACATTTTGACGGTGGCCGCAGAAAATGCGCTCATCTGTCCCTAGCCTTAAACTGACGTCATCGCTCTATGCACGATGATGCCAGTCGTCAGGGGGATATCCTAGAAGCTTGGCCGACATCCAAGATGCCGGCCAGCTCCGGGAGAGGATCACGATCCGGCCCCCAAGGGGTTAAAGCCAGGCACCGTTTGGAAGGGCAGGCTGTGCCCTTTTAAATGATGCCTGCCTTTAAATCGCTGACCCCCGGCGATCAGGAGGGAGAGAAGTCCGAAGAACCCCCCCCTCCCTGTCAGGCACTTTCTCCGGAATCCCGGACGATTGCTGCCTCCTGTGCAAGGACGCACTCAGCACGTCCATCACACAGGTGATGCACTTGGCAGGACGCGCTGAGCGTGTCCTTAGCAGCTAAGTGGTTAAAGCATGACTTCAAATACGGTTTAAATGTCATGAGCAAAAAAAAATAAATCAAAATGAGCACAGGGTTAACTTCTAGGTATCAAACCAATGGAGTTGACTGTACAAAGCTATTTCTGGGATACACTCAAACTCTATACAACTAGTGTGTATACTGTATATAGTGTGTATACTGTAGGTTCAAACCTCTGTGTATGTTCATGTATCGGGTGTGTATATAGCCATGTGTCGTTTTGTGTGTCTGGGTGTTTGTGTCTTGGGGGGTTATTCAGAGAGGTGAAAACCAGGAGAATGACTGGAGAATTGAAAATTCTAGGTCAAAATAGCCAAATCAGAAACATTCTCCCATTTATCTCACTTTCAAATTGGCGATTTGGTCTAGATTGTACATTCTCCTGGCAATTCAAGGTTTTCACCTCTCTCCGAATATCCCTGTAGGTCAAGATAGCCGAACCAGAAGTCTCCCATTTATCTCACTTTCCAAATCAGCTGTGGTCTAGATTGTTCTCTTCTCCTGGTTTTCACCTCTCTGAATAACCCCCTTGGTGTTTGTACAGCTGTGCATGAGTGTGTACCTGGGTGCAGATCCCCCAAATGTCCCTGTTTTTGAGGGACAGTCCCTATTTTGGGTACAAATCCTTCGTTCCTCTTTTTTTTCTCCTTTTAGGAGCTCCTCCTTTTATATAGGGAGTGCATAACAGAGCTGCAAAGCAATAACACTCCCAGCAATGTGTCTAAACTACAATAACAGGTCTATTCAAAGAAAGGTGAAACTCAGGAGAATGACTGGAGAAGTGAAAATTCTAGGTCCAAACACCCAAAGCAGAAATATTCTCACTTTCCAAATTGGCTATTTGGTCTAGAGTGTTCTCTTCTGCATGCTCTTGATTTTCACCTTTCTCTGAATAGACCTGATAATGTTAGAAAATTCTCTAAGATACTTTACTTTTGTTGTAAATACATTTTTATTGACATAAAGGCCTGATAGTTTGTGATGCTCACCAAAAAGTCTAGGAATAGCCTCCAGCAACACGTGTGTTTATCTGTATGCTTATCAGTTAAGGCTAGGGTCAGACTAACGCATTTTTCACGTTGTCCGTGAAAATGTGCGTTCGAAGAATGGACGTATTTTTTCACGGAATACGCGATAGCGGTCATACGATGCGCAGTTTCATCCGTGATTTTGTACGGATCATCAATAAAACCCTTTTTGCGTCTGGACGTTATGTTGGCCGGACATTAGCAGCGTCTGACATCTCCTAATCACGCACACACGCCGCTAGCCGACGCAGCGCACTCTGTACGTCAGTACTAGTGGTTTAACGTTCTCGAAAAAATGCGTTCATTTTCCACTTGCGTTGCGCAGCCGGACTTTTGTGCGATCGTACATCGTATATTGGCCGTCATTGCCTGTCATTTGCTGCTAGTGCGGCCGTGATTAAGTGCGCCTGCACGCGCGTTCGCACTGCCTCAGTCTGACCCTAGCCTTAGACCTAAGGCATTTAATTTCTGGTGGTGCTCAATTCTCACTGACCGGCAGAGCATGTGCCATAATGCAGACTGCAAAACATTGTTGTGCGAGGTCTGTCAGGTGTCACCTGAGCAGCAGGAGAACAGACCCTGTGCAGCAATGTTCTGGTGAGAATGAGTGTGATGAGCACAGCCTGCGATCTGGTGCTCTGCCTGTCACTGTAAACTGAACACCAGATCTCAGCCAAAGCTGGTATAGTGCCCCTCCTGAAACTTCTGTCTGGATCCACCCCTGGACAATGTGTCCTTTTTGGGGGGGGTGAACATTGGAAGGTGCTACATAATGCATATCGCCCCCCTGCACAATCCACTTTCCATATCGTTCCATGCAGTAGTCAGCAACCTTGGCCATCAAGCTGTTTTGGAACTACATCCCATGATGCTCAACCGTATTGGAAATGTAGTTCCTAAGCATCTGAAGGTCAAGGTTGTGGATTATTGATACAGGTAATGTTCAAGATAGTGAATGATGACAGTGTCTGCCCTACATCTGCCAACCGTCTCCTCCGACTGAATATTTCAGGTTACCCCTGCCAAGGAGGCGGCAGAACTCTGCAGGGGGTGACAAGCCCAGAAATCTGAAACTGTGCATTATGGGAGAGTGAGTCACATGAAGGTGGGGGCACGACATGAAGTCTACAGAGGGATGAGGGATATGCGCCTTGCAAATCTGGAAATAATTTTGGGGAAAACAGAACCAAAATTAGAATTGTTAACTATCCACAGAAACAAAAGAAATGTCACACGCCACAAAAAAATACCCTCATCAAAATCCAAGAAACCTCAACACACATAACTGCCTAGAAAACATGTGCTGGATTGGTGTGCGAAAGCAAGGGCAGAACAATTACCCCCAATTGCCAAAACCGCCCAGCCCTGGTCTGCTGATTATAAAGGGGCGCTGGGCTGTCTATACATACAGCACTGCAGGAAACAGCCTTTTAGAGGATGGGGTTAACCTGCTTATATTTGTAGGAGAGTTAATTATAAGCACTATGTTTGTGTCCAATAAATAGCCATATGATACATTTCACAGGCCTGTGAATTTGAGGGTCATAAAAAACATTTTTCCAAATATCTGGTGGTCTTCATATGAATTTGAGGTGCTGAATGCAAAAAGTACTGCAAATTTTCTCCATCGTTTACAGTTCCCCCCCCCCACCCCACAAATGGCTTTTACATTTTTTTCCCTTGGATTATGAGACTGGATGAAATTTGTTCAGAATTCCCCCCTAAATACCTATTTTGTGGCTGTACTGTATTTATGTACCGGAATTATACAGGTTGGTTATCTGGCCTGCTGACACAACCATGTTGAATGTCTCTAATAGACATTCAGAATACTTATTCACCGATATGAAACACATTAGAGTCTCCTCGACTCGCCTGGCCTTCAAGAAGTCTCTGAAAAACCATTACTTTAGAGAAGCCTATCGGCTTGCTCCATATTCACATTGTAAATTTCTTGCTCTCCACTACTTCACATACAGGGTTATTCAAAGAGAATCGAAAAGTCATCGCTCGTTTGGTGACTTTTAGTTCCCTGCAATTCGGCGATCCTTGTTCGGCGACCCTGCGGTGTATTCAGCAAGCACCACAGGGCCCCCGTACTGCAGGGAAAACCCGACGCAAACCCGACGAACACTCACTGCAAAACCCGCCAAACACTGACCGACCACTCACCGAAACCGCTGGATTAACCCTGCAGAACATTCCAGAGAAACCCGACTAGCCGCCGATCACAGTGCAGAGCAGCCGCCGGAAAAACCCGAAATGCAGACGAATGAGGTGAAAAAAAACCAGTACGCTTGAAATGCTGTTTGCAAAAAAACTACTGAATGAAAAGGTCTGGAATTTACATATAAGATCCAATGAATGATAAAAGGGCTGTTACAGTAAAAAGAAAAGAAACATAGAAAATGTCGGCAGATGAGAACCTTTCGGCCCATCTAGTCTGACAATTACATGGATACTTTATCTGGATTTATCTTTTATTTAGGATAGCCTTATGCCTATCCCATGCTTGCTTAAATTCAATCACTGTATTGGCCTCTACCACTTCTACTGGAAGGCTGTTCCCTCAGTAAAATAATGCTTCAAGAAGAAACATTTTTTCCCAAAAAAGCCTAACAGATCCTAAAAAAAATCTAAAAATAGAGAATTTTTACTGCAGAATATAATAAACGGTTTATTAGATATTGTATTAAAACGTGAATATTTTTAACATTGAAGCCTATGGGATTCATCTGAATAATAATGCCGAATGAAACCACCGAAGAGCAGGGCATTTTGGCAACTTTTCCCTGCTGTTTTGTGTTCTCTGAATAGACGGAGCATTGCTTCTCTATGGGGATTTCACTGCCCTCGAACAGGCACCGTATGTGCAGGCAATTCACCAACAATTGGCGAACTACCTGCTCTCTGAATAGCCGAAGGGCCAGGAAAGGTAACCGTATGCTGAATTTCAGTGCTCGGTTACCTTTCGGCCACAATTCGGATCTCTTTGAATAACCCCCATACTCAGCCACTTACCCTCACCTAGTGTGTCATCCCTCTCCTCTTAGATTGTAAACTCTCAAGCAGGATCCTCTGTCCTACTGTTCCGTGACATCTAACTCTGATATCGGCAAACTAATCTTTAAATTACCCTGCAATTCTACACCAACTCACCATTTGGTGAAGAGCATCTTTGCGGCATGACTCGTTAAGACAGACTTTAACCCCTGCCTATATGCATGAGGAAGCATGAAAAATTTACCATATGAAAATGGGATGCTGATAAACTCTCACTTTGTCTGATATGGAACACAGGTATCAGCTCAAAACAACAAAACATACACATTGTGCAAAACACTCAGGTCTATTCACTAAAGGTTGAAGTCAGGAGAAGTTACAGTTATTGGTATTGTTCAGTACCAGCGTGGAGGGCAAGGTGGCGAACCCAAAATGCAGTGATGCAATGGAAACAAGGTGTGGGAAAATAGGGGTTTATTGCCAGATTCAGGTAAAATAAATCCAGATTATGCAGGGTGAAGGGCAGAATTTAAATGCGAGCGATCAGAGGGATATGCAATGCTGGGGACACAAAGGGATGCAGGAAACAATACAGGGAGACACAGAGGACAGATACACTTAAGAGACCTACTGGGGATACGAGACAGGACAGGAAAAGGGCTGTATGGAATCTTGATTGCAGAGGAACTCAGGATGCAGATTAGGGTTCCCACCTGTCCGGTTTTGACCCGGACTGTCTGGTTTTGGGGTCATGTGTCCGGGTTTGACACACTCTGCCACCCGGACACATGACTCCTAGCAAGTACCGGCACCTCCGTCCCATACTTACATTTATGCGCACCCCCGTCGACGCGATCCTCTCTTCCTCTATTCAGCCGAGACTGCACTGCCCACTGTCAGTGATGCGCAGGCGCAGCGGCTCACGTGACATTTGCATGCATGCAGGCCGGCTCCAGTCAGGCCCAACGAGAGTCAGGGAGAGAGGCGTGCGTGCCGCCTGTGCTTCACTGGAACTGGTACCGTCTTCAAATCGTGCCGGTGCTGCCTGCCTGTCCTGTCCACCGTCCAGACTAATCTCCACCACCGAATCCAGCAACAGAAACTCAGTGTGAGTGAGCGCAGCATCAGCCATATTACCAGCCTGCCATGTGTTCTACCAATGTGCCAGCCATAATACCAGTCTGCCATGTCTATTACCTATGTGCCAGCCATATTACCAGTCTGCCATGTGTACTACCTATGTGCCAGCCATAATACCAGTCTGCCATGCCTATTACCTATGTGCCATATTACCAGTCTGCCATGTGTACTACCTATGTGCCAGCTGTGGCAGATTAGATCTGTATTTCTATCTATATAAGGGTCTGCCTGTGTATATATGTCTAAGTGCCTGTTTATATATATCTCCTCCATATAGATTCATATTTGTGTCTGACCATTTGGGAAGCGTATCTCTGAGTCCACAGCTGCTAAGAGTGAGTGCTAAAATGTAATGAAAATGGTTAGCTTTCTCCCCTGGGGGGAGGATATCACACGTGGCTGTAAAATGGAATGTCTTTGAACTGCCATATCATGTAGCCTAATAGTCGCACCTTGGGAGCCAACCCGGCACCAAGATTTAGGCCCTATCTTCAAAGACAGGAGGCACATCCTTGATCCCTGGGGGGTAGATGGACACCTTTGGGCAATTAAGGATTAATGACAAGCGTACTGAGCATGCTCTGGAGAAGGGAACTCTGGGATATGTAGTGCAGGAGGCTGGGCCATTTGTGGGTGGGTTTTGGAAGGACCAGGAAGTGTATAAATTCTGAAAACTGGCCATGTGCTTTGGCTGTTCACTTGGGGTACATTCAAAAGATGACTGATCTGTCCATGCTCTATCTCCAGGCGCCATGAGCCACCGATGCTAGCTTACTGTGTAGTTTGTCGTAATTAAGGCTCTGTGGACAAAACATTTTTTAGATACATAAACGAGAAAAGAAAAGTAAAACAAGGATTAGTTAGATTAAAAACAAAGGAAGGAAGGTATGTAGAAGAGGATAAAAGTCTCGCTGACTGCCTCAATGAATATTTTTGTTGAGTCTTTGCAGAAGAAAAGGAAGGAAAGGGACCTCAGTTAGGAGGAAACACTAACAAGACCATTACATATCAGTTTACAGATGAGGAGGTTCTACAGCAGCTGTCTAAAGTAAAGACAAATAAATCAATGGGGCCTGATGGGATCCACCCTAAATTATTAAAAGAGCTCATTGATGTAATAGCAAAACCGTTAACAGATTTATTTAACCAATCCTTGCTAATGGGAGTCGTCCCAGAAGACTGGAAATTAGCAAATGTTGTGCCCATTCACAAGAAGGGTAGTAGGGAGGAATCTGGGAACTATAGGCCAGTTAGTCTTACGTCAGTAGTGGGGAAATTAATGGAAACCATGTTAAAGGAAAGGATTGTTGAACATCTAAAAACACATAGATTACAGGATCAGAAACAACATGGGTTTACCTCAGGGAGATCATGCCAAACTAATCTTATTGATTTTTTTGATTGGGTAACAAAAATAATAGACACAGGTGGTGCAGTAGACATTGCTTATTTAGATTTCAGTAAGGCTTTTGATACTGTTCCGCATAGAAGGCTTATCAATAAATTGCAATCTTTGAGCTTGGATTCCAATATTGTTGAATGGATTAGGCAGTGGCTGAGTGACAGGCAACAGAGGGTTGTGGTAAATGGAGTTTATTCGGCACAAGGTCTTGTTACCAGTGGGGTACCTCAGGGGTCAGTACTTGGACCCATTCTATTTAATATTTTTGTTAGTGATATTGCAGAAGGTATTAATGGAAAAGTATGTCTTTTTGCTGATGACACAAAGATTTGCAACAGGGTTGACGTTCCTGGAGGGATCAGCCAAATGACAAATGATTTAGGTAAACTAAAAAAATGGTCGGAGCTGTGGCAATTGAGTTTTAATGTGGATAAGTGCAAGATAATGCACCTGGGACGTAAAAACCCAAGGGCTGAATATAGAATATTTGATACAGTCCTAACCTCAACATCTGAGGAAAAGGATTTAGGGGTTATTATTTCAGAGGATCTAAAGGTAAGTAGTCAATGTAATAGAGCAGCAGGAAATGCTAGCAGAATGCTTGGTTGTGTAGGAAGAGGTATTAGCAGTAGGAAAAGGGAAGTGCTCATGCCACTGTACAGAGCACTGGTGAGACCTCACTTGGAGTACTGTGTGCAGTACTGGAGACCGTATCTCCAGAAGGATATAGACATCTTAGAGAGAGTTCAGAGAAGGGCTACTAAAATGGTGTACGGCTTGAAGGAGAAAAGTTACCAGGAAAGGCTTAATGATCTTAACATGTACAGCTTGGAAAAAAGACGAGACAGAGGAGATATGATAGAAACATTTAAATACGTAAAGGGAATTCACAAGGTAGAGGAAGGGAGTATATTTAAAAGGAAACAAAGTAGCAAAACAAGAGGACATAGTCTTAGATTAGAGGGGCAAAGGTTTAAAAGTAACATCAGGAAGCATTATTTTACTGAGAGGGTGGTGGATACATGGAACAGTCTTCCAGTTGAAGTGGTAGAGGCCAAAACAGTAATTGAATTTAAGCAAGCATGGGATAGGCATAAGGCTATCCTAAACAAAAGATAAATCCAAGTAAAGTATCCATGTAATTGGGCAGACTAGATGGGCCGAAAGGTTCTTATCTGCCGACATCTTTCTATGTTTCTATGTTTCTATGGTTAACCCTTTTCTTTTATTTGCTGTGTAGTGTGTAAGTGATTTATTCTAGCTATAATTTTTCCTGTAACAAATGCACTGTGATTATATATATATCTTTGTTCTATATCTTAAATAAACCTAATCTATTTAAGTTCTGCTTCTGGCTGATGAGATCCACGCTAACGAAGAGATTGGGAGTATTGCTATTTGCTTTAAACTCGGTTAGATAAGAAATTGCGAGTTGCAGTTGTCGGGGACGGCAGGGATTGTGGGGTCGGTAGTCACTGTCCGAGTCTAGGGTAGGCAGATAGTGCGGTTGCTTAGCCCTGCGTCTCCCGTTGCGACGCTCGTAGTGTCCATGAGGACTGGTGGCAGCGTAACTAATAAAATAGGAAAGTGAGCTCAGGGATTGTGGGAGACATAGTCATTACCCTCTTCAAGAGAAGATTTGTACTGTGCTGCACTCTTGGGATCATTGCATCGCACTCTATGTGCCTGTTGTGAGAGAAAGTGTGGCCGGGACGGTTAGATAAACGCGTGTGATTATTTGGGTCTAGGATAGACAGATAGTGAGCGGCTTAACCCGGCGTCTTTCGCAGCAGCACGCGTAGTGGTCGTGACAACTGCTGGCAAGCGGTGGGATATCAGGTTAGTATTTGGATCTGTGAAGCAACATAGATCCAGATACTAAAGAAATTGGTTTTCCAATTTCCAGAGCTGAACTCAGTGCATTTATTAGAATTTACACAATACACAGCAGTTCCCTTCCCCCTTCTTTGTTTTCTTTTCTATCTTTTATTTGGCTGGAGTGAGAATGTCGCAACAACCATCGGAAAAAACCTTAGAACAATTATGTAAAGACAAAAATATTTTGACGAAGGATAAGAAGAAGGATGAACTTTTGCAAGCCCTCGAGGATTATGAGGCGAGGCAAGCAGTCCAGGACGCAGCAGAGCAGGGTACCACGCTTGACCCAGCCGAAGGAAGCGCAAGTCCAGTGGAAAGGACAGTGTCAAGTGCTTCGCCCAAGGGTGATACTGCCCTGGATGTTTACTTGCAGACTGTTTTAAAACATGTGGACTCTGCGGACTCTCAGATGCGGCTTCAGCTCATCCTGCAGTACCAAGAGCGAGAGGAGCGCAGAGCTGAACGCGAAGCTGCGGAGCGCAGAGCTAAGGCTGAACGCGAAGCTGCGGAGCACAGGGCTGCGTGTGAGTGTGAAGCTGCGGAGCGCAGGGCTGTGGGTGAGCGAGAAGTGGCAGAGCGCCAAGCCGAACGGGCACATCAGCTCGCTCTGGCACAGGCAGGCAGAACGCAATTATCTCCTGCTCCTGCGGGCGCTGCAGAGCTCTCTACGCCCAGACCTCGTGCTGAGAACCTTCCCACCCTGGACAAAGATGGGGACCTAGATGTGTTCCTGCGAAGTTTTGAAAAGCACCAGCTGCCCAAGGAGCAATGGGCCAGGTACCTCACTCCTGGACTAAAAGGTCCAGCGCTCGAAGCCTTTGCAGAGTTACCAGCTGAGAGCGACCAGGACTATGAGGCGATTAAAGCCGCGTTGCAGAGACGTTATAACCTCACGCCAGAGGTATATCGCAAAACGTTCAGGTCCTTGCAGAAGCGGGCCGCGGAGAGCTACTCTGCAGTCGTGAGCCACCTGACCACCCTATTTCGAAAATGGGTCAGGGGGCTGAAGATTGACACCTTGGATGCCCTGGAAGACCTGTTAATCAAGGAGCAGTTCGTGCAGCTATACCCACCTGAGATCCAGGAATGGCTTCTGAATCGCAAGCCCGAGACGGCCCTGGAAGCTGGTGAGCTGGCCGATTTCCATGCGGCCAACGGAACGTCTGTGGACCGGAGCAGAGGGTCCCCCAAAGGATCATCTGGATGGAAGCCCAACTCATCACGACCCCCTGACATCACGGCGGCAGCGCCCCCCTTTGTGCCAGTCTCTGCTGGGGAGGGGGGAACAAGTCCTTTGCCTGGAAGAAGTGTGAGCCGTCGCTGTTTTATTTGTCACAGTGTCAACCATCTCCTGGCAGCGTGCCCGCAGAGGAAGAAGTCTGCATCCACAGCTGGGGGAGGATACCCCTCGGCATCACCCTCTGTCCTGTTCGTGACCAGATTGGAGGGCAGCGCCAATGTGAACCAGCAAGCAGTCATTGTCGGGACTCCGGTATCTGTGGGTTTAAGAGATAGGCGGCTGAAGTAACTTTGGTGCGTCCAGGGTTAGTCAGCCCTGCAGACTTTATTCCTGGCAGGACTCTAGCAGTAAAGGGTTTTGGTGGGGTACGTCCTGCGGTGCCAATGGCCCAGGTTTATTTGGACTGGGGAGCGGGGAGAGGTCTGCGGGAGGTGGGAGTGTCTGAAAATATTCCTACAGATGTGTTACTGGGCACGGATTTGGGTAAATTGGTGTCACAGTATGTGCTGGAAAGGGATGCTGGGGGTTTACCCAGGCCCACTCTACAGTGGGGACGGCTGTGTGTGGGGGTGCACAACAGGATTCCTGGACGGGAGGGCAGGGATTGGCAGTGAGTCAGTCTGCGCCTGCGCCAGGTGTGCCCGAGGTGTTGTGTGGTAGCATGAGGGGGCAGTATGACTGGGAAGAAAGGCAGGGGGCGAGTGAATGCCCGCCTGCACCTGAGTCAGCTGGTTCCCCGGACCCCATGAGTGGGGAGGCCGCGGTGCCCATGGTGGAAGTGGGTACCCGCTGGCAGTCTGCAGGGAGTAGGGCACAAGGCCCATCTCTGCCGCGTGATGGTGTGGATCAGAATGCCTGGGAAGGGTGGCAGGATACTGTGGTGTGCCTGCCTAGACCAGACTCAGGTGTGTCTGTGACGCCACGCGGTTGGGAGGGAGGACAAAGGACCAAGGCAGGTTCCTTTAGGGCTGAACCAACTGGGTCGGTGGTGCTGGAGGGAAAGTGTGGGCATCGGAAGGCCTGGAATGAGCAGGATACCGCTGTGTGCCAGCCTGTGCCATGGATGTCTGAGACTGTGCGTGGCGCAGAGGGCATACTGGGTAGTCAGAAGGAGAGGCCTAGGGTGGCAGAGGGTTTTCCAGGGCCTGAACCATCCAGGTTGGTGGTGCCAGGTGAAAGGAGTGGAGGGCAGAACATCCTGGATGGGGAGGATACTTTGGTATGCCAGTCTGTGTCGCATGTGTCTGAGGCTGCGGATGGCACCGAGCGCATGCTGTGTGGTCAGGGGGAAGGGCCTGGGGTGGACGCGTGTTGCCCTGGTGGAAAGCCAACCAGATTCCCAGTACCACAGGAAACTGGTACTGAGCAACCTCCCTGTGGGGAGGGTGGCATACGGCTGTATGCTCATCGGCTACGAAGCAAGGCGTGCTTGAAAAACTGTGGGATACCGTGGGGAAACTGTGTGCAATGGAGGGCGAGACGAGCGTGAGCGTGGAGAATACTGTGCCCCATCTGTATGGTGCCCCAAATTCTGAATGTGGGGGGGACAGTGAGAGACGGGGAGGCAGCGGGTCCTGGTGTGGCCCCTGTGACCTCGCAGCCATCTGCCCAGAGCCAGGTGCGATGCCGGACTCTGTTGGCAGATGCAGGGGGGACGTTTACTGGGAAGCAGGGCGCTTCACCCTGTTTCTCCATACCCCCTGCTGTAAGAATGGCTCCAGAGCAGGCGACTGGTTATGAGGATTCTGCTGCCTGCAAGACGGGGGTGCAAGCTGAGAGTGACCCCCTTCCCCAGGCTTGGGAGAGGTGGGGTAGAATGGTGGAGTCGCCAAAGGCCTCCATGGGGAACTGTGTGATGTGGTTGCGAGAGGGAATGCAAGCGTTGGTGGGCCAGGTGCACGGACACCTATGTGTCACCCATTCCAGGTGGTTTGCTCGATGTCAGTGGGCAAACACGGGTTAAGACACACGTGAGAGGCATGTTAGCCCCTCCCTTTCTGCATCTCCTTTTGTATGGGAGATGTGGCAAATTAGATCTGTATTTCTATCTATATAAGGGTCTACCTGTGTATATGTGTCTAAGTGCCTGTTTATATATATCTCCTCCATATAGATTCATATTTGTGTCTGACCATTTGGGAAGCGTATCTCAGGGTCCACAGCTGTTAAGAGCGAGTGCTAAAATGTAATTAAAATGGTTAGCTTTCTCCCCTGGGGGGAGGATATCACACATGGCTGTAAAATGGAATGTCTTTGAACTGCCATATCATGTAGCCTATTAGTCGCACCTTGGGAGCCAACCCGGCACCAAGATTTAGGCCCTATCTTCAAAGACAGGAGGCACATCCTTGATCCCTGGGGGAAGATGGACACCTTTGGGCAATTATGGATTAATGACAAGCGTACTGAGCATGCTCTGGAGAAGGGAACTCTGGGATATGTAGTGCAGGAGGCTGGGCCATTTGTGGGTGGGTTTTGGAAGGACCAGGAAGTGTATAAATTCTGAAAACTGGCCATGTGCTTTGGCTGATCACTTGGGGTACATTCGAATGATGACTGATCTGTCCATGCGCTATCTCCAGGCTCCAGGAGCCACCGATGCTAGCTTACTGAGTAGTTTGTCGTAAGTAAGGCTCTGTGGTTAACCCTTTTCTTTTATTTGCTGTGTAGTGTGTAATTGATTTATTCTAGCTATAATTTTTCCTGTAACAAATGCACTGTGATTATATATATATGTTTGTTCTATATCTTAAATAAACCTAATCTATTTAAATTCTGCTTCTGGCTGATGAGATCCACGCTAACGAAGAGATTGGGAGTATTGCTATTTGCTTTAAACTCGGTTAGATAAGAAATTGCGAGTTGCAGTTGTCGGGGACCGCAGGGATTGTGGGGTCGGTAGTCACTGTCCGAGTCTAGGGTAGGCAGATAGTGCGGTTGCTTAGACCTGCGTCTCCCGTTGCGACGCTCGTAGTGTCCATGAGGACTGGTGGCAGCGTAACTAATAGAATAGGAAAGTGAGCTCAGGGATTGTGGGAGACGTAGTCATTACCCACTTCAAGAGAAGATTTGTACTGCGCTGCAATCTTGGGATCATTGCATCGCGCTCTACGTGCCTGTTGTGAGAGAAAGTGTGGCCGGGACGGTTAGATAAGCGCGCATGATTATCTGGGTCTAGGATAGACAGATAGTGAGCGGCTTAACCCAGTGTCTTTCGCAGCAGCACGCGGAGTGGTCGTGACACCAGCCATACCAGTCTGCCATGCCTGTTACCTATGTGCCAGCCATAATACCAGCCTGCCATGTGTTCTACTTATGTGCCAGCCATATTACCAGTCTGCCATGCCTATTACCTATTTGCCAGCCATAATACCAGTCTGCCATGTGTACTACCTATGTGCCAGCCATAATACCAGTCTGCCATGGCTATTACCTATGTGCCAGCCATATTACCAGTCTGCCATGTGTTCTACCTATTTGCCAGCCATAATACCAGTCTGCCATGCATACTGCCTATGTGCCAGCCATACCAGTCTGCCATGAGTACTACCTATGTGCCAGCCATAATACCAGTCTGCCATGCCTACAGTGGCGTCACTAGGGTCGGTGTCACCCGGTGCGGTAATTTATGGTGTCACCCCCCCCCCGAGTTTTTCAGATTTTTTTTAACTACTCTTACTCCTAAATCAGTACTCCCATATAACACTGAATGCTCATACACACAGCGCACATTACTGTGAGGTTTATTGCTGTGGAGCTCTCTCATATGCTCACACAACTTTTTGCCAACTGCCAGCAAGTACGTTGCCTGTTCGAAGGCAGTGAAAGCACACATGGATATATATTGCCCCCAGCAGCTCTGGATATATATTGCCCCCAGCAGCTCACCCATGGATATATATTGCCCCAGCTCACATATGGATATATTGCGCCTCAGCTCACATATGGATATATTGCGCCTCAGCTCACACATGGATATATTGCCCCAGACCAGCTCACATATGGATATATTGCGCCTCAGCTCACATATGGATATATTGCGCCTCAGCTCACACATGGATATATTGCCCCAGACCAGCTCACACATGGATATATTGCCCCAGACCAGCTCACACATGGATATATTGCCCCAGACCAGCTCACACATGGATATATTGCCCCAGACCAGCTCACACATGGATATTGCCCCAGCTCTCATGGATATTGCCCCCAGCACACATGGATATGCCCCAGCTCCTCTCATGGATATTGCCCCAGCTCCTCTCATGTATATACTGCCCCAGCTGCTCTCATTGATAATGCTCCAGCTGCTCTCATGGATTTTGCCCCAGCTCATGGATATACTGCCCCAGCAGCTCATGGATATACTGCCCCAGCAGCTCATGGATATACTGCCCCAGCAGCTCATGGATATGCCCCAGCAGCTCATGGATATGCCCCAGCAGCTCATGGATATGCCCCAGCTCACTGATATGCCCCAGCTCCTCATGGATATGCCCCAGCTCCTCATGGATATGCCCCAGCACCTCATGGATATGCCCCAGCACCTCATGGATTTGCCCCAGCACCTCATGGATTTGCCCCAGCTCCTCATGGATATGCCCCAGGCCCCCATGGATTTGCCCCAGCTCCTCATGGATTTGCCCCAGCAGCTCATGGATTTGCCCCAGCTCCTCATGGATTTGCCCCAGCAGCTCATGGATTTGCCCCAGCTCCTCATGGATTTGCCCCAGCTCCTCATGGATATGCCCCAGCACCTCATGGATTTGCCCCAGCAGCTTATGGATTTGCCCCAGCAGCTTATGGATTTGCCCCAGCTCCTCATGGATTTGCCCCAGCTCCTCATGGATTTGCCCCAGCAGCTTATGGATTTGCCCCAGTAGCTCATGGATTTGCCCCAGCAGCTTATGGATTTGCCCCAGCTCCTCATGGATATGCCCCAGCAGCTCATGGATTTGCCCCAGCAGGTTATGGATTTGCCCCAGCTCCTCATGGATATGCCCCAGCAGGTTATGGATTTGCCCCAGGCCCCCATGGATTTGCCCCAGCAGTTTATGGATTTGCCCCAGCAGTTTATGGATTTGCCCCAGCTCCTCATGGATTTGCCCCAGCTCCTCATGGATTTGCCCCAGCAGCTTATGGATTTGCCCCAGCAGCTCATGGATTTGCCCCAGCAGCTTATGGATTTGCCCCAGCAGCTCATGGATTTGCCCCAGCAGCTTATGGATTTGCCCCAGCTCCTCATGGATATGCCCCAGCAGCTCATGGATTTGCCCCAGCAGCTTATGGATTTGCCCCAGCAGCTCATGGATTTGCCCCAGCAGCTTATGGATTTGCCCCAGCTCCTCATGGATATGCCCCAGCAGCTCATGGATTTGCCCCAGCAGGTTATGGATTTGCCCCAGCTCCTCATGGATATGCCCCAGCAGGTTATGGATTTGCCCCAGGCCCCCATGGATTTGCCCCAGCAGCTCATGGATTTGCCCCAGCTCACCTCCTGGTCCTGGTCCCAGCACATGGATAGCGGCCCAGGCAGCACCTCTCCGCCGCGTTTTTCGCTCCTTCTGAGCGTCCGGCGGCGCGCAGCTTGGGCGCTCGTCTGGGGGAGCCACGTGACCAGCCGCGATTGGCTGGTGACGTATTTCCTCCAGGCGAGCGCCGAAGCTGCATGCTTCGGACGCTCGCACGGAGCGAATACGCGGCGGTGGCGGGCGGTGGGTGAGACACCCGCCCTTAGGGTGACGGTGTCATCCTAAAGGCGGGTGTCACCTGGTGCGGGCCGCACCCACCGCCCCCACGTTACGACGCCACTGCATGCCTATTACCTATGTGCCAGCCATACCAGTCTGCCATGCCTATTACCTATGTGCCAGCCATATTACCAGTCTGCCATGCGTATTACCTATGTGCCAGCCATATTACCAGTCTGCCATGCGTACTATGTGCCAGCCATACCAGTCTGCCATGAGTACTACCTATGTGCCTGCCATAATACCAGTCTACCATACATACTACTGTACCATGCATAATACCAGTTTGCCATGCATAATACCAGTCTTCAAACCATAATACCAGTGTGCCATGCATAATACCAGTCTTCCAACCATAATACCAGTGTGCCATACATACATGTGCCATAATGTATACGCTACAAAGAAAATGGCCACCCAAACCCAACACTAGAGTGTTCGGGTTTGGCTTGAAGGAAAGGTGGCAGCCCTAATGCAGATGATCAGAAGGAACGGGAAACCAGGATGCTGGGGTCTTGGAAGCAGTCTCTGGAAGACACGGGATACAGGGGGTACACAGGATAGTCTCTGGATGGCAGAGAGTATGCACAGGGAACAGGATCACAATCCACTTGGCTTGCTGCCTTAGAAACTAATGCAGAAGCATTGCCTTCTGGATGCTCCACCCTTAATTTGGTAAACAGTCTCTAGTGATTAGAGGCACCTGTTGGGCCTGCAGTGCTGTGAGCAAGGTTGGTTCAAGAAAGTGCTGCCCTGCACTCAGGACAACGCAGCACCAGATTTACTCTTCTTGCCACGACTACGGCGGGCTTTACGTGGGGTGCTGGGGGGCTCCAGACAGGGGTCCTGACAGGTATTTATAAAGCGCCAACAAGCTCTGTAGCGCTGTGCAATATTAGAGACAGAATAACAAATATACATACAAGTTAAACACACACAACAGTAGGAGAGAGGACCCTGCTCGAGAGCTTACAATCTAACAGGAGAGGGGTGACACACAGGGGAGGGTAAGGGGCAGAGTATATGAAGTAATGGGGTGCAAGTGGGTGCAAGAAATGCACAATGGGATTATGGAGTGAGCCGATAGGCTTCTCTAAAGAAATGTGTTTCCAGAGACGACTTGAAGGCCAGGAGAGACAAGGAGAGTCTAATGTTGCAGGGGAGGGTGTTCCACAAGAAGGATGCAGTTTGGGTGAAGTCCTGAAGGCGGAGTTGGGGGTGTGGGTAAGGGTAGAAGATAACATCAGATCATTGGCAGAACGAAGTGGTAGGCATGGGATGTACCTGCTAATAAGGGACGAGATGTAGGCAAGGGCACGGTTATGGAGAGCTTTGTACGTGAGCGCTAATATTTTGAATTTGATTCTATAGGAGGGAGCCAGTGTAGAGATTGACAAAGGGGCGAGGTGCAAGAGGGGAGGTGGATGAGCATGGCACAGGTGTTCATTACAGACTGCAGAGGGAGAATCTGGGATTTCTTAAGAAGTGAAACATCTAGGGAAAGTAGCCAAACCAGAAAAAATGTCCCATTTACTGTATCTAAGTTTCCAAATTGGCTATTTGGTCTAGATTGTTCACTTCTGCCAATTCTCCTGAGTTCACCCTTTAGTGAATACCCTACAGTGTATAGTAGAAATCAGCACTTGTTAATAAAACATCGAAATTGTGAATAAACTGTGGGTGACATTTTGATTGGAATTTTCTAATTCATCTACCAAAAATATATTAAAAAATAGCTGACAACTTATAATTTTTTCATTGCAGACGTTTGTTTTATATCCTGTTTTTGCAGCATTAATTTAAAATACTTTAAACGGGTGAGTGGGCTTTAATGGTTTGGTAACAAAATATATAGTTAGGTCTGTATATATTTGGGCACAGGCACAATTTTATTTATTTCCGGGATTTACCAAAATATATTCAAGCTATAGTTATTTAATTGATATGGGTTGAAAGTGCACACTCTCAGGTTTAATTTGAAGGTATGTACATCCAAATTGGAGGAAGGGTTTAGGAATTACAGTGCTTAAGCAGCATAGCCAACTCCTTTAACAAGGGACCAACAGTAATTGGACAATTGAATCAAAAGCTATTTCATGGCCAGGTGTGGGCTACTCGTTCATTATTTCTTCATCAATTAAGCAGGTAAATGGTCTGGAGTTGATTCTAACAGGTCTATTCAGTAAAAGGAAAAACTCAGGATAATTGGCAGGAGAAGAGAACACTCTAAACCAGTGTAGCGCTCACTCCCGGAGCCGCTGAATTTAACCTCGGGTTAGTCTCACCGCACTAGGGAATAATTATACACCAGCACTGTTGTGGATTTTATAGATTATATACTTTACTGTTCCCAATAAAGTGGCATATATAATGTAAACACGGTATATGAATGACAGTACTTCGTAATGCGGGAAAAACACACGGCGGCAAAAAGGAAAGTTTAACCCCTTTGTTTCTGAAATGTATGTTCCCACGAAAGTATTGCCTCAAAAAGGTGTGTGTGTGTGAACTCAGATACCCGGGTGATATATTCAACTGGTCAGTGAATGGAATGAGCGAATCTTCGACTAGTCACGTAGATTTAAACAATAATGCAGCGTGCTTCGTTAAACTTGAGACTAGGGCCTGGAAGGTCTCTCACCCATTCGTTAGACAAACTGTTCCGCTGCCCGATCAAGGATGTCTCTCCGCTGGATTACACTGGAACTCTGTGCCACCGGATCCGCTTCTCCTGCTTGTCTGATCTCCGCAACGAGGACTATGGCCTACCGCCTGCACTCCCAGTAGATCATCGCGGTCTCCTTACTCGGGGTCCAAACCGGAACTCTGTCTCTGTGCAAACCTCTCAGCGATCTCTCGATAGGTCTCCGCCAAGTCACTGTCTCTGATCCGCAGCACCCGCTAGACCGCACCTGCCCTCCGGCCTGGTCTCGATCCCTGACAGTCTCACGTGCGTCTCTACCTTTTGCCGCTCGGCTCACACTGGCTCTCCTTCACACGAGGCTGCGGATGTCCTTCTCTCTCCCACCCACTTCCTGTCTCTCTCGAAAAGCACGATGGAATTTGTAATTCTGTTTGTGTCCAGTATAGTTCATATCGCGCCTGTCTCCCTCTGGTGGCCAAATCAAGTAAATGCAGCAACATATCTTAAAACAGCGCTACACCAGTATTTCTCAAGTGGTGGGTTGCGACCCAAAAGTGGATCGGGACCAGGGGCAGACTGGGAAGCGGGGCAACTGCCCCTAGACCGCTCCAATGCCTGGGACCCGCTGATACATCCTACCTGCAGCAGCCGGCTCCCATGCGGTGCGGCTACCTCTGAATGTTCCCAGGTGCCACCTGGGGCCCACTGCATCAGGTAAAATACTCTATAATTGCAGGGAGGAGGGAGAATCTGTAATGGGAAGGTGTGTGGTGGGACTCAGTGACTGGCAGCAGCTCTGTACTCCCAACACCATGAGCCACTGTGCACAATGCACATCTCAGTGAAGCAAAAGGCTGTTGGGTAAGGGGGGCTTCCTATGTATATTTGTGGTTTTTCTCTGTCCTTTTGTTACTCTGTCCTATTACCTATTTATGCATCCTTCTTTCTGAATATATGGTATTCTGTCTGTCCATCTATATCTGTGTGTCCTTCTGTGTATTTTTCCATCTGTCCTTGTATCTATGTCTTACTCTCCATTTCTCATCACTCTCCTTTCTCCCTCTATCACTCTATCTCCCTTATACTCTATAAATCTCTCATTCCTCTTCCTTTCCTTTTTTCCTCCTGATGTGATAATCCCTGCAGAAAACTAGAATGTACACTGAGAATTCTCAGTAGAATCACACAATGCTTCCTGATCCCGACCTCCCTCTTACCAGGGACGTGTGGTAAGGTCAGTGGCTGGTGAGGCACTGGCTAGTATCAGAGACAGATATACACAGGATACATAGGTTCAGTGCTCCCCAGGATCTGGCTGCTCTCAGTGCTCCCCAGGATATGACTGCTCTCAGTGCTTCCCAGGATCTGGCTGCTCTCAGTGCTCCCCAGGATCTGGCTGCTCTCAGTGCTCTCTAGGATCTGGCTGCTCTCAGAGCTCCCTAGGATCTGGCTGCTCTCAGTGCTCCCCAGGAACTGGCTGCTCTCAGTGCTCCCCAGGAACTGGCTGCTCCCAGTGCTCCCCAGGATCTGCATCGTCCACTCCAGGCAGCTGCGCACTGTCCCCTCCACCTGCAGGGAGGAGGTCCCGACAGTGAACAGTCACACCCTGAGCACAGCCCCGCACCCACTGACTGTGCAAGACATGGACAGTCACATGACTGTCCTGCATCAATCAATGCATGGGAGGCCAGCCTCCCAAGGAGGCGTTTTATGAATGGCTTGGACCAATGGTGTATTCCCATTGATCCAAGCAATTCCATTGTTCTTCAGTCCCTCTCTGAGGCACTGCAGAGCGTAGATTCAGGAAGTAGGTGGTGCCAGATGCACACTGCAGACCTCGATCTCTTGGCCAGCTTGAGTTTATGCGATTAGCGTAGCGTTCAGCTACGCAAATTGTGTAGGCTCAGGGAGGGCAGGCTGCTGCGAAAAAATAATGTGTGCAGCGGCAGACACAGACATCGGGGGAGCATGGAGCAGGTGAGTTTGTTAATTTTATTTATAATATTTTATTATTCATTCAGTAGTTTACTTACTGCTTTATCTACCATCACCCCAGACTTTGAGACACTTAAGAGCAAGAGGCATCCCCAGTTTTCCAATAAATTCTAATTAATTTCATATGTTTCAATTAGTTTATTTTACAGCAAACACTCAAACACTTTCGTTTTCACTAGTGCTGTGTTTACTGCACTATCCTTTATGGAAAGAATCCCTGTTTGTTTACAAAATTGTTTAAAAAGTGCATACATTGTAGAATATTGCACACGTTGTTTTGTGGAATAAATTATGTTCCAGAAATTCAATTATTTTTGGGTCGTGACTTAATGACCAAGGACAATTGTGGGTCCTGAGGGTCCACAGGTTGAGAACCACTGATCTAGACCAAATAGCCAATTTGGAAAGTGAGATACTGGGAGAATTTTTTGGTTTGGCTATTTTGACCTTGAATTTTGACTTCTCCAGTCAATTCTTCTGAGTTTCACCTTTTATTGAATAGACCTGAATGTGTGGTATTTGCATTTGGAATCTATTTATTTGCAAAGTATTTTACCAAGAAGGATACATTGAGATTTCTCTCATTTTCAACTATGTCCTGGGTTCAAGAACATTGAAATTTTACAGTTGTTACAGAAATACAAAGTAATAAATGCAAGATATTAAAAAAATAACACAAATATACAGATTAACACAGAAAATGCAGTAATATGTAGGAAATACAGCCACTATGTAACATGTTCACAGGTGCATTCTGTATTGAGGTATGCTAATAGAGAGCTCTTGAGTGACTTAATACTGGGTGGAAGATTTGATGGCGTCTGGGAGGCTATTCCATAATTGCTGTGCTCTGTATGAAAATGAGGATCGAGCCACTTTCTTTTTGTATTGTGGTATTGCAAGTAAGGCACTGGTCCTGGATCGGAGGTTATAAGATGAGGGAACTGCTAGGGGAAGCAGCCTATTCAGGTAGGGTGGTAGCTTCTCAGAAAATCTCTTAAACACCAGGTTGGAAAGGTGAAGAGTGCGTCTAGATTCTAGCGACGGACAGTTTAGCTCTTGTAACATGTCACAATGGTGGGTCATATAGTTACATTGTAGCACAAAGCGGCAGAAAGAGTTATACAATGTAGTAAGCTTATGAAGGTGCGTTTGTGGGGCAGCTGCATACCCTACATCTCCGTATTCAATAGCCGGCATAAGCGTTTGTTGTACAATCTGCTTTCTTACTGCGGGGCTCAGGCAGGATTTGTTTCTGTACAGGGCACCTAGTTTGGGGTAAAGTTTAGATGAGAGTTTTTCAATGTGGGGGCCAAATGATAGATTTGGGTCTAACCACATACCTAGATATTTGAGAGAAGTGATTGTGATCAGCGTACCATTTGATTTTCTCCTCTCACATAGATGGGGATTTTGTAATTTATACAGCTTAAAGAGCATCGTACAGTTTTGTCAGTGTTTAGAAAAAGTTTGTTATCTGAGATCCACTTTTCTACCTCTGTGAATTGTTCTTGCAGCACGGCCTGCAGCTGCAGGAGATTTGGTTTGCTGGTATAGATAACGGTGTCATCTGCGTTGAGGCTTTGAAGACATTGGGCAGATCATTTATGAATATCGTGAATAGCAGGGGGCAGAGTATTGAGCCTTGCGGTACACTGCACGTGACTGGGAGGGGGAGGGAGGAGCTGCCAGAAATGGACCCATATTGTGATCAGTCCAATACATACGATTGAAACCAGGTTAGTGTGCGATCACCAATACCGGAGTTTTTTAGTTTTTGTAATATGATGCCATGGTCTACTGTGTCAAAGGCCTTGGCAAAATCTCGGAAGATGGCTCCAGTTAAGTCTCCTTGTTCCATGCCACCTTGGATATCATTGCAAACTTTTAAAAGGACGGTTGTAGTGAAATGATTTGGACGAAAGCCGGATTGATCTGCAGTTAAATAGTTTGAAGATTGATAATAATCACGGAATTGTGTGTATACACATTTTTCCAAAATTTTTGACATAACAGGGAGCAATGAGATTGGACGGTAGTTGGATACCAAAGTACTGTCACCACTTTTATGGATAGGTACCACTCTCGCAGTCTTCCAGAGTTTGGGTATGTATCCAGTTGCCAGTGATTCATTGATTAGGGTTGTGACAGAATTGCCGGCGCACTGATTTTCAGCAGCATTGCTGGAATTTGATCAGGTCCAGACTGTTATTTCATTTTTTGAGTACGGACAAGTTTAGTAATGACACTGACAGGCACTGGTCTAAAACTGAATTTCTCTGTGATACAGGGTCTCTGCACGGTTGGAGGGGCCTGACCTGTGTGTGGCCTTTCTGTAGGTGTGTCATTCGTTAGCTTAGCAATCAGGGTGGTGGCGCATCCAACAAAATAATTATCAAAGGCATTTGCTACATCTAGGGGGTGTTTCAGGGTTTGGTTGTTTACTTTGACAGCAGTCGGTTGGGAGTGGAAGGGGGGTGCTTGTATGTTACTTATGATTTTCCAAAAATTTCTAGGGATTGATATGTTATTGTTTAAATTTTCATTGAAGTAATGGGCTTTAGCAATTTTTGTTTTTGTGCATGTATTCCGGCATTGTCGGTATTCACAGTGATCGTTCAAGGAACTGGTACTCTTGAAATTTGACCACAGTGAAGCTCTTAGCTGGTACATTTGTGTAAGATGAGCTGTAACCCAGGGGAGATGAGCATAGGTCCTCCTCATCTGTCTCTACCCCCACTGTATGTCTTTCCATGTCATTGCCTGCAACCTCCACTGACAGGGATGATGCTACAGTAATGGATGTACCAGCTCCTCCCTCACAATGTGACATCATCCCATCAGCTGAAGATTTACGCAGTCCGATTACGTTGCCGCAGCTGCCGCTGCGTAAGAAAAAATATAGTCCCAACCATCCCCAAGCACAGCGTCTAAATGCCAACTTAGCAAAATAACTCGCATTGCAGCTGCTGCCTTTCCAGCTGGTGGACTCTGCTCCCTTCTGTGAATTTGCTGAATGTGCTGTACCACAATGGCAGGTTCCAAAACACCATTACTTTTCACGCAAGGCCATTCCAGCACTATACCAGCACGTGGAAGACAATGTTATCCAGTCATTGGGAAAGGCAGTCAGCAACAAGGTGCATGTGACTTTAGACACGTGGTCCAGCAAGCATGGACAGGGTCATTACATTTCCTTCACGGCACACTGGGTAACTCTGATTGCAGCTGGGAGGGATCCAAGATGGGCTCTGTGCTGGAGCTTGTTCATCCACCACGCCTCCAGAAAGCTGCTTGTATGAGGTCTGTCTGCTCCACCACCTCTTCGTCCTCCTCCTTCTCTGTCTCTGGCGAAGTGGCAGTTAAACCGACGCGTGGCAGGGGCAACGCAATGGCTCAAGCAAAAAGATGCCATACTGTGCTTGAGCTGGTTTGTTTAGGGGACAGGAGCCACACCGGGCCAGAAATTCTGTCAGCTCTGCAGGGGCAGGTGCAGAGATGGTTAACACCACGCCAGCTTCAGCTGGGAATGATCGTCTGCGATAATGGCAGCAACCTTCTCTCCGCCCTACGCAAGGGTAAATTGACGCATGTACCATGCCTAGCACACGTCCTAAATCTAGTGGTACAGCGTTTCCTAACCAAGTACCCAGGGCTGGCAGAGCTTCTCAGCCAGGCCAGAAAAGTCTGCAGCCACTTCAGACGGTCATTCCCAGCAAGCATTCTTCAAAGAGAATTCCACCTTCCCACAAACCATCTGATCTGTGACATGCCCACCAGGTGGAACTCTACATTAGCAATGCTGCAGCGTCTGCACAAGCAGCAGAGGGCCATCAACGAGTACCTGTATGAGTATGGCACAAGGACAGGTTCAGGTCAACTTGGTTCCCCCCCCCCACCGTGGCTGATGATCAAGGATGCATGCACTGTACTGTCACCATTTGAGGAGGCAACGAGGATGGTGAGCAGGGACAGTGCATGCATCAGTGACACAATTCCTTTAGTGTTCCTGCTGGAGCACACGCTGCAGGGAATTATAGATGTGGCTCTAGAGGCAGAGCAGTGGGAGTCTTTCCGCAGACAGCATTCCAGCGGGTCCTACTCAGATCAGACAGGAGGAGGATGAGGAGGAGGCAGAATATTTAAGTAGTGGGGGCATTGAAGGTGGGGATTCCTCAAGGGAGGGTTTTGTGTGCCCAGAAACAGAAGGGCTTGTGCGTGGCTGGGAGGAGGAAGTGCACGATACGGTCATCTTCATTGACCAGGAAGACTCAGAAGCTAATGCCACCTCCAACCTATGCTGCATGGGCTCCCTTATAATGCAAAGCCTGCTAAAGGACCCCAGGATTCGTGCTATCAAGGAGAGGGATCATTACTGGTTGGCAACCCTTCTTGATCCACGATACAAGGGTAAAGTTGCAGAGCTCATCCTGCCCGTACAGAGGGAGCACAGGATGAAAAAACTTGAGGATGCTCTAAAGCGACACTTGTGTAACACCTTTCCAGGCACTGGCAGGTTACCAAGTGATGACACACGTGCTTCTGAGGCTGCGGATGATCAGAGGAATAGTGGTGAAGGCCAGGGCCGCTTGACTTGAAATTTTTTTAGTCTACGACGCCCAGGGACGTCAAATGTAGGCACCCATTGCCAGCGTCTTCACCATATGGTGCAGGACTACCTAGGGGCAAGGGCAGACCTGGATACCTTTCCAGCAGATGATCCACTGGCTTATTGGGTGTTGAGATTGGATCACTGGCCAGAACTTAGCCAATATGCTATGCAGCTACTAGGTTGCCCTTCATCCAGCGTGCTTTCTGAAAGGACGTTCAGTGCCGCTGGACCTTTTGTCACAGACAAAAGAGTGCGTCTGTCCACCGACTCTGTAAACCGGCTGACATTTATAAAAATGAATCAGTCCTGGATCAGCAGTTATCAATCCCCTGATGCTGATGTAACAGAATAGATCAGGGATGTCTTCTGCATGCAGAAAACTTCCAGCACTGAAGTCTTCCACAATACCACAAAAGGGTTACGGTGTGAATGCACTTGCTGCCATGAAAGGCACAATATTTGGCTGCACTGACGCCTGTGCCAGATTTATATCATTTTAATTTTTTGAACAGCAGGGTCCAACCCTGCACTCTTCCACAATACCACAAAAGGGTTACGGTGTGAATGCACTTGCTGCCATGAAAGGCACAATATTTGGCTGCACTGACGCCTGTGCCAGATTTATATCATTTAAATTTTTTGAACAGCAGGGTCCAACCCTGCACTCTTCCACAATACCACAAAAGGGTTACAGTGTGAATGCACTTGCTGCCATGAAAGGCACAATATTTGGCTGCACTGACGCCTGTGCCAGATTTGTATAATTTAAATTTTATGAACAGCAGGGTCCAACCCTGCACTCTTTTACAATACCACAAAAGGGTTATGGTGCGAATGCACTTGCTGCCATGAAAGGCACAATATTTGGCTGCACTGACGCCTGTGACAGATTTATATTATTTTAATTTTTTGAACAGCAGGGTCCAACCCTGCACTCTTCCACAATACTTCAGAGGTGTTACTGTATGATAATAGTACTTGCTGGCAGTCTGGCACCAAAAGCACAATATCTGGGTGCACTGACTCCTTTTCCAGATTCATATCTTTTTAATATAGGACCACATGGTCCACCCCTGCATTCTTCCACAATACTACAGAGGGGTTACTGTATGATGATACTTGCTGGCCTGGCAGTCTGGCACGAAAGGCAGAATATCTGGGTGCACTGACGCCTTTACCAGATTCATATCTTTCTAATATAGGACCGCAAGGTCCACCCCTGCATTCTTGCACAATACTACAGAGGGGATACTGTATGATTGTACTTGCAGGCCTGGCACCAAAAGCACAATATTTGGGTGCACTGCCACTGACGCCTGTATCAGATTCATATCCTCAGAGGGGTTATGGTGTGACGGCACTGTTGCCGACGCTAAAGGCCCAATTCTAAAGCACCTATTGTTACTTTCATCCAAAGCCTGCATAAGTTTCACAATAATTTAGCCAAAAAATCACTAAACTTTTTCTACGTGTCCGAAAATGTCTCCTCTTTTCATACAGACTGCCGCCCCAAGCAGTTGTTTATGGATAGATTAAAGGAAAAGCATTTACCGTCATTTGAAACGTCATTTTTTTGTTTTCAAGTGTTTCTATACATCCTAGAAATCCGCCACTTCACGGGCAGGTTATGGGGACCTCCTAGGCACGATATTTGAAGGAATTTTTTGTTTTTATTTTTAATCCTTATTTTATGGAAAACTCTCTGTCCCTTTAAAAACGTTTTTTTTAAACTTTTTGTCCTTGTTTCCTGTCCCCCAGGGCACTACCCGGACCCCCATACACCTTTTATGGCAAATATCTAGCATATATGCCCTCCTGGAGGGCACTCTAAAAACCGAATTTTCAGCCCCATTGACCTGTATTGGGTTTGGGTTCGGATTCGGATTCGAACATTTGGAATGTTCGGGTTCGGCTCATCACTATTGATGACCAGTAGTAGGATCTTCAAACCCCTATTCAGGGCTGGACTGGGACAAAAAAAATCAGCCCTGGACTTCATCCAGACCGGCCCATTTTAATTATGCAAAAAGCACAAAAATAGTATATAAACCAACCGGATTGCTCAACCAATCGCTCTACAGTAGGGATCTCAAACTCTGCCTCCCCCAGATTTTTATTGCCTACAATTCTCAGAATTCTTTGAAAGCAGTAGATTGACAGAGAATCATGGGAGGTGTAATTCAGAAACATATGGGGGGGCCAGAGTTTGAGATCTCTGCTCTACAGTTACCGGAGTTGCTGCAGACCGATTGGGTAAAACAACACAGAGGCACCGAGGTTGAGTGTGCACTATTTCTTAAGGTGAGGTAGATGCGCAGCAGGTCTCACCGGCATGGTGGCCCCAATAAGAGACTGTGGCAGACTGCGCCTGCACCCAGACAGTGAGGAAGTTCTTCCCTCATCCATTAAGGGCAGTGCAAGCCACATGATGAACCAGCATTCACACTGACCCACTGAGCCATCGGCCCACCGGGAATCTCCCTGTAGTCCCTATTGCCAGTACATGCCTTCCCCTACTCAAACCCCGTCAGCCTGGTGACACTTGTGTGCGAGGAAAAAACTCCTCTGCTTCACACAGTGATATATGCAAAACGGGACCGGAGGGACGGGGGACGGGGGGTTACATCATGCAGCCTGACCACATTAAAAAGCCTGGGGTGTATAGAGTGTCTTTTTTAATGCGCCGGTCATCGAAATTTGGCCCTCTAGCTATTTTTTTAAGTACATCTTCCAAGATGCTCAGCCACTCATTAGGTTAACTGTGTATCATTGGAAATGTAGTTCCTTAACAGCTAGAGGGTTGAGGTTGCTGACCTCTGATTTGATGATTACTTCTCAAGTGAAAGACACTTTAAAGAGCTGATGTTGCAAAGTCGGTAGAGCTAAATGTAGCCGGAGTTTAAGGGAGTTGTGAATTCTCAGCCATCTCTATTAATTTGTAATTAAAACTTTTTAAATGGTATAAGAGAAAACAGAGGATTTTCTTGACTTTGTGCTCATACTCAGCCCCGGGGTGTCTGTGGCTTTATGAATGGCACTGCATGATGGCATAAGTACTGGAGTTGTCTGTGTGTGTGTTTTTGCTTCCAGGGGTAATGTTTAGCTGAATCAAGGAGTTCTGTGTGGTTGTGTTTCTGGGGGGGCTTGTGTAGAAGTGTGTCTAGGTTCTGGATTGAATTAGGTTTAGGGGTATTGTATGTGACTGAGTAGGGGGGATATGGGGCTTTCCTCCGGATAGTTGCATTGTGAACGGTTAACAATGGTGGGAGCCAAGGCAGGAAGGATGCAAGTTAACCCTGTGCTTCTTTTGTATCTGTAAATACAGTTTAGAGACCCCTCATTAACTCTGATATCGCCAAACTAGTCTTTAAATTACCTTGCAATTCTACAGCAATTCACCATTTGGTGAAGAGCATCTTTGCAGTAATCGTCTGTAGCATTCATTAAGACAGACTTTAACCCCTGCCAATATGCTCAAGGACTAATTTGAAAATGGGGAATCATGAATAATATACCATATGAATATGGGATGCTGATAAACTCTGACTCTGCCTGGGTTATACTTTTCCTTCATCATATGTATCCTAGATTTTCTGTTAAGTGTATCTATCTTGCAGCACATTATAAACATCATAGGCTCAGCATCCCTCATTGCTCACAATTAATTAGAGCAGACATTTTAGTGGGAAAAAAATATTGGTTCCGACCAAATATTATTTTTCAAAATATTGGCGGATTTCATTGAGAGAATTCAGTCACAGCCAAGCCAGTAAGAAAGCCAAAAAAATTGATTTTCTGTCCAAAATTGTCTCTAACTAATCTTTGTTACTAACCTTAACCCAAAATGTAACCCCTGGTGCCCAGGACCTTACAGGTTAGGGTTGCCTTTTTGGTTATTTATTCTGGTTTAGGCTTTTAGTGCGAAACCAACAAACTTAAGGGTTTCGCGTGTGATTTATTTATTTATTTCTCCGTTTCCCTGTCCAAATAGCCACTGATCTATACCTTTCAAAATCCATACCATACATCAAAAACTCTGCTTTTCATCCAGGGACCAAACCGGACAAGAGAATATCAGGTTAAAGTCTCAGAGTCCATTGTTGTAAGGCTGGGGTTGAGTCAGGACTCCTTTATTGGCTGGTCCTACATTGTGTTTTTTGCAAGCCAAGCCTATGGTGTTCCACGTGAGAGCCAGTATCTTATGCGTTTTTATTTATTATTTTTTTTTTTACATGCAGGTCCCTTTTTTTTCTTAGGAATTTGGGGCTTCCTGTGGACCTCAGAGAGCTTTAGCGGCTCTGGGAACAACAAAGACGTGTGCCGGGATTGGGTGGGGATACTCAAGTAATGCTCCCTCCTTCTTGTCTGGCGTCTCCGTCCTAGTCCCCTGGGGTGTCGTTGGGGTCCCCGCTGGCTGCCAGGGAGACTCCAGCGGTATCCCTGTATGTGATGGAGACAGTGCAGAAAGTTCAGGAACCGCGTGTGAGATCAGGGGATATTCAAACTTCCCACAGACGCCTCTAGACAGAGAAATGGCTCTGTTAGGCCAGAGGAAACAGACACTGAGCGTATGTCAGGCAGAGGGGAGACAAGGGAGAACTTCCTGAAAGAAAGGGCGAGCACAACTTAGGGGAGAGGGGAGAAATATGTGGGGAGAGACCAGAGGATAGAGTAATCATTTCTTAAATATTATGGAAAAAGCCAAGGAGAGGTAGGGAGAGACTGACAAAGAAAATGAAAAGCAGTGACAGAGCTAGTGAAGGAGAGAAAGAATGACATGGGCATAGGGTGAATGAGAAGTAGATGGGGAAAAGACACAAAGCGAGGACTGAAAAATGAAGAGACCCTCATAAAAATATAAAACGTAGAGAGCATTTAATTAGAAATGTTTTAAAACTCCTGTAGTCGGGGAGAGACATAAGAGAGGCAACAGATTAATCAATCAATCAATTGGAAGAGACACTTGGAATAAGAGACAAGAATTTGAGAGAGAGTTTGGTGTAGAAAGAGAATAAGGTTAGAGACGAGATGGAAAGAGCAGTGGGGGGGGCACTGACAAGCATAGTGAGGAAAGAGACTGGTGGCAACAAGTTAGATGGGGAAAGAGATAAATGTCTGAGAAAGAGAGAAAGTTAGAACACAAGTTATGGGAAAAGAGTTATAGTTGTGGAAGAGATACTAAATGAGGAATGAGACTGAAGACAGAAGAGAGAAGGAGAATCATATGTGGAGAGGAGATAGACTGTTGGTAACAGATAAGGGACTGGAAAGAGATAAGAAAGTTAGAGACAATTGATGGAAAAGTGTGGTAGGCGGGAAAGAGAGAGTCAAGGGAACTGAGGCCAGCATGGTAAGGGTTGACAATTATTGACAGACAAGAGGTGGGGAAAGAGATAAGAGGAATTAGAGGAGTGGTGGCAGGTGTGTAGAAAATATGAGACTGAGGTGGGGCGAAAGAAAAGAAATGGGATGTTAAAAGGCAAAAGTAGATAAGGAAAAGAAAATGGGAGAGAAAGTTAAAGGTTTATAGAAAGAAGTGTGTAGCGAGATTAACAAGCCTAGAGAAAAAAAGCTATAGATCGATAGATACAGGGTTATCTAAAATAGGTGGGCAGAGAGTCACATCAGTGGCGGGTCTAGGGTTAGTGAATCCTTAGGCTAAACTAAAGTCCTTCTGTGTGGAATATCAGCATAATGGATTTCTACACAAATACCATCATTTGAGGCCCCAGTGGGAGTGAGACCTTTGGCGACTGCCTGTTTTTCCTAATTATAGAGCCTCTTCAAATTCTGGTGAGATAAGAAGAAGAATTGGAGAATAACAGAAATGGTGAGAAACCAGACACACAGGGTTATTCAAAGAAAATCGAAAAGTCACCACACGGTTGGTGACCTTTCGTTCCTCGCACTTCGGGGCGATTCGGAGATAATAGTTCGCCGACCCTATGTTGTATTCAGCAAGCACCGCAGGGCCCCCGTAGTGCAGGGAAAACTCGCTGCAACCCTGCAGAACACTCGCCGAATACTCACTGACCACTCACCAAAAACCCGCAAAACCCCACCGAACATGCCGGAAAAACCCGACTAGCTGCCAATCACAGCGCAGAGCAGCTGCCGGAAAAACCAGACAAGCAGACAAACGTGGTGGAAAAAAAAAACCAGTACACTTGAAAGATTGAAATTTGAAATGCTGTTTGCAAAAAAACTACACAACGAAAATGTCTGTAATTTACATATAAGGTCCAATGAATGATAACAAAAAGGTCTGTTAAGGAAAATTTTAAAAAAGAAAAGGGAAAAAAGATTTGCCGAAAAATGCCTAAAAGATCCTAAAAAAATCGAGAAATAAAGAGACTCTTTACAGGAGAATAAAATAATAAACGGTTTATTAAATATTGTATTAAAACGGGAATATTTTTAACATTGAAGCCTATGGGATTCACCTGAATAAACCTGTTGAATGAAACCACCGAACAGCAGGGCGTTTCGGCAACTTTTCCCTGCTGTTTGGTGTCTCTGAATAGATGAACCATTGCTTCTCTATGGGGGATTTCACTGCCCTTGAACAGGCACCGTACATGCAGACAGTTCGCCAGAATTTGGTGAACTGCCTGCTCTGTGAATAGCCGAATGGCCCCGTTCACTGAAATTCAGTGTCTGGTTACATTTCGGCCACATTTCGGATCTCTCTGAATAACCCCCATAGAGAGAGAGAGTTGACGTGAGACGCATAGAAAGGGATGGAGAGAGAGAGGCAACAGGATCGATAAAAAGATTATGGGATTTAAAAACATTGTTGGAGCTGATGAAAAAGAATATGAAACACACAGAGAACTAGAGAAAAAGAAAAACAGCATGAGGCATAATTAGAAAATTGTTTGTGAAAAAAAAAAGTACACAAACAGGTTTATTCAGAGAAAGGTGAAAACCAGGAGAACTGTCAGGAGAAGAGAACAATCTAGGGCCTATATGGAAAGTGAGATAAATGGGAGAATTTTTCTGGTTTGGCTATTTTGACCTAGAATTTTCACTTCTCCAGTCATTCTCCTGAGTTTCACTTCTTTGAATAGACCTGATAAAATAAAAATAGATCGAAAATGCAAATATGCAGAACAAACCAGACCAAACATCGGAAATCCAGATGTGTGAAGGCTACAAGGTATAAATAAAATAATGGCCAGAAACACATTATATTGTATAAAATATTTAGACAATTACAGTAATACAATATTAAAGAAAAATGCAATATTGTATCTGTTTTGTAGCCATGCTATTATTTAGAATGTTACATGAATATCAATTCTAAGAAAATTCTTGAAAAGGGAGAGTGTATGTATCCTGTGCCACAATGAGTCTGATCTTTCAAGGGGTTAATTTCTGGGTAAGCGCACTAAAACCGACCTCGATACCTATTTTGGAAACTTTCAGTTCCTTTTTGGAAATGAAAAATTTAGGACATTTCCTGAGTCTCTGTGTCCATCCCCTCCGAGCGATAAGATTTTTTTTGTTTTTGTTTGAAGCAGAAATTAAAGGCCAAGGGGTTTCATTCACATTCTATAGAAATTGTGATTTATATCCCAGAAGTCCCATAAAGAGTTTATTACACCTGATCCTCACGCAATACTTGTAAAAGGAATATAATCGACGCTCTCTTCTGTGACCCCCCCCCATCTATCCCTGGCTGGCTTTGGGGTTTTGGAAAGAGAAAGGGGGGCCAAGAGCGACAGGCACTGACGGGGTCTCTCCGGGATACAGTCTGAGCGCCGCCTGACTCCGCTGGAGGTGCGGTTTCCTTATTAGGGACCCCACCCAAAGCAAAGCAGAAACTCACAAAATTAAAAAGGAGGGGGAGATGGCCCACCACTCTTCCCCAAAAAACAATTAACCCCATTGTTACATGCCACCATGCTGACAAACACAGAGCTATGCTGCCACAGCAGAAAAGATGCAGAAGTGCTGTTTTTGTCTTATTTTTAACTTATTTTCATCACACACATTTTTTTTAAAAAAAAAATCTTATTTCTTTTCATGGTATTCTACAGTTGAGGTATACCCAGGAGACAATGAACCTTAAGGTTCACCTCTATACTAGAAAGAGATATGATTCCTGGAATCCATTGTTTTGTGTTTTGTAATTTTAAAAATGGGCCAAATACAAAGTGTCCAGCCTATGACCAACTACTTCTTTTCGTAAAATGTTGAAAGTTTCGGACCAAAGTGATAATATCTCATTTTTCTGGAAGTGGAACAACAAAACAGCTTCCCAGCAGATGTTGTAAAACTATTAAAACCTAAATATTGCCACGGCCAGTTTGGTATCTCAGGTCTCTCAGAAGCCAACTGTGATGTAATCTCAAATGGTGGTGACATTTTGCCCATAGCTGTGTTTATCACAATGCTGTTTAAATTATCAATGGCTGTTCTTCTAGAAATATTCATATCATGTATCCCCTAGGTGTGCGAACACCAGAATGTTGGTCGAAGGGTTCATCTTTGACCCCCTACATTGATACTTTGGATGTTCCTTATCTGGTTCATGATACATAGCATGAACATTGACTGTATCACTACATAAACACTGGTTATTCCTAACTAAAAATAACTGTTCTGTGCAAAATTTTCATACATAGATGTGTCATTTTAACACAAAGACTCTGAGACTCCTATTGCTTTTCTTTCTTGCTTTATTTTAAACAGCAGGAATTGGCAAGAAACGTAAAATATTTGAAGCATTTATGTGCAAAGATGAAAATATATACAATAACATGTTAACATGGTATCTCCTGACACCCTTTCCCTACAATGACCTGGTCCCCCTTCCGGGTAACATCCAACAAAATCAAGCGACTCCCCCTTGTACTTCCTTTTTTCTTCCTGCTGCGATGATTAGCTAAGTATTAGATATTCTCTCTACTGCTTTTTCTTGTTTGATTGGTGTAATTTACGTTTATTGGTGTAATTTACGTTCGCCCCGGCTATAACCGCGGCGTTCGACCCGCTTATTCCTGTGTATCATTACTTATATTGCGACCTTTTACTAAGTTATTCTATATGAGCCTGCTTTCAGCCGCGTCACACCACGTGCTTGTGGGTCAGGTGGGCGGAGCTTGGTCACAGAATCAAAGCGTGCCTTGGTTTTCGGCGCCATTTTGGAAAGGATTTCAGTGCCATGCCATGTCACGCCCCAAAGCCCCTCCACACCAGGCCTTTCTGGAGGATTATTTGGATTCCTCCGATGACCGCTTGGTTAACCCGTCTCCACCTGTCCTTCACCAGGCCCAGATAGCTCCTACCCAAACTTCCACTATTGATTCCTGCATTCAGGCCTCAAGCTCAGGCAGCTCCCGAACAGGGCGATACTCTCACTGCGGCGAGGACCACTGAGACCTGCCTGGCCACCGCCAAGGGGAAGGAAACAGTCCATGACAGAGGCACAACACAAGACTGGAGGGGCTGGCAACCCGCACCACTGCCAGGACGCGTGCACCCAACCCCGAATACTGCGGCCCGTAAAAGTTCTACAGCACTTCAGACCCAGGTTTGCCCTTAACGGGCTAAGGTCACTAACCCAGAATCTGCCATTGTCCTTGCTCCACCCCAGGGCATTTCACCTGATTTGGGGGAGGATGACAATGGTGACACTTTGGAGGTGTATGCCTCAGGAGAGGAGTTCACTGATGCTCCTGCATCTGTGGATTCCACTGCTCGCAAATTTGATATATGACCCCATGGGGGACCCCTTCTTCTACCCAGAGGATCTCACCTATCCTTGTCCCGCCTAATGGATCCCCATTGCCTGATGTAGAAAAATGGGTTGATGCCAGGGCTTGTAAAGTCCTGGACAAATCCACTAGGAACTGAATGAAATCAGAATGCCGTCGTTCCACCACAAGTGGCAAAACATGTATGATCCCAGAGGTAGATCAAAGCTTTGTCGATTTCATCACTCCTAAAGGCTGGTCCTCAAACAAGGGTATAGACCATTCATTTAGGACTTGCCAGGACAAACTATTAGACACCATGGGTCCTTTGGTTAATCTGCTAGATGCAGCTAAATAGGCTAAACTTCCCAGCAAACCTCTGGACCCGGTCCAAGTTACCAATTGGGCTCACAGGTCACTCAGCTTCCTGGGCATTGCAAACACGGCACTAGCGATTGAATGCTGTAAATGCATTTTACTGAAAATTGGCCCCCAATTAGCTGGCGTAGCTGATAACGAATTGAGCGCTACTGCGCAAAGCTCTCTCTTCGGCAAGGGATTCTTGCGAGATATGTCCGAATATTCTGGGGCCTTCAATACTATGGACAGGGTGCAGGGGTGGATCCAGGAGGGGCAACAGGGCAATCCTAGGAAATGCTAGCAGAATGCTTGGTTGTGTAGGGAGAGGTATTAGCAGTAGGAAAAGGGAAGTGCTCATGCCACTGTACAGAGCACTGGTGAGACCTCACTTGGAGTACTGTGTGCAGTACTGGAGACCGTATCTCCAGAAGGATATAGACATCTTAGAGAGAGTTCAGAGAAGGGCTACTAAAATGGTGTACGGCTTGAAGGAGAAAAGTTACCAGGAACGGCTTAATGATCTTAACATGTACAGCTTGGAATAAAGACGAGACAGAGGAGATATGATAGAAACATTTAAATACGTAAAGGGAATCCACAAGGTAGAAGAAGGGAGTATATTTAAAAGGAAACAAAGTACCAAAACAAGAGGACATAGTCTTAGATTAGAGGGGCAAAGGTTTAAAAGTAACATCAGGAAGCATTATTTTACTGAGAGGGTGGTGGATACATGGAACAGCCTTCCAGTAGAGGCCAAAACAGTGATTGAATTTAAGCAGGCATGGGATAGGCATAAGGCTCTCTAAACAAAAGATAAATCCAGGTAAAGTATCCATGTAATTGGGCAGACTAGATGGTGTTCTTATCTGTTCTTGGTAACTTCTTATCTGCCGACATTTTTCTATGTTTCTATCCCCCCCCCGAGAAAATATTACCGACTGGCTGCTGGCCGCCGAGTGCTTTTCTTTGTACGAGTGGCTGCCGGCATGAAGCTCGGCCGCTTGCCTCGGATCCACCAGCCTCGATATCGCGGAGTTCACGAGATCTCGTTAACTCGTGGATCTTGCCAGACCGCGGCTTGTGTGTGGTTCTCAGGCGAGCGGCAGCAGAGCTTCATGCCGGCGGCCGCTCGTACAAAGAAAAGCACTCGGAGGGGCCTGGCTGGCAGACAACAGGAGACCGATTGGGACCAGGTGAGCTGGGGGCAATGTATATCCATGTGAGCTGGAGGCAATATATATAAAATGTGAGCTGGGGTCAATATATATCAATGTGAGCAGTGGGCAATATATTACATGTGAGCTGGGAGTGGGGGTACCCTGGGCCCCTGGTATGGAAAGGGTTAGCAGGGCTCATGAGCCACATGAGGACAGACCCTGTGCAATGTTCTGGGGACAGTGAGTATAACGAGCACAGCTTGTGATTAGGCGCCTTTCTGCCTGTCACTGCAAACCCAGCTCTTAGCCAACACTGGTAGAGTGCCCCCTCGAAACCTGTGTCTGGATCCGCCCCTGACAGGGTGTCCAACTCCCTTAAGTCTTCACGGGTGCTTTTGAATGGACCAGTGGATACCGGGGCTGAGCTACCAGCCATGCAAAACCCACCTACCCAGGCCCCACTGGAGACAACCCCTCCACGTACGCAGAGCCTAAACCCTCCCCGTTCTTCCCCATCCACTCCCGTCCGTGGCACGGCAGAGGGTTCCGGAGTTACAGAGTTGGCCACAGTTCCGTGACCTAAAGACACACACAGGTAGTTCTCTACCTCATACATCATTCCAAGGCTTGAGTGGTGGGTCTTTTGAAATATTTTCTGAGCAAATGGTGTCACATCACTCTAGAGCCCTGGGTCCTCAATACTATACAGGGTTTTGATCTGGAGTTCCCTACTCTTCCAGTTCAACCAATGGATCTTCCGTTGCCCTTTTCGGAGGATGGGCGTGCGTTGGTGAACACTGGACAGGAGGTTACAGAACTGTTCCTGAAAGGGGCCGTCGACCATGTTCCCCAGGGACCTCCGGCTTCCTGAGCAACCTGTTCCTGGTACCCAAGATGGGTGGTGGCGTCCCCCCTGTTATCAACCTCAGGGACCTGAATGTGTCAGGGATTTATCGCCACTTCCAGATGGAAGGTATGCACATGCTGAAGGACCTTTTGATACCCCCCCGCAATTGGTTGGCGAAGACGGACCACAAGGACACTTACCTGGCCATTCCTATTGCCAAGGAATGGAGGATTTCCTGCAATGTCGCTGGGGCCGCGATCTCTGGAGGTTTCCCTGTCTGCCGTTCGGCCTGTCTTCAGTCCCATGGTGTTTTACCAAAGTCCTGAAGCCAGTCATGGCATGGCTGTGATCCAAAGGCATCTGTCTCATTTTATACCTGGATGACATACTGCTGATGGCCTTGTCAGAGACTCAGCTACAGCTCCATGTACAATGGACGGTCAACCTTTTCCAATCTCTGGGTTTCCTGCTGAACCAGGAAAAGTCTATGCTTTCTCCTTCTCACTACATGGAGTTTCTGGGATTCATAGTGGATCCACTGCGGATGTTACTGACAGTTCATTTGTCGAAATGCCGTTCGGTTCTACGCGAGATTCGGTCCCTTCTGGATGCAACTTCTCCATCATTACTGGACCTCGCTCACATGATCGGACTGTTGGCGGCCATGAGATTGGCGGTGAAACTGGCACTCCTGCATTATTGGGCCCTCCAATGCCTGAAGGCCTGTTTTTCTCAGGGAAGGATGTTCTTACTCAGCTCAGATCTCCCTCTCGGAAGATGGGTGGTGGCGTCCGCCCTGTTATCAACCTCAGGGACCTGAATGTGTCAGTGATTTATCGCCACTTCCAGATGGAAGGTATGCACATGCTGAAGGACCTTTTGATACCCCCCCGCAATTGGTTAGCGAAGACGGACCACAAGGACACTTACCTGGCCATTCCTATTGCCAAGGAATGGAGGATTTCCTGCAATGTCGCTGGGGCCGCGATCTCTGGAGGTTTCCCTGTCTGCCGTTCGGCCTGTCTTCAGTCCCATGGTGTTTTACCAAAGTCCTGAAGCCAGTCATGGCATGGCTGTGATCCAAAGGCATCTGTCTCATTTTATACCTGGATGACATACTGCTGATGGCCTTGTCAGAGACTCAGCTACAGCTCCATGTACAATGGACGGTCAACCTTTTCCAATCTCTGGGTTTCCTGCTGAACCAGGAAAAGTCTATGCTTTCTCCTTCTCACTACATGGAGTTTCTGGGATTCATAGTGGATCCACTGCGGATGTTACTGACAGTTCATTTGTCGAAATGCCGTTCGGTTCTACGCGAGATTCGGTCCCTTCTGGATGCAACTTCTCCATCCTTACTGGACCTCGCTCACATGATCGGACTGTTGGCGGCCATGAGATTGGCGGTGAAACTGGCACTCCTGCATTATTGGGCCCTCCAATGCCTGAAGGCCTGTTTTTCTCAGGGAAGGATGTTCTTACTCAGCTCAGATCTCCCTCTCGGAAGATGCCAGACGGGATCTCGAGTGGTGGATCCAGAACCTCTGGTCCTGCAACGGCAGGCCTATCCTGGTTTCACCCCCAATGATTACGATAGACTCAGACACTTGTGGTTCTGGCTGTGGGGCCAGTTCCAAGGGTTCCTCAACTGGAGGCCGCTGGTCCGCTCAGGAACCTCCCCTTCATATAAACGGGCTAGAATGTCTGGTGGGCCTCTTCGACCCTCCAAAGTTTTTAAAGGGCTGTACAAATTGTAACATCCTCCTCAGGATGGACAACTTCCCTGCAGTACGCAACATCAACTCCCTGGGGGGCCCTCGATCCCTGCTTCTGACAATGCTGGCAACCCGTCTGTGGGACTGGTGTTTTCAGAATGGAAACGATGTCCAGGCACAGTTTATCCCGGGGGTCTCGAACTAATCCTCCGATTTGGAACTAGAGACACACAGAAGACTCAGGGGTTTGGCGTTTGCGTTCGGCAGTTTTCTCCGATGTGGATGCTCTGTGGGGACAGTTTCATGCGGACCTCTTTGCTTGCAGACTCATCGCTCATCTTCCTACCTTTTATTGGCCTCAGCGATGGATGCTTTCCTACAGGATTGGTCCGTCGCTTGCCAATACGCCTCCCGCCCTTCCAGTTAATAGCTCTTACGCTCCGGTATGTCAGGGTTCAATGAGCCCAGATGGTCCCGATAACTCAGTTTTGGCAGAATCAGCCATGGCTTTTGCTCCTGTTAGAACTTCTAGTAGACATACCCAGGTTTCTCTTGATCCTCCCGGATCTTCTGCTGGATGCCTCCGGGCGCCCACACCCGCTATTGTCTCAAGGGGCCAATCTCTTAGTGGCCTCCCTCATCTCAGGACAGGACACCCAGGGGAGCCGGTGAGACTTCAGAACAGACTTCTGTACTCCTGCACAACGCGTGGGCCCCGAGATCGTGTTATAGTTCGGCCTGGGATTTATGACTTCATTGGTATCTGTCAAGGGACCAGGATCCCTTCTGAACTTCTTCTTGGACTTCCTCACGGAGGTCTTCGGTCAGGTCAAGGCCTATTGCACACTGAACGTCTATATTTCGGCGGTGTCAGTCTATCAGGTGACTTTTCAGGGAACTCTACTGGGAAAACACCCATTGATTTTCAATTTTCTGAAGAGCATTAAATCTGATCGCCCCCACTGTTGCCTCGCTATATGGCGACTTGGGATGTAGCCCTTCTCCTCCACTTCCTTCCGCAGTGGCCCCATAATCAGGATTTATGACTGCGTCAACTCTCAGCCAGACTACTTGCCCTCTTATGCCTGGTCTCTTGCAAACATGTGGCAGATGTCAGAGCACAAGGCTTTCAGGTCCGTTCCTGAGGGTGTACGCTTTGACATTTCCCGTTGTATCAAGACTTCCATTACCACCGCGTTTTACCCGGCTTTTCCTTTGTGGCCAGACCTATGTCCAGTCCTATGCCTCCAGGTGTTCAAATCCTGCACCATCTCCCTCCATGCCAAGGGGTTCCCCTCCCTTTTTCTCTCAAATAAAGCTCCCTTTGCCACCATGGGTACTACTACTCTGGCTCACTGAATGAAGAATGTAGGGAAGTTAGAATTCTAATAAATAACTCTGAGGTGAGTATTGCCCACCGCACACTTCGCTGTTGTGGTTCTTGATTATGCAGCACTCTTGGGTCCGTCTGCTTCCCCATCTCATGTCTGTTTTCTCCTCAGCTTCGTGAGTGGTGCTCTCGGTTCGCCTTTTTTTCCCCCGATTCTCCTGCATTGCTGACCTCGTCCCACAAGAAAAGAGGACGTACAACGGGGAGTCTCTAGATTTTGTTGGATGTGTCCCGGAAGGAGGACCAGTTCATTGGAGGGGAAGGGGGTCAGGAGATGCCATGTTAACATGTTATTGTATATGTTTTGCACATAAATGCTTAAAATATTTTATGTATCTTGCTAGTTGCCACTTCCTGCTGTTTAAAATAAAGCAAGAAAGAAAAGCAATACTCGCCTCATAGTCATTTATTAAAATTCTAACTTCCGTACACTCTTAGGAAAATTTTATATTTAATGTGCCATAGGTGCACACCCTAATGGGCTGCGCACTCCATTGATGTATCCTAAATTTTATCTGCTACCAATTGTCCCATGATTTTACTTACATCTGTAAAAAGGTTTGTCAAACATGCCATTTTCAGCTTTTAAACTGTGAATTAGAGCAGTAGATGAGTCTTTGGGGGTTATTCAGAGAGCACCGACATGTCGTCGGGGAATCAAATTTAGACTTCCCTGCAGGGTCCCCGGAGTGCAGGGAACAGACCTGAAAATCTGCCACAAAATCGCTAAACTCCCGCCGAGAAACGCATTTGATACAATCCGAAGTATCCGATCACTCGAACTGTCGCAAAAAAAACGCCAAACACGTCCGGAAAAAGCCAACGAGCTGCCGAACACAGCGCAGACCAGCCGCCAGAAAAAGCTGACCAGCCGACGAAAGGGGTGAAAAAAAAAAAAAAGAAAGTTTGAAAGTGCCGAATTGAAATGCTGTTTGCAAAAAATATACACCGAAAATGCCTGAAATTTACATACAATGGTCCTATGCATGATAATAAAATGGTATGTGACAGAAAACGCCGGCTGGGTGGAGTAGAGGTAATATCACTACTCTATAACCGTGGAAAGAGACTGTGGAGACAGAGGTTCAATCCCGGCAAGAGCACCTCTTCAGTAAGTGTCCTTGGGCAAGACACCTAATGGTACATACTCGCCACCCAGGACTTACTTGAAAACGAGAGAAATCTCAATGTATCCAGTATCCTTCCTGCTAAAATCCTTTCTCAAAAAACCCCCCCAAAAACCCCCCAGAATATCCACTATTAAAAAAAAAAAAACAGAAAAAAAGGATTGCTCAAAAATACATAAAAAGATCCTAAACCGGGGCGGAGCCGAACGGCAAGGTGAATGGACGATTTAAGCGGCCTTTTGGTGACCAATTCTCTGCCTGGATGACATTTTCATTCCCTCAGAGGGGTGAGAGACGGTGGAGTTTGCTCCCGGCCGATTCCCGCTGTTTTTACACCCTGCTGGGCGGATTATCGGCCCGTTTTCGTTCTGCGGCCTAGCCAACGCGGCCATTGTGGGAGCCTTGGGAGCTGGAAGCACTCCCCACCTGCCGTGGACTGCGGTCTCTGGATGGGGAAGACCCCTCTTAAACAGCCGCTTCCGCAGTGAGCGTCCTCCCTCTTTGGCTCCCGCCGATCGCCAGGCAGCGTAGCGGCTGTTCTCATACCTGCGCTCTCGGGGGGGCACAATCTCCCTTGAGATCAGACCGAAGCTTCCCTCAAGGCTCGCAGCCCACGTGTCGGAGCTGCGGGGAGGTCCTCTACGGCCCGCTGACTCGCCATCATTCGCCCGCTGCCCTGCACCGAGACCTGAGGCCTACGAGCGGCGCTAGCACGGATGCTACCTCGTGCTGAGGCCTACCTGCCAGGCTCCTGGATTCATGACCTCGAGTTGGACTCAATTTTTTTTTGGTGGTCCCCCTAGGGCCCACTACACCCCTGCATAATTTTTTTTTCTACCCCGGTAATATTTTTCAGTGGGGCCCACTATATACGCTGACTGTTTTTTTTGCAAATTTTTCTGGTGGTCCCCGAGAGGCCCACTACTCCTACACAATATTTTATTATACAGAACAATGGCTCCGGATGGCTGTCTGATGCTGTAGCCCCGGGTCCACGTGACTCCTTCGAAGCCTTTTAAGCCACCTATTTTGCCTCCGCTTTGTTACACGACCCCCCCACCCCGGCATCCCTGGGACTAAATCTGGACGCAACCCGGGTCAAAAGGACATCTCCCGGAGTTTTACCCCAGCTCGATCGATCGACCAGCACTTCTCCAAAGATGGCGACGCCCACCGGAGAGCCAGCGCCGCAGGACGCGCCTTGTACACGCCGAGACATACAAGACCTACGCCAACTTCTTCTCACGGTCAAAGACGACTTAGAAGCGGACCTCAGGACTGGGATTGACAGTTGGAGAGCAGATCTGGGGACCCTTGGGACGTGCACGGCGGCCCTCTAGATACCAGCGGACGAGGCCCAGGCGACGGGTGCAGAAGTCCGGGCGGATATGGCGATATTAGAACAAATACGAACTCTTACAGGAGGCGGTTGAGGATCTGGATAATAGGTTCAATAGGCTCCAACCTCAGGCTCCGAAACATCCCCGAGACGGTGGTGAATTTACGGGACTTTCTTCATCGCTACTTTCAGGCACTCCTTCCCGAGACACCTGAGGAGGAGCTGCTCCTTGACTGGGCCTATAGAGCCCTGCGTTCGAAGCTTTTGGAGATGGAGCCTCCTAGAGACGTGATACTTCGGTGTCATTATTACACCACCAAGGAGGCTATACTTCAAGCGGTACGCAATGCTGCCCCGACCCTCGACGGCGTGACTCCCCACTTCTATAATGATCTGGCACCTTCCACACTTCAGAAGCGCTGGGCGCTAAAGCCCCTCACAGACCTTCTCCACCAGAGGGACGTCCGATACCGCTGGGGATTCCCATTCCGTCTTCTCATACCTCACAACGGCACCTTCCTATCCCTCTGCTCACCAGCTGATTGCTCGAAGGTCTTGGAGACGATGGGCATCCCGGTACCCCCCGGATCTCTTCACGCAGGGTGAGGCCAGAGGCAGACTGCAGAGGCAGGATCGGAGGCGTTCCCCGATACGTTGACCTACAGAACCCTGATACCATCACCCCCCCAGGTCCAGCTACTCTATGCCGCCAGAGAGGGATTTCTTTTCCACTCTCTCCATGGGGCCTTGACCGCTGGATTTTCTTTGGTCCCCTTGAGTACTCTTTTGGGACATCCTGGGACAGGACCGGAGGGTTGAAAGGTACGTCGGATGGATGGGGAGAGCCCTCCCCCGCCAGATCTTTTCGGGTTGGATCTGTCTTTCGCGGAGGATCCCCCGTTATTTGTTGAACGTTTTACGTTGGATGCCCACTAGTCCCTGTTACCAGGGGACCTCCAGCCCCTGTGACTGGGGGAGGGAAGTTGAGTGAGTCAGCTGCGACTGGACTTCGGCCCCTCTGTTGCCCTGGGAGACGGTTGAGTGAGATTTCAGGGGCCTAGCTGCCGAGCTCTAGGTCACGGTCCTCACTTAGGGGAGTCCTTGGGCCAGCGGCCTTCTCCTTGTTTTCGCTCTTGCCCCCGAGTGCACACCTAGTGGTTGGTACAATCCACCACCGGACTCATTTTTTTAGTGTCTTCTGCTGCCTCCCCCCCTCTTTATTCCCTCCCCCCCTTTCCCCAATTGGAATATACTTTTTCCCTTTTTTTTTGTGGCTTTGTTTCTTCTCTAATTTCTTCTCTCTTGCTCCATCTCTTTTTCCCCTTCCCCCTTTTCACCTCTCCTTGCATCGCTTTCACTTGCTTACTTCCTCATGGCGGGGAGGGGTGGTGAGGTGTGGGCCCGCCTCAAGGTAATTACTCACAATATTTAGGGTCTCTTGTCCCCAAATAAGAGACGAGGGGCCACCAGGTATTACAGAAAACTTTGAGCTGATGTGGTCCTCCTGCAGGAGACTCACTTTACACGGGGCAGAGTCCTGGGATACTGGGGTGAGGGTTATATTGTACCTTACCACTCTGCTAGTAGTTCCCGCAAGACAGGGGTCTCGATACTGATGTGAGGCAGTCTTCATTTCCAGCTTACCCATCAGGAGTCAGCCTTAGATGGCAGATACCTGCGGGTGACTGGGACGATTGGATGCAAACCGGTCACCTTTGTCAGTGTATACGCCCCTTCCCCCTCGGAGGGCCCTTTTTGGAGGGCACTGGAGGTCCGACTTGCGCAGCTACCGAATAGGGGGGTCTTTGTGGGAGGAGATTTTAATGCGTTCATGGACCCTTACCTAGATTGCAATAGGGCGGCGAGTAGCCGCTCTCCACTCTGTCTCTCCAAGACCTTCCGTGGAGTGGTCCAGGCAGCCAATCTATATGATTCCTGGTGGCTGCTTCACCCTAGAGACCAAGACTATTCTTTTTATTCGAATCTCCACGACTCGTACTCTAGACTATATTTTTTGCAGTAGAGATAACATTACGGCCCTTGTCTCTTCTACCATTCAAAAAATATTGTGGTCTAACCATGCCGCAGTGGAGATAGCACTATTGGGGTGGGGAGCACTTTAATGCTTCCCTCTTTCTTGACCCATGTCTGAAGGATACCATGACCCTTGACTTGATGGACTTCTTCGAGCGTAACTTCACTCCGGGCATAGCTACTACCACGGTATGGGAGGTGCACAAGGCGTACATGTGCGGCAAACTGATCGCTATAGCGTCCCGCCGCAAGAGGGAACGGGCTGCAGAGGTGGTATCACTCACGACTAGGGTGGATGACTTGGAGCGCGAGCATAAAAGGACTGGAGACGCAGCCCTGTTGCGGGAGTTGTTGGAGGCTAGGGGGGAGTCTTAACGTGTTGCTTTCCCATCAGGTCCAGGTGGCTCTTCAGTGGACGGGTCTGAATTTCTTCAAGAAGAGCAACAAACCTGACACTCTTCTGGCCTGTAGGTGGAAGCAGCAGACCTGGGAACGTACGGTGCGCCTTGGCTCTGGCAAATTGACCTCTGACCCCCGTGAAATATCCAGGGCCTTCTGTTCCTATTATGCGTCCCTCTATAACGGCAATACAGCGACGCCTGGTCCAGCAGGGGACGTACTTATCCGGGAATTTCTTTCTCGAACCACCTTGCCTTCCTTCAGCCACCCACAGAGCATGGATATGGCAGCCCCCATTTCGACGGAGGACATACCTGAGGTGATTAAAAGCTTACACTCCTCTAAATCCCCTGGCCCGAATGGATTCTCTGCCAAGGGATTACGCCTGGCCCTACTACAGCCCCTGACCAGACTGTTAAATACTTACATGCAGGGAACGGAGGTTCCATCTTCTGACATGCTCCTGGCCTGCATCGTGGTCATCCCCAAGCTGGGCAAGGACCCGGCAGCATGCCCCAGCTAGTCCCTGATAAATGTGGACATGAAGATTTACGCCAAAATTCTCGCCAACAGACTTGGCCGATATATTGCCAAGGTTATCCATCTTGATCAAGTGGGGTTTGTTCCTGGCAGAGAGGCCCCAGATAATATCAGACGGGCCCTTAATCTGATTCAGGCTAAGGATGTGTTTCGGAATTTCGGATTTTTCACGAATCGTCCCGATTCGTGGCTTCGGATTCGGACGATTTTCCGAATTGGATCGGATCCGAAAACGGCAGATCTGAAAACATTTCCGAGCCGAAACGAAAAGTTTTCGGAATTTTCGTATGGACTTGAAATGTGTAAAATCGAAATTCATTTTCGTTCCAATATTGATTTCGGTAATTTCGGATATCGTATTTTTCGGTTATATCGCTGATTCTGTAATTATGTATCATTTCCAATGATCTGATATTTCTGTTGATTTAAGATAATTCTGTCGATACGGTAATTCTGCCGATTCTATCGTTTTTTATTAAATAAAGATCCTTTATTTTCATTATGAATATGCATTGCACAACTTTATTTAATCATATTAAAATGGTATGAAAGGAACAAAAATGAACAAAACGATTTAAAAAAAAAAAACTCACCCAAGTGGTCTGACTTTAAAAATAAAAACCAGAATAAAAGGTTTTAAAACCGGAAAAAAAGCTGAACAAAATTATCAGAAACGAAAAAAAAAACCCGAAAAAATAATCTGATTTAAAACGAAAAAAAAATAAAAATTAATGCAGCATATGAATCCGCACACTGCTGGGAACAAGTGCCTCTCTCCGCGGTATAATTAATGCAGCATATGAATACGCACACTGCAGGGAAGCGCCTCTCTGCGCGGTATAATTAATGCAGCATATGAATACGCACACTGCGGGGAACAAGCGCCTCTCTGCGCGGTATAATTAATGCAGCTTATGAATACGCACACTGCGGGGAACAAGCGCCTCTCTGCGCGGTATAATTAATGCAGCATATGAACACGCACACTGCGGGGAACAAGCGCCTCTCTGCGCCATATAATTAATGCAGCATATGAATACGCACACTGCAGGGAAGCGCCTCTCTGCGTGGAATAATTAATGCAGCATATGAATACGCACACTGCGGGGAACAAGCGCCTCTCTGCGCGGTATAATTAATGCAGCGTAAGAATACGCACACTGCGGGAAAGCACCTCTCTGCGCAGTATAACTAATGCAGCATATGTATGCGCACACTCCGGGAAAGCGCCTCTCTGCGGTATAATTAATGTATTCGTCTGTGTTATATGTGTATGTATCCTGTCTGTATATAATAACTGAGAATGCAATAAAATTTGAATTTTCAATAATTTACAATGTGTAAAGTGTTTTTTTTTTTTACATTTTAACATACGAGCGTTTACGGTTGTATTTTCTATGAGTTGCGCTTGTTAAAAAATTAGAGATGGGGGTCTTGTTACATACATTTTTTTGGGGCAAAATTACACAATTTTTAACAAACGCAACCCATACAAAAATCGTTAGTGCAGCATCATTGATCACATTATAATTGGGAACAATATTGCTGCATTAGCAAAGCAAAAAAAAAAAAAAAACTTTTTTAAAATTTATTTATTTTTTAATATGTTTTTATTTAATTTTTTTTTTTTTAATTAACTTTTAACATGATCATGTTTGGTATGGTTGGAAAGGCCATGCTCTGGCTGATCCAACAATAACCAAACATTAACCCCTAGGTGCCACGGATCAGGAGATAGGGGGTTCCAATGAACTCCCTATCTCCACCATTGGTGGCAACTAGGGAGTTAACTCCAGCACTTTTTCTGAGGTCCCGATGTGAAATAGATTTCGACTATTTTATTTTTTTAACTTTCAGATAGTCTAAATCTATCCAAAGTCCCGATGTTTCACATAGGGACGTCGGATAGAGTAAATTCTGGAGTTAACCCCCTAGTTGCCACCAATGGTGGAGATAGTGGGTTCATTGGAACCCCTATCTCCCGATCCGTGGCACCTAGGGGTTAATGGTTGGTATTGTGGGATCGGCCAGAGCATGGCCTTTCCAACTATACTAAACATGACCATGTTAAAAGTTTATTCATTTTTTTTAAATTAAATAAAAAAATAATTGTAAATTATTGAAAATTCAAATTTAATTGCGTTTTAAGTTATAATCTACAGACAGGATACATATACATTAATTATACCGCAGAGAGGCGCTTTCCCGCAGTGACCACATTCATATGCTGCATTAATTATACTGCGCAGAAAGGTGCTTTCCCACAGTGTGCGTATTCATATGCTGCATTAATTATACCGCAGAGAGGCACTTGTTGCCCGCAGTGTACGTATTCATATGCTGCATTAATTATACTGCGCAGAGAGGCGCTTCCCTGCAGTGTGCGTATTCATATGCTGCATTAATTATACCGCGCAGAGAGGCGCTTGTTCCCCGCAGTGTGCGTATTCATATGCTGCATTAATTATACCGCGCAGAGAGGCGCTTCCCTGCAGTGTGCGTATTCATATGCTGCATTAATTATACTGCGCAGAGAGGCGCTTCCCTGCAGTGTGCGTATTCATATGCTGCATTAATTATACCGCGCAGAGAGGCGCTTGTTCCACACAGTGTGCGTATTCATATGCTGCATTAATTATACCGCACAGAGAGGCGCTTGTTCCCAGCAGTGTGCGGATTCATATGCTGCATTCATTTTTTTTTTGTTTTAAATCATTTTATTTTTTCTGGGTGTTTTTTTTTCCGTTTATGATAATTTTGTTCAGCTTTTTTCCATTTTAAAACCTTTTATTCTGTTTTTTATTTTTAAAGTCAGACCACTTGGGTCAGTTTTGTTTTTTTTAAATCGTTTTGTTCATTTTTGTTCCTTTCATACCATTTTAATATGATTAAATAAAATTGTGCAATGCATATTCATAAGAAAAAAGGATCCTTATTTAATAAAAAAGATAGAATCGGCAGAATTACCGTATCGACAGAATTATCGTATCGACAAAAATATCGGATCCGAAAAACCATTAGTAATAACTTTCACTCAAAAGGAAAAGACACTTTGAAACGAGGAGAACAGACGTTCCAAAAAACACGAAAATTTCCGATATCACGAAAAAAAAGTCGATCCGAAAAACAAGCCTATCCGATAACACGAAAATTGGCGAAATCGCAGAAAAAAAGTCAATACGAAAAACGAGCCGAAACGAAAAATTTAAAAATCCCAACGAACCGAACCGAATTTTTTTTTTTTTTAATAAAAATAAATCAGTGCACATCCCTAATTCAGGCCGCTAGAACCTCGGGCAGAGGTTCTTTTCTCCTCTCTTTAGATGCCGAAAAGGCCTCCGATCAGGTTGACTGGAACTATTTATGGGCAACTCTGGCCTCTTTTGGAATAAGGGGGCACCTTTTGACAGTGATACAGGCTTTATACGCGTGCCCCAGGGCGCAGGTTGACACGGGGGGGTTCCTCTCGGCCTCCTTCCCCATTTTAAACGGGACCCGACAGGGACCCGACAGGGATGCCCCATGTCGCCGCTCCTATTCGCCCTCTCTATTGAACCCCTGGCGACGTACATTAGGGGCCTTCCTGACGTCCGGGGTTGGAGCTGAGGGGGAAACCGTATAAGCTGTCTCTTTTCGCTGATGACGTCCTCCGTTCTCTGACCTCGCTACCCTTCCCAACCTGAAGAAAGCCCTGAGGGACTTCGGCAGGGTCTCGAGTTATAAACTCAACGCAGATAAGAGTGAGGTGCTCGACCTCAACATGATAGAGGGGGGGAAGGTGGTGGTTCGAGATCAGTTCCCTTTTCGATGGTGCCGCTCATCCCTGGGCTCCTTGGGGACCCAGCTGACTTCCAGCTGGGATCAGCTGTACACGGCAAATTATGGGGTATTGCTTCCCACCCTCCACATACTGCTGTCCGCATGGTCCCATTTTGGTCTTTTGCTCTTCGGCCGGATATATGCGGTCAAGCTGACCCTGCTTCCAAAGCTGTTGTACCTTTTCAGAACACTAACAATTCCTGTTCGCAGGGCGGACCTGACTTTTCTTCAGTCGGCAATCCACTCCTTTATTTGGGGAGGTCGTCGGTGTCGGTTACCCAAAAACATTATGTTTCAGTCCAGGCGATGGGAGTCCCACACCTTTACTCATATTACAAGGCAGCCCAATTTGCGATGCTCTCCACGATTAACCTGAGAAGCGGAGCTCTGCTCTGGAAAGAAATGGAGGACCAAGGCCAATGCGTACACTTCAATGCCCTAAAGCCCTAAAGCCACTTCCCGGATCCTCCACAATAGCCCCACGCTGCAGCATTCACTGCGACTCTGGAATCTCTATAGAGATGGAGACGGACTGTCCCCTCCGGGTTCAGGCCTCCACCATTTGTTCTACAACCCGAAGTTCCGGAGGGTAACCCTCCTAGGGCGTTCGGTTGGTGGATCCGATCTGACATTACGGAAATGCGTGACCTACTTCTGCAGGGTCGCCCGGTCACCCTTGGATATCTAAGGGAGTTGAAAGCGCTACCCCCCCTCGGAGACATTAAGGGCCCTCCAACTGCTGCATTTTGTCAGGGGAACTATTAGGGAGATGCCGGACTGCAGACTGACCCTCTACGAGACCTGCTGTCGTCGGACGCATCGAGGGCGAGGCATGATATCCTCGCTCTATTCCCACATTCTTGACATAACCTTTCCGCAGGAGGCGTCTTACGTTGGGAAGATGACCTTGGGGACTCTCTAGATGACGATGAGTGGGCAGACATTATTGACAGGACCTCCCGGGTCACAATCGCACTGCGGTTCACGAGAACTGTTACATGGTCATGGCGAGGTGGTACATACACCCGCGCCGCCTAGCTAAGATGTGTCCGGGGGCGCTGTTGACTTGCTTCAGGGGATGTGGAGATGAGGGGACGTATCTGCATGCTTGGTGGGACTGCAACATGGTCAGACCTATTTGGACGGAGGCGTTTGGAGATTTGAGCAGGGCACTACGTCCTGGCCAGGGCCGGCCCAAGTCACTGTGCTGCCTGGAGCAATGAACGAAATGCTGCCCCCCTCTAAAAAAAAACCACGTGACATGTATGAGTGTATCACAGAGCTCCACAGCAATAAAACTCACAGTAATGTGCGGTGTGTATGAGCGTATCACAGAGCCCCACAGCAATGAAACGCACAGTACCAGGCGGTGTGTATGAGCGTATCACAGAGCTCCACAGCAATAAAAAATAAAACTCCCACTCACACACCACCTGTTACTGTGAGTTATATTGCTGTGGAGCTCTGTGATTTGCTTATACAAACTGCACATTACTGTGAATTTTATTGCTGTGGAGCTCTTTCATACAGTAACAGGCAGTGTGGGAGCGTATCACAGAGTGCCACAGCAATAAAACTCAGTGCTGTTTTTTTTTGTTTGTTTTCATAATATTTTGCATTTTTTAATTACTTTGTATTTCTGTACAACTCAATGTTCTTGAACCCAGGACATAATGAAAACGAGAGAAATTTCAATGTATCCTGTTAAAAATCAACAGTAACGGGTGATATCACAGAGGTCCACATACCCCGGCCCACTGTCACACACATCCACATCACATACAGTCACCCCCACACACACTGTCACCCACACAATCACACAGTCACCCACACATCCACACACAGTCACCCACACAGACAGTCACCCACAAAGATCCACCCACACACAGTCACCCACCCACACACAGTCACACACATCCACCCACAGTAAAAGACACACATCCACACACACAAATCCACAACTTAAACTTACCCACTCAGCCCTTGTCGAGGCCTAGCTGGAAAGGCTTCAGGCCTGGTCTCTGAGCCCGTTCTCCAGTGGCTTCCGGCCTGGTCTCCGGGCCCAGTCTCCGGGCCCAGTCTCCAGCGGCTTCAGGCCTGGTCTCCGGGCCCGGGCTCCAGTGGATTCGGGCCTGGTCTCCAGCGGATTCGGGCCTGGTCTTCAGGCCTGGTCTCCAGGCTTCAGGCTTGGTCTCTGGGCCCAGTCTCCGATCTCCACACACAGTCACCCACACACACAGTCACCCACACACACAGTCACCCACACACATCCACCCACACACATCCACCCACCAACACACACACAGTCACACACATCCACCCACAGTCACACATACATCCACACAAACTTACCCACTCAGCCCTTGTCGAGGCCTAGCTGGAAAGGCTTCGGGCCCGGTCTCCAGCGGATTCGGGCCTGGTCTCCAGCGGATTCAGGCCCAGTCTCCAGGCTTCAGGCTTGGTCGCCTAGTCTGCGGGCCTGGCCTTCAGGCCCTGGGGGGAATTTCTGGTGGTAAAGGGGGCAGGCCACTTAGGTGATGGCGGCGGGTGCCGGGCCGCTAAGGTGAAGGGGCGGGCGCTGGCCTGCGGAGAGGGGCAGGAGCAGCCTGGTTTTGCGGCATACATCAGGGCCATGCCTTGTCCATGCCACAGCCTTTGACAGGGTGGCAAATAGCCGGTCCTGACAAAGGGCCGCCTGGAGCGGCTGCTCCACCCTGCTCCATGGACAGGCCAGTCCTGGTCCGGGCCCCTGGATGGCGCTTCTTAACTGCCCGCACCCCGAGGCATGCCTAACGCGCGACGAGCATTCTCTGGTCTCTAGGGTGTGCGCAGCTGTATGCATCTGTTTGGCTAAGACCTGGAAGGGCCCCCCTCCCCGCGCCTGCTGATAGAGGCCAAAATTTGGCACATGGTTACGATGGAGCGGTTCCTGACAGAATGGCTCACTTTGAGGCGGTTTGGTCGCCTTGGCTGGCGGCATTTGCTTCCCCGGCCTCTGCACGAATCGCTTTCTCAGGTTACAGGAAGATCCAGAGAGGTTGGGCCTGCAGTTTCCCCTCCTCCCCCCTTTTTTTTTCTTTTGTTTATTCTCTCTCCTTTTTTCTCTCTTTTCCATCCTCCTCTCTTTCTTCTTCCTCCTCCTCATCCCCTCTACCCCTTATTGTTACATGTTGTTAGCTCCTATATGAGGTTTTTACTTCCCTACTGAGGGAAAGCCATGTTAAAGCTGTTATGCCCTTTTTTTTCACTTTTAGTATCCCCTTTATTCGGCACCGGATACTGTGGCTCGATCTGCATCTTATTCTTTGAATTCTAGTAAAAATGAGGATATTGTTTGCTCTGATAGATGTTATGTATATCTTTGTGTCGGGTCTAACGGCTGACGACTGTAATGCTTTTGACACGAGACGCTACTGTTATTTCTCTTCTCTGTATTGCTTACTGACCTTCAGTAAAAATTCGTTGAATTGGGGGGGCGTGGCTAGCTGTGAAGGGAGGAAGACGCGTTTATCTGGAGCTCCGACTCCTGCTTCGCTTTGAGGGGTCTTGAGGGCTGACTGGCACTTTTTGAGTTCCCAGACCGGTTGGCCATAGGGTATGCTATCTCCGGAGCCCGAATTGCCCCCCTCCAGAGCAGAGTGCTTGGGCGGCCTGATCAACTGCTGAGGCATGTGGCCGGCGGCCATTTTGAGGTCTACTCTGCGGCGTTGCCAGATCACGGACTTGCGGTTTCATTATTTCCCTGTGGAGCCTACTGCCGGGTTGGTGTCTACTGCGGGCCGCTGGGATGGAGGGCCCCCATCTCTCGGGCCGCTCTGGACGGCGGCACGGCAGAGGTTACGGATGGAGTCCGGCGGCACTGTGTTACCCCTCCCCCCAACAATACGCAGATGAGTATATTTTCAGGCTTGGATGCCTGTTTGGAGATGTTGGGGGAGGGGGACTCGAGTCCGCTTACGCGGGGCACCTGGCGCCGGTTGATGGCGGTGCTGTGCCACTGCAGGGGAGTGGAGGATGACCTGGAGTGTGTGCCAGCGGAGACAGCGCGAACCGGGGATCGGGTGGAGGAGACGGAGAAGGTGGTGGCCTGTGATGACCCCGAAGCTCTAGATGACCATTCGTTGACTCCTCGGTCTGCGGAGGCGCCTCTTGTGTTGCACAGCGTCGCGAAGCTAGCTGCCAGCGAATGTGCTACGGAGATGTCGGGGCAACCTAATGACGACCCCACGTTGGCGACCGCGGTGGTGAAGCCTCCCACAGAGACGCAGCAGATTAGACCTCACTTCCCAGCTTCCACCCCACAGACGCCGGAGGCTTCTCATCGAATGTCCGACCTCAAGGCTATCGGGGTGTCCTGGAGCCTGCTGGAGCTGCGAGTCTTGCCGCCTGAGGATGGTATGGCTTGGGCATTAGGTTCTGACCTGCTGTGGAGCGCCCTACCCACCTCGCGAGTGCCTCCCATCCGAGACTCGGGCTGATGAGACACACACGACTACCTTTTGCTTTTTCTGAGGACTTTCCCTGCTTTTTTGAGATACCCTTTGCTGACATTTCTTTGAAACGTGTCCCTTTTTTTTTTCCCCTTCTTCTTCCCTTCTCCCCCTTCCCATGATATGTTAATCTGTATTTTTATGTTTTGTTTTTAATATCTTGCATTTTATTACTTTGAGTGGTTACAGTTGTTACAGAAATACAATGTTCTTGAACCCAGGACATACTTGAAAATGAGAGAAATCTCAATGTATTCTTCCTGGTAAAATCCTTTGCAAATAAATAAAATAAATACTCAAGCTGAGATGTAATACTTTTGGATTCTCTTGCAGTCTCTCAATTGGGCTGGGGGCGTCTGATGATTAGAGACACTTTTTGGGGATTTTAGGTTATTTTATATGTACTTTTTTTGCATGCTGGGGATATCGCACACCCTTTGACCCTCTCCTTGTTGAGCGATGTATTTTTAGTCCGGAGTGCGATGTTCTTTTGTATTTGATTCCCCCCTTTTTGTTTTATTTTTTGTTGTTTCAATGTCCCTCTAAGATGAGACACGTGTTTTTCCTGTTTACCTCCCCCACCTTTTTTTTTATTATTATTATGTTTTGGTATAAGCGGGTTCTCCTGGAGTACCGCCGTGGCCTGGTGCCCGGTATGGCCCCCCAGGTACCCGGGCCTGGTGCCATTTGTTTCCCTTGGTCTCCCACTGTCCTTTGGACTACCAGGAACACGCCAGGGACGGCACATTTTTGGTCATTTGCTTTTACCCATTTTTGTTTTTCCTTTCCCATCCCCATGCCGATGTGACACATACGAGGTATGTGCACAATTGTATAAAGTAAGTAATTGTCATGTATAGTGGTGGTGACATTGAAAGGTATGTGTTTATGTTTTCTATGTGGTATATGGTGCCTATAACAAGTCACTATGAGAATGCAGCTCTCTGCTGCAGCAGCAGGGGACTGTTATTATGACACACAGGGTCTTATGTTCAGGAAAGATTGGGGGAAGATTATAGGTGTGGCACTGGTGATGTGTTCCTGCTTACCCTCATAACCACGAGGATACTGTGGAAACAAGCAGCCAATCTGTCTGTCTCCTCATTCTTTCCTGTTTTTACAGGTAAGCCTAAAGCAGGAAGTAACTCCCAAACACTTTAAATAAAGAATCCATGTTATATACAGCTGTATTAACTGTGCAGAGAGTCAGATGGGAGACAATAAGAGAGATTCCTTAATGTAAACACTAGGAGGGTGAAGGCTCCAGTTACTCTGCAATAATAATGGTAAAAGCAGTATTTCCTGATGCAGAGTCAGTTATGTACATTTAAATGTACTCAATATGCAGAAATCTTAGATGCATTATTATTTGTTATTAGAAAGGAATTGTTCTATGTCTTGGCAGATATGACATCCCCTTATGTGCAGAAGGAAAAGGAATAGCTGTAGCATGCTGCACACTGTATATAATAGGATGTATAGTCTGTGAGAAAATGAAGATGACATGCTAATAGGTCATTTAGAATGAAAATGTTATTGTTTTAAAAGCATTTGGAAAATATGCATTTAATAAAGAGATAACCACGAGGATACTATGGAACAAGCAGCCAATCTGTCTGTCTCCTCATTCTTTCCTGTTTTTACAGGTATTTACATCTGTCTGCTGGCCCTCTGAACGGGGTCTGCAACAGATTCTTGGGGGCTCGTCCGGGATACTTATGATCTTCGGGACCAACAGAGTATGGATACAGCGGCTGTGATCCAGAAAAGTCGGTTGTGAGAAGCGCGTCCTGGCTGGCTGGTGACGGTGACGTGAGGGATCGTGAAAAGTGTCATCATGGCGGATAAAGTATGGAAGAGCGTGGTGTGGAACATCAGAAAAAACTTCTCACCTTGTCCGCTGGTGAACTATTTCAGATCGCCCAGAGCATTGTTACGGTACCAGACGGGGAACATTACTGAACTAGATGCTGGAGACCAAGAAGGCTGCTTTGAATACATTAATGCGTTCATGTACAGTGCAGACTTACTAGACTCAGAGGATAGAGGTATGGCTGAACTGTTGAACTTGAGAGACATCGTTGACTCTGTTGGAGCATGTTCAAACTACGTCTACACCTGTTCATCAACAGAATGATGACACTGCTCCTACCGCCGCATCGTCTACAGCTGTTGCTGACAAAGGGTCTAGTGTAGCATCTACACAAAATTCGACGTTGCACACAACCCTCTTGAACCAGACTATCACAACAAACACGCAGCAGCAGTGATAATGCACAGTTTAGCAACAACCTTGCATCCATGCAGTTACTGACAGAGAAGGTTGTCTCCCTCAGGGACCTCTCCTACCTCCAGCGTCGCGAATTTAAGATACAAGGAGGACAAATTTGTGATTACACATCTGACATCACATACACAAGTGTATGCAGACAAATTGAAGATGGAATCAAAGAAAATTACAGTGATGCTGACATAGTCAGGGGGACACTATGGATAATAAAAGCAGGCAGTTTCAAGGACATGTTGATGAATAAAGAAGACATAACGGTTGAGGAACTCAAAGGGTTTCTTCGGTCGCATTTAGGAGACAAAAATAGCACAGAATTGTTCCAGGAATTAATGTGTGCAAAACAAAATGAGAATGAGACGCCTCAACAGTTCTTGTATCGAGTAATGGGTCTTAAACAGAAAATCATCTTTGCTGCAAAACAGGCTGACACTGAAGTGAGATACAGCACAGAAACTATTCAGGATGTATACCTTCACACGGTCTACCAGGGTTTAGGGCACAAATATACAGACATTCGTAGGGAGTTAAAACCCCTGCTTTCCACCGCAACGTCGCAGATGAGGAAATACTAAGAAATGTAACAAGAATCACCAGCGATGAGAATGAGAGGGCCCGAAGGCTGGGTCCTGTAACACGTAATAAGCAGAGCATTGCAAGTTGTACCCTGCTAGAAAGTGAACCTGTGAGAGAAATTCATGAGCAGAGAAAATGTGGATGATCCAATTAAACAACTGACAGCACGTGTCGAAGCACTTAGCAGTATGGTAGACTCCATGAGAAATCCAACACAGCCTGATCCTCCTACCTTTCAGTATACTATGAGTCGACCACCTCTACAGAAAGGGGCTAAATGTCATGGTTGTTTAAAGTGTGTGGAAGCTGGTCTGCAAAAACTGTACTCACTGTTTTCAGTGTGGGAAGAGGGGCACCTGTCCAGGGGATGCCTCCGGAAACGTAACCCGCAGGGAAACGGGAAGCGGTCACTGCAACGGGGCAACCAGTGACCAAGTCCTCCCTGTCCCATGGCACAAATGATGACAGATCAGAGGATGAACCTGGTCCTACAAAAAGCAAAACGAAACCATTTCATTATACGACATTCAAAACTTCCAAGGACAAGGAATGGCTTAATCAGACTTCTCTTTTTCCTAGGGACAGAGAAAGTAATGAGACCATTGTCAATCTAATAGGAAGGAAGGCTTTGACACAGTGCAACCTCAATGGCCTAGCAGTAAGTGCTTTGCTTGACACTGGAGCTCAAGTCAGTATCATTGATCGTGCTTGGAAAGATAAATATTTGCCAGCTATGGACTTGAGACCTCTTTCTGAACTTATGGGAACTATGGGGAAGCTGGAAGTGTATTCTGTGACTGGGGATGTCATTCCATTCGATGGCTGGGCTGTTATTACTGTTAATTTAGAAGGAAACAATGACCCTAACCTCTCTATCAGTGTTCCCTTTTTAGTAAGTCATCTGCCAATTGAAAGGCCACTACTTGGGTTTAACGTAGTGGAAGAATTAATTCAGAGACAACCCAAGCGCCTTGTGCAGGCTTTAGTCTCTCTACTATCAGGAGCCATCTCTATGTCACACGAGAAAGCTCAAACTCTGGTAAGCTGTGTCCAAACCCCTGAGCTGAATGAACAGTGGGGACGTTTGAAGGTAAAGAGTGGTGGCGTTGTCATTCCAGCAGGTCAAGTGATGTGGGTAAAGTGTAAAATACCACCTAACATGGATCAGCCCGACCCAGTCATACTGTTTGAACCAGAGGAGAACAATGTGCAGTTGGAAAAGCTGGATATAGGAGGGGGCTCCTAGAAGTACAGAACCAGGAAAGGCCTTATGTCTCTGTTCCAATTGGTAACAACTCCACATGTGAAATAACACTGCTGCCTGGTAACACAATCCTCGGTTGTATTCAGCACAATTGAAAAAGTACTGGAGGCAGAGCGATCAGAAGAACTGAAGTCTAAGGTATCGGTCGAGGGTGTGACTACCTCAGGTACTGAAGAAACCTTGAAACGGTGGCACCCACCTGTAGATCTAAGCCACTTGAGTGAGGAACAGCAGCAGGTGGTAAGAAAAATGCTGTATGAAGAGTCTGTGGCATTTTCTCAAGATAAGAGTGACATGGGTTGCATTCCGAGCCTACAAATGTCAATAAATCTCAAAGACGACATACCAGTGCAGCGGTCATATTCATCGGTACCTAAACCTTTATTCCAAGAAGTGAAAGATTATATACAAGATCTCCTGGCAAAAGGGTGGATTGTGAAGTCCAAGTCCCCCTATTCTGCACCAGTGGTCTGCGTCCGAAAGAAGGATGGCTCACTTCGCCTGTGTATAGATTATCGCCTCCTCAATAAAAAGACTGTACCAGATAGGCACCCTCTGCCAAGAATTCAAGACTTGCTTGACACATTGGGGGGTTATGCATGGTTCAGTATTCTCGACCAAGGAAAAGCCTACCATCAGGGCTTCATAGCCGAAGGTTCTAGGCACATGACAGCTTTCATAACTCCCTGGGGACTTTATGAGTGGATAAGAATTCCCTTCGGCCTGTCCAATGCACCTGCAGCGTTCCAGCGCAGTATGGAAGAAATGCTAGATTCTCTCAGAGATGAATGTTGTATACCGTACCTTGATGACGTGTTATGTTATGCCAAGTCTTTTGAGGAACACGTGGAAGGACTTCGCAAAGTTCTTCAAGCTCTCCAACATCATGGAGTCAAGCTTCGGCCTGAAAAATGTGAGCTCTTCCGAGGTGAAGTCCGATACGTGGGTCGTCTTGTGTCTGCCGAAGGTGTGCGGATCGATCCCAAAGATCTTCAAGCAGTTATGTCACTCAAAAGTCATACTCCACATACCGTCGGTGAGGTAAGAAGGCTTCTCGGCTTCCTAAGCTACTATCGCTCGTTTATCCAAGATTTTTCAGGTGTAGCTAAGCCTATGTATGAGCTCCTACAAGCAAAGCCTGGGGTGGCACCAGTTGAGTCCAGTAGGAGAAAGACCAAAGGCCCCCAAATGCCTTCCAGAACTCCTGTTGAGTGGACAAGTGAGCATCAGAAATCTCTTGAGACCTTGATTGACATGTTGATAAAGCCACCAATTCTTGCCTATCCAGACTTCAATTTACCATTCTCGCTGCACACTGATGCATCTGAAAGGGGCCTTGGGGCTATACTCTACCAGAGTCAGGATGGAAAGTTAAGAGTCATTGCGTATGGCTCCCGGACACTGTCCCAGGCCGAAAGAAATTACTGCCTACATAGTGGTAAACTTGAGTTTCTTGCACTTAAATGGGCAGTGTGTGAAAAATTCAGAGACTACCTGTTCTATGCTCCACATTTTACCATTTACACAGACAACAATCCCCTGACCTACATAATGAGCACTGCGAAGCTGAATGGGGTTGGCCATCGCTGGGTGGGAGAATTGTCCGACTACCACTTTGATGTGAAATATAGGCCTGGTAAAATAAATATTGATGCTGACACACTGTCGCGTATCCCCCTTGACATCGAAAGTATACCACTGAGTGCACTGAGCAATTGTCATCTGAAGTGGTGCGAGCAGTCTGGGATGGAGCTCGCGCAGCCAAAAAGAAAGATGTGGCTTGGGTTGCAGCACTCAGTATGTCGTCTATGGAAACTGACCCAACATCCCAAGGTTCATTGTTGCCAAGAATAAATAAAGATGAACTCTCCAAAGCTCAACGGGAGGATCCAGTGATAGCCAAGATATTAAGATGAAAGAGGAAATCAAGGTGCCAGATGAAAGTCTAAAGAAAACCGTGACTGGAGCGGCCAAGAAACTTTTGTATGAATGGAACAAACTAATTATAGAGGATGGATGTCTCTATAGGCAAACAGCTCAAAACAAACAACTTGTTCTCCCAACCCAGTATAAGCAACTTTCTTTGGAGCACTTACATGACAACATGGGACATCTGGGCACAGAACGGGTTCTTCATCTGATGAGACAAAGATTCTACTGGCCATATATGAAGAAGGAAGTAGAGGAGTATATCACAAAGAAGTGTCCCTGTATTAAGCAAAAGAAACCAACGACCCATGTCCGAGCACCCATGGGGAGTATAACATCCAGCTCACCTCTAGAACTTGTTTGCATCGACTACCTGCACTTAGAGCCAAGCCGGGGTGGGTATGAGTATATACTAGTGGTCGTAGATCACTTTACTAGGTTTGCGCAAGCTTATCCTACTAAAAACAAGTCTGGCCGTACAGCAGCTGAGCGTCTTTTCAATGATTATATCCCTCGGTTTGGTTACCCTGGAAAGCTACACCATGACCAGGGCAGGGAATTTGAAAATGAGCTTTTCAGGAACCTTCGGGAACTTGCTGGAGTACGCCATTCGAGGACCTCTCCGTATCACCCTCAAAGTAACCCAGCTGAGAGATTCAACCGGACTCTCCTCCAAATGCTCCGGACCTTGGCTGATAAGGAAAAGATACGTTGGAAAGATCACCTTCCCCAGATCGTCCATGCATATAATTGTACACGTCACGAGTCAACTGGGTATTCCCCATTCTATTTACTGTTTGGACGCCACCCTCGCCTTCCTGTTGACTTGATATTTGGGCTCGTTGAAGAGGATGAGGGATTAACTCATAAGGGATTTGCTGATCATTGGGCTGGAAAGATGGCTGAAGCATATCAAATAGCAAATGAAAACAGTAGGCAATCAAGTGCGCGGGGCAAAGCTCAATATGACTTGAAGGTCAAAGGTGTTATTCTGAAGCCTGGAGACAGAGTTCTTGTTAGAAATTTGAGAGAGCGAGGAGGCCCAGGGAAACTAAGATCATACTGGGAGAAGATCATCTATGTGGTGAAAGAGCAAGTAGCAGACAATCCGGTTTATGTGGTGAGTCCTGAGAATGGGAACAAAAGTGGAACTAGAACCCTGCACCGAAACCTATTACTGTTGGTGAATGACTTGCCTGTGGAGACACCATCACACCCACTGAAACATGGGAACCAGAAACAAAGCAGACAAGTTAACAGGGAGAAGACAAGAAAACCTACCTACCACAGTGACATCACCGATTCAGATGAGGAAAGCTCTGAAAGATACTGGTTGAGAATTCCTGAGAGTTGGACAGAGCATAAGAGACAGCATACTTACCGGCAAGGTTCAAAACTGAACCATGAGAACTCTCTTGTCGAAATGACGTCACCATCACCTGAGAGAACCGTGCGAGAAAGAGATCAAGTCCAAGTCCCACAGGAACAGAGACACAGTTTGATCGAGACTCAATCACCAGAAGAATTGATCCTGAATTCAACATTTCCACCTGAAGTCAGTGGAGATAGTGATAGTGAATGTGCCCTGCCTGATGAAGCAGAAAGTCTGACATCAGAAAGCTGTATCGAACCAAGACGGTCAGTGAGAGGGAGTAAGCCAAGACAAGTGTTTACGTACGAAACACTGGGTCAACCATCGCTACAACCACAGACTATGCTCCACAGTGTAGCAGCATATACCTTTCCTCACTTACCTGTATTGGCTACACCATATTATATGCCACCACTCTCATACTACCCGTTTCACGACTCATACAATATGGTACCATGCATTCCCACAGGGGCAGCATAAATTGTATTTGATTCCCCCCTTTTTGTTTTATTTTTTGTTGTTTCAATGTCCCTCTAAGATGAGACACGTGTTTTTCCTGTTTACCTCCCCCACCTTTTTTTTTATTATTATTATGTTTTGGTATAAGCGGGTTCTCCTGGAGTACCGCCGTGGCCTGGTGCCCGGTATGGCCCCCCAGGTACCCGGGCCTGGTGCCATTTGTTTCCCTTGGTCTCCCACTGTCCTTTGGACTACCAGGAACACGCCAGGGACGGCACATTTTTGGTCATTTGCCTTTTACCCATTTTTGTTTTTTCCTTTCCCATCCCCATGCCGATGTGACACATACGAGGTATGTGCACAATTGTATAAAGTAAGTAATTGTCATGTATAGTGGTGACATTGAAAGGTATGTGTTTATGTTTTCTATGTGGTATATGGTGCCTATAACAAGTCACTATGAGAATGCAGCTCTCTGCTGCAGCAGCAGGGGACTGTTATTATGACACACAGGGTCTTATGTTCAGGAAAGATTGGGGGAAGATTATAGGTGTGGCACTGGTGATGTGTTCCTGCTTACCCTCATAACCACGAGGATACTGTGGAAACAAGCAGCCAATCTGTCTGTCTCCTCATTCTTTCCTGTTTTTACAGGTAAGCCTAAAGCAGGAAGTAACTCCCAAACACTTTAAATAAAGAATCCATGTTATATACAGCTGTATTAACTGTGCAGAGAGTCAGATGGGAGACAATAAGAGAGATATCCTTAATGTAAACACTAGGAGGGTGAAGGCTCCAGTTACTCTGCAATAATAATGGTAAAAGCAGTATTTCCTGATGCAGAGTCAGTTATGTACATTTAAATGTACTCAATATGCAGAAATCTTAGATGCATTATTATTTGTTATTAGAAAGGAATTGTTCTATGTCTTGGCAGATATGACATCCCCTTATGTGCAGAAGGAAAAGGAATAGCTGTAGCACGCTGCACACTGTATATAATAGGATGTATAGTCTGTGAGACGGATTCACAACTTTCCACAGGGAAAGTTAGATATTTTGCGAAAATGAAGATGACATGCTAATAGGTCATTTAGAATGAAAATGTTATTGTTTTAAAAGCATTTGGAAAATATGCATTTAATAAAGAGATAACCACGAGGATACTATGGAACAAGCAGCCAATCTGTCTGTCTCCTCATTCTTTCCTGTTTTTACAGGTATTTACATCTGTCTGCTGGCCCTCTGAACGGGGTCTGCAACACCTCATTGTATTTGATGTATTTAGCTGACTGTTATGTGGTTTATTATTTTTCATGAGATCTAGGGGTCCTTGTTTCGAGTTTTGACCCACGAGGTCGTTTTTCTTTCTTGCTGTTTTTGATGTGACCCCCCCCCCATATGGGGATGACTACGCTTGTGATTTCTGATGTCATATGAAGGCCCTGCGAGGCCCTCGCCTTTTGTCTGATTTAGATGTGCTTGTGCAAATTTATAAAAAAATGTGCCAGCTGGGTGGAGTAGAGGTAACATCACTGCTCTGCATGGAGAGAGCTTGTGGAGACATGAGTTCAATCCCAGCGAGCAACCTCTCCAGCAAGTGTCCCTGGGCAAGTACTCGCCACCCAGGACGTACTTGAAAACAAGAGAAATCTCAATGTATCCTTCCTGGTAAAATCCTTTAAAAAAAAAAAAAATAACTTGTTGAATTTAAAAAAACAAGATCCTAAACCAATATCAGTAAATAAAGTGACTTTTAACTGCAGATTAAAATAGTAAACAGTTTATTAGATATTGAATAAGAACAAGAATATTTTTAACCTTGAAGCCTATGGGGTTAGTCTGAATAAACCTGCCGAATAAAACAACCGAACACCAGGGCATTTTGACACCTTTTCACTGCTGTTCAGTGTTCTCTGAATAGATTAACCATTGCTTCTCTCTGTGGGATTTCACTGCTGTCGAACAGGCACTGTACTTGCTGGCAGTTTGCCAAAATTTGACGAACTGCCTACTCTCTGAATAGCCGAATGGCCAGGGAATGGCACCATACAGGCAAATTCCCTGTTCGGTGCCATTTTGGGGCCAGATTGGCTCTCTCTAACCCCTTTTGTATTTTACATCTGAGACTTCTATCTCTCTGCCTCTTTATCCTGATATTGATCATCTCTTCCTGCACAGAACAGCAGAAAATAACCCTAGCCCACCTACTGATACTAAGGAAGTTAAGGAGCAGAAAGTGGAGCCTGCTGTAGCCCAAAGGCTGCTGAATAAATATGACTAACTCCTTGTAAATGGAATTTAAGTAAATAGTTTCAATTATCCAAAATGTCTCTTTTTCCAGATTGGATTTATTAAGACTTCATTTAAAAATGCCTTCTTAAGGAACAGTTCGTAGATCCTTGTACTTGTTTGGTCATGGTTTGCTTTGTATCTTGGATAGTATGTTATATGCAGACTGTCACTGCTTCTAATAATTTTAATTCAAACAAAAACAAATTAATAAGTGAGAGAAATTCTTCTTTTATTTAATAGATCCAGGATCCTGGATCCAAGCTGATTTTAGAGTGGGACTAGCTTATAATTTTGCAATAGTATCCGAGGATTGAGGTACTGCCCTATGAATATTTTTCCCACCTTATTTGAGGATTCCTTATTATTGTGTAGTGGACTGTGCCACACGGTAAGTCGGCACAAGGCAATCAACACAGATACAAAGTTTGTGGCTCTGAACAAATGCATGCTATAACAGATCAGCTACCCTGCAGGGGTAGCTCCGTCTGCGGCGCCGAGTCTTGCTGGAGAGCTTAGCCGGGTTGCGAGCTAGCAAGGTGGGAGAGAGATTGTCAGCGGTCCCTGGATGGTCTGGAAGCGAAGGATTCAGTAAAGCTGGTTTCTTCAGTGATTATGCCCTCCCCAAATACTAGTCGTGACTCAGTACAGGTTTTAAGGTAAATCAGAGTGTTTTATGAAAAACAGAACATACACGGTCCTTTTATATGGTACAGTCCCATTGTTCTCTCCCATGCCCGCCCCCAGACCCCTGGAGTGAATTCTGCACAGGGGCTAGCCATAGCCCAGGTTCTGGTTGGTTGGTTCCAAGACCATTGCAGGCTTCTCTCGGGTCCTCTCAGTCTTCACTTGGGTCCACTGGTTGTATGCAGATGAAGTCTTGACCTCACAGTGATCACATACAGTGATTTACATAACCCATTGTAAAGGGAATCAGATAGTGGGTGGCTGAGACAATGTGACTCCCAACCTTTCAGAACAGGTAAACAGATAACAGATATCCAAACAGAAAGCACCTTTGCATAATCCACAAATTACTCAAACCTATTGTACATTCTATAGGAAGGAAAGCATTTGACACTAGTGGCAGGTAGTGTTTTTAAAAACCACATTTAACTACAGAAATATAAGTCTATTTAAAACTAAAAATGAGCAATTGACAATACATTTAAAACCACACAATATAACTGAGCATAAACTAGCAGGATGGTGCCGGGGAAAAACATGATTAATTAGAAGTCTAGCAACAGTTTTACATTAAATCTACCAAAGGAAATTAGTTTCTATAAATAAAGGGTAAACGAAATATAACAAAATAAGAATGAAATTAAACTAAATAAATCCTGTGGCGGCCGTTCCGTCACACATGCCTTCTAAAACCAGCCTAGATCCAGAATCTCCACCTACAAAGGACTGATCACCTCCCTGGATAAAGATGTTGGATGCGCATCAAATTCATAGGCTCTGACCCAGGTTAGAGGGACAGCTTATAATTTTGCAATAGTATCCGAGGATTGATATTCGGCCTTATGAGTAATTTTCCCACTTTACTTGAGGATCCCTGAATATCGTGACTGTGACACTCTAAGTTGGCAAAAGGCAATCAAAACAGAGCTGTTATTTGTGGCTCTGGACACTGTGAGTGTCCACTACGAATTTTGGCCACTATTCCTTGAATACTTGCATTTATATTTACTGTATTGCACTATGAGTGTGTTCTGTTTTCTGTTTTATTTTTGAGTGACCAGATTAAAATCTAAGTATTACATTTTTTTATTACAGTTGCACGAGCACATCATTACCACGTGTGCACGAATAACATTGTAATATCACTTGTCACATATAATTTGTGCACTCCCGAGAACCATTTTCACTGTATGCATGTACACCTTAATCACAACCTGCAGCACATTCTTGGGCCCATACACAGCCGCCGAGTCCCTTCATCTGTTTTAAATTCCCTGCAATACCTGGTGGTCTGAGTGGCCATGTGAATGAAAAGCAATCTGTGCTTCAAGCAGTCCACAAAGAACATCCAACGCTGGACTCCGGCTTTCACTTTTTGAGAGCGGCACCGGCGCTCAGTTGACTCGGAGAGCGCCGGCTCTCTGACTCAGTGTCCGAGTCCAGCATGGAAGTTGGTTTGTGGTCTAAGCTTGAAGCACAGATCACTTTGCACTCACATGGCCAATCAGACCACCAGGAATTGTGAAGGGACGTCAAAACAGATGAAGGGAACCACGCTGCATTATTAGACCACCAGGGATTCAGCCCTCTTCCTGCAAAACAAAGGTAAGCAGGAGAGGGGGAAATGTTTATATATTTTTATATTTATTTTTGCTATTATTTAAAATCTTATTTTAATATATTTATTTAAATGCATTTTTGTATATTTCAATTTATTTTAGCATATTTTAAAATAGTTTTTAAAATATATATAGATATATAAAACATTTATTTTTACCATATACCAGGGGTGGGGAACCTTTTTTCTGCCAATGGCCATTTGGAGATTTATAACATCATTTGACGGCCATGCAAGATTAGCAACTTAAAATTTAGCCAGCTATATTTAGGAAGAAATTTAATTAACTCACTCCTAATGTGATGGCTGGAGCTGCATCTCTTTGGTGAGGTGGGTGATGTTAGCTGGTGATGGTGCTACTCTCAATTTTCCAGGTTTGCGCCCCTCCCCATTAAATTAATTTCACCCTGCCCATTTCATTAATTTCACCCCCTCCTCATAAAAATTCATTTCACCCCCTCCTCATTTAATTAATTTCACCCTACCCATTTAATCTCACTCCTCCCCATTTAATTAATTTTACCCTCCCCATTTAATCTCACCCCTCCCCATTTAATTAATTTCACCCTCCCCCTCCTTATTTAGTTCATTTCACACATACCCTTTAATTTCACTCCCTCCCCATTTAATTAATTTAGTCTTCCCCATTTAATCTCACCCCTCCCCATTTAATGCCACCCTCCCCCTTTAAATCATTTCACCCCTCCCCATTTAATGGATTTCACCCTCCCCCTTTAATCTCACCCCCTCTCCATTTAATTAATTTAAAATGGATTTCACCCCCTTTACTTCCCCAATCCCTATCTAATTAATTTCACCCTCCCCTTTAGTTCATTTCACCCCCCCCGTGGTCCTTTCACCTGACCTAAGCACGCAGCGAGTAGTGGAATGAGGGATGAGGGGGCGGGATTATTCCATCTTCCCTCACTCGCTGAGACGCGCCGGCTCCTCCTTCACGCTCTGCCCGGAAGATGAGGGTGCAGAGTGAAGGAAGATCCGGCGCGCAGCAGTGAGTGAAGGAAACGGGGATAATCCCCACACCCTCATTTTGCTACTCGCCGTGCACTGAGGTTTGGTGAAAGCGCTGCGGGTGAGGGAATTTGCACCCCCCTGCTGTGGCACTCTAAGGGCTGAGCCAATTGATTCTGCGGGTCTTATACAGCCCACCGGCTGGATGTTCCCCACCCTGCAATATACAGTAATTTAATTAGTTAACATTTATATTAATTAAATATATATAGGGCCAAATTACATACTTGGCGCTAACGTTAGCGCTCACTTGCGTGAGCATTAACGTCAGCCCAAGTATTTACCGCATATTTCAATCCAAACTCTAGCGGGTAAAGTAACCCATTATCGTTTGGTATCTTGCACTTTTCAGCATGAGGTTACTGTACTTTGCGCTCCCTATACTTAACGCTGATTAACTCGTTGCGCTCCCCATGTTAGGATGACAAAGTCCTAGCGCTGATTAACGTCGGCGAGGACTGCGGCTCTGTCCGCCTCCTCAGTCTGGCGGGAGCAGGGAAAGACTGGGGGAAAAAGTCCCCCCAGTCTCCCCCTGCTTATCACTACGCTGACTGGCCGGATCTCGCAATGCGAGATCAAGCTGGTCATGTGACCGCCGGCGTCTGCTTCAATGGAGTCCGTGCACATCCTGGGGCTTAGCGCCCGCAAACAAAGCAGGCAGCTTTTTTACCGCCTGCATTGTAATCTAGCGCTAAAACGTGGGCGCTAGGGGGAAAACTGCGGGCGCAGTATATATTGTAATAAGAAATTGCTGTGCAGTTACTGCTGCTCTCTGGGTTATTCACTTGAGGGGTTCCCTGTGAGCAGTAGAATATTCTTTGAATTCCTGTTCATATATCTAATCATTATCGCAGTTTGATTTGCCATTTATCATTATATTTGCCTATTGTTTTTGTTACTGTTTTAACTGTCCCTCCCATTTTTTTCGGCAACCTTAAAGCAAAAGAAATAATTCCCACATTCACTACAAAGCGGTATCCATTTATTGTGGTATTCACTAACATCATTGCCAGGTGTGCCAGGGGGTTGATATTGTTTTTTGGGGCAAAAGACAGAGCAAGGAACCAGATCTTATTCAAGCGGCTCCTGCGGGGGTAGCGCTACATATAACTTACATAAATACTATTTATTCTGACCACTTCATAGTTTTAACGTGATCAGGATGTGAGGAGTGTCCCCCCCCCCACTGCCCCGATCTGGCAGAAACGCTAAGCGAGTTAAGTGGAGGAGTTTTCTCCACCCCACCCAGCGGCCGGGATTTCTGAATTTCCCAGCTGCCGGTTACCAGGTCAGTCACTAGTGATGTTGGTACAAAGAGAGCGTGTCACCCTCTCTTAGACCAGTCGCTGTCTCAGAGATTTGCTTATGGGCGCAGCTCTTATCCATTGTTCTGCATAGGCGCTACAGAACTTGCATACGTAAAGTGAGGGAGCGCAAATTGTGCAAAAAAACGCTTGAGGGACTTCTGGATTCGGGAGTCCCTGAGAGGAAGAGGTGGAGCAGTGCACGGCAAGGGATAAAAGAGGAGACAAACAGTTCCTAGTCTCCCTCTGCAAGTTCGAGGACGCGCACGGCCCCAAAGCGCTAGCCTCTATGTAGTCATATGGACTCAACTACCTGATACTCGTGGTAGCGTGGAAGTGTTACTACGGGTATCAGGGAGGTTAGAGCTGCGTTCCGGGGCGAGGTGCTGAGATGGCACCTTCCCTTGAATACGACGTTAACATGGAGATGGTAAGGGAAAATCTGCAAACGCACATTATCCTGTTTACTGTCTCCGTGTTAGTGTCAACCAGGGAATATAGCTCTATGTCTTTTAAGGTCTATGTCTTGCCAGTACTTGGATATTATGACGGGAACATGCCTTTAATTTGTCCAAAGCTAAGACACAGACCCAATCCAATACGTTGTCTTTCCCTTCTCTGTCTCTAAACCGCTCAATCACTTTTCCAAACAACCTAAAGGGAGCCCTAGTATGGTAAAGATGTATTGCAGATTCAGATGTAGAGAGGTACAATAGCATCCCCGCAACCATAAGCCAGACACTTGCTGTAATGGGAAAAAGGAATACAAATTTTTTTATTACTTCTTAGTCAGCACAATCAGTACATTTAAATCACATTAACAGTCATTTAACAACTTATTTTAATAACCCCATTCACTAAAAAGGACAATAGTCTCTTCCTCCCATACATACAGTGAATTACAATGAAACAAAGCAACAATGGTCTAACACAAGTCACATTATGTACAGCCGCCATCCATGAGCAGTAGCAGCAGAGTGTCTCTGGATCAGACTCTGCTGGGTTAACTCATGCTTTGCCTGTGTGTAGCCATTACTGCAACAAAAGTATTATAATAAGGCTGGGGTCAGACCAGCGCACTTTTAACGTGCGTTCTGGCGCACATAATTACGGCCGCACTAGCAGCAAATGATGGGCAATGACAGACAATATACGAAGTACGGTCGCACGAAAGTCCGGCCGCGCAACGCAAGTGGAAAATGAACGCATTTTTTCGAGAACGCAGAACCGCTAGTACGGACGTACAGAGTGCGCTACGTCCGCTAGCGGCGTGTGTGTGTGATTTGGAGACGTCAGACCCTGCTCGTGTCCGGCCAACATAACGTCCAGACACCCAAAGTTTCCTGGTTTGGATCCGTAAAAAAAATCACGCACGAACATGCGCATCGTATGACCGTTTTCGCGTATTCCGTGAAAAAATATGTCAATGCGTTCGGACGCACTTTTTTACGTTCGCGTGTAAAAATGCTTTCGTTTGACCCTAGCCTTAACCACAGGGATCCCAAATAATGCAGATCTGCCCAATGAAGAAACTTAATACAAGAGAGCAGGGCTCCCATTAGAAATCCTGGGGACCCTTACCGAACCACTGATCGGGCCCCCATCACCTCATCTGGCTATTTCAATAAACAAATTAAAAATAAAATACATTGCCTCGTTTTCTTTTCTAATACATAAAGTTTTTTATTTTCAATTATTATGTTAGACAAACGGGAGAAAGGGGTACAAAAGAAAAAGGGGGAAACACAGAAGGTACATTGCATCCATATACAATAACAATATCAACTTCGAAAAGTGTATTCACAAATTACTGTACTATCAGGTAGGTGTCCCATAGAAACCAGTGATTGGCGTGTGACCCTGGGGTGGGCAAGGGTTCTCCCCTGAGCTCCCTGGCCATGCCGTCAAGAAGTCTTATGTCTCTCAATCTTTTCCTAACCTCCGTCAACGTCGGAACTGGGGGGGGGGGGTGTTTCCATTTAGATGCTATTAGGCTGGGTTCACACCTAAGCGTTTTACAGCGTGCCCCTGCGCGCTGTAAAACGCTCAAACAGTGAAATACCATTATTCCCTATGTGGGCATATCACACCTGGTCGTTTCTCAGCGCGCATGAACGCGCTGATAAACGCCCTACATCCAAAGAAATGCGGGAGCTTCTTTGGGGCAGTTATCAGCGCGTTCGCGGCCATAGAGTTTGACGTACGTTTTCGAACAGTGCGCGTGCGCGTTCTGCACATGCCAGGCACATGGCAGGAAGACACCACACCCCCGGGGAATTCAAACGCCGCTGTGTGTGAAGATGGATGCTGGAGCTGGAGCTGGCGTAGGTCTGGGCGACGCGGAGCTGTTCATCCGTCTGGTGCATGGGAAACCATGCATCTATGACCAGCGGAGGAGCGACTATAAAAATAGAACAGCGAGGCTGCGAGTATGGCAGGAGATCGGGGAGAAGTCGTGGGCGGATTGGAAGACCTGCAGCAACCGAGAACGTGATACGAGAGGTACATAAAACAAGAATACCCATGTGTGACCTAGGGGCAATAAATACCCATGTGTGGCATAGGGGCAATAAATACCCATGTGTGGCCTAGGGGCAATAAATACCCATGTGTGACCTAGGGGCAATAAATACCCATTTGTGACCTAGGGGCAATAAATACCCATGTGTGGCCTAGGGGCAATGAATACCAATGACAGCTGCTGTGGCCATGGCTATAAAAACTGGAGAAGCACACAGCGTGTATTTTTTTTTTTAAAAATACAAAAAGGTCTGAAATGCGTTATATACAAACAAATTTTATTAATCGAAACATAAACTTTTTAAACGAAGAAACAGGTTTTTTTTGCATACAATGGCCAAATACTGCTGCGTCCGAGCTGCTCCCGTACGATCCGATGTCTATGTACGTGAAGCAGTAATTTGCATCGGATACCGCAAACAGGACAAAAGAAAAATATTTTTTATAATTGAAATAGAAAATTGAAAATTGCAGGTCTTGGCAAAAACGTCTGCAATCGCCATCCACTCCTCTTTGTTGGGTTTCTTCATAACGACATCATGAAGGATATCCCATAGGGCACAGCATGTTTCCCGAATGATGTTGCTAGCTGTTGATTGTCCGATCATGAAGGCATAGTGCAGACTGACCAACGACTGTCCGCTTGCTAAATACCTATGAAATGTAGGAAAAAAACAATTAGTTCATGCTTACATTTTGTTTCAACAGTCAATAACATGAACCAGAAGTGGAAGAGCATTAAGGATGCTTTCATACGCCACAGGCGTAAAGAAAAGGAGTACCGGAGTGGAACGGCTGCCAGTGTGCCATCGCGCTACATTCATGCTGACCAGCTGGAATTTCTGATCCCATGCGTGGAAATGCGTAGGTAAGTCAAACCAATAACAATGTTTATGAGGGTCGTAGATATTGTTTTACAGAACATGTAAATAATAATATAATGCACCCACTAATGTATTATTTGCTATTGACAGCACTGACAGCAGCTGGGAGAGGCAGGAGGACGACAATGAGGAGGAGGAGGACACGGCCACCCAAGATCCACAGCCATGCACCTCGTTCGAAATGTCGGAAACCCAACCCTCACCGTCACCGTCACAAACACAGACAGAGACAGAGGCACCAACGACTTCTGTCCCAAGATCTGCCACACCAGCCATGACACCTCCTGTACGGAGACGTACAATTTTAAGGGGCCGTCGACAGAGGACCCAGCGTGAGGACGACCGAGTGATCTGCGTCATGGAGGACCTGGTGCAGAATGTTCAGAAAATGTCCTGTGAGGCCCATTTCCTCCTCAGCTTGGAGGACAAAATGAAAAGGGTGCCTAGGAGTCAACAGACAGAGGCACGTGATGCCATCATCCGTGCCCTCGACTCCTTCCTTCCACCTGAAGAACGCTCCTCCCAACAACATACACCAGCTACAACACAAACACCTCTACATACCACACACCTGCACACACACACTCCTCCACCTACCACCTACTACCCACAAACACCACCCCCTGAAACATGGTACTCACACACACAGCCCCCTTTCAGATATCCCACACCCAGCTGTGGACGGAGGGAGGAGATGCAGGGTGACGAGCATCACTATCAAAATTTATAATCTCTGTATCCCTAGGCACCTTTTTCATTTTCTTTACCTTGCTGAGGAGGGAAAATGCCTTTGCCCGTTGGCTGTTTTTTGTTTGTTTAGGCAATATGTGGCGAACTGCCCTGCCATTACGTGGTTTAATTTGTATAGTTGTTTAGGATAATATTTACCTTTTTTTCTACATATTTCTAGAATAAACCGTTCTTGGTTTAAAGCAACAGTAAAAAGTCTCTTTATTTATTTTATTGACCGGCGGCTGCTCTGCGTTCTGATCGACTCGTGCTCGGGTTTCTCCTGTGTGTTCGGCGGGGTTAATCCAGATGTTTTTGCAGGGTTTGGGCAAGCAATTGCCAGGTTATGGGGTGAGTGTTCAGCAGGTTTGCGGCGGCTTTTCCCTACACTACATCGGCCCTGTGGCACTTGCTGAAACCACCGCAGGGTAGGTGAAGAGATCGCCGATCTGCTCCGTATTGGATGAAAAGTAACCAAACATGCAGTGACGGCTTGATTCACTTTGAATAACCCCGACAGCACATGGCACTGTATTATGTGTGTAGTGATGTTAGTTGACTTACCGCAACGTAATCAGCAATCTTTCCACCGGTGCAATGCTCTCACGAATGAAGGTGTCCTGCCGTTGCAAGGTGGGGGACATCAAGTCCAGCAGCTCATCAAAACTATTGTAAAATAAAATAAAAAAACAAAAAGGGGGAATTAATAGCAATGAAACGGTGCTTATGGGCCATGTCGTCACAACAACATACCATCTTACACAGGTTAAATTGATGCAAGCTTTTTTTTCTATCTTGCTATCCCGCCTGTTTCCCAAATCAAATCTCTGATGGCGCCATCATATGGGACACAACAACAATAAAAGCAGGGTACATGTACTAACCTCTTTACCGTGTGTAAACTTCTCCTCGTGTGCACGCAGAGTTGCAAACAACGCCCAGACCTGACCTCGTTGTCGGTCTGCAATGATGGGATGCACCCAGTAGCGTCGCCTGGCCATCGCCTGCCTCCTTCTCCTCAAGCGCAGATAGTGGAAAGCTGCGATTGTTGCAATGGTGCGTCTTGGGCAGATCTCCATTTTGCAACTTTGGTTCGTGCACAGGGAGGTCTTTTTCATTGGTCGCCTCCGTAATTAAGACAGTAAATTTTCTATTGGACACCTCCGTAGTCAATCAAAAAACGCGCGTACAACGCGCGTTTCGATTTTACAAAACGCTCGTGAAACGCAAGGAAAACGCCGGTGAAAAACGCGCGTATTAAAAACGCTTAGGTGTGAACCCAGCCTTAAGGTGGAAGAGAGAGACAGGGTAATTCAAAGAGATCCGAATTGCTTGAGAAAGGTGACCGAACGCTGAAAATCAGTGTTCGGTTACCTTTCTTGGCCATTCGGCTATCCAGAGAGCAGGCAATTCGCCAAATCCTGGCGAATTGCCTGTACATACGGTGCCTGTTCGAGGGCAGGGAAATCCCCATGAAAAAGCACTGCTTCGGCTATTCAGAGAGCACAAACCAGCAGTGAAAGGTTCCCCTAATGCCATGCCATTCTGTTGTTTCATTCGGCAGATTTATTCAGGAGAATCCCATAGGCTTCAATGTTAAAAATATTCCCGTTTTAATACAATATCTAATAAACCGTTCATTATAAAATTCTGCAGTAAAGAGTCTCTTTATTTATAGATTTTTTTAGGATATTTTAAGCATTTTTCTGTTTTGTTTTTTTTAAGTTTTCTTCTTTTTTCTGTAACAGCCCTTTTTATTATCATTCCCTGGACCTCATATGTAAATTTCAGACATTTTTGCTCAGTAGTTTCTTTGCAAACAGCGTTTCACTTTTCAAACATTCAAGCAAACTGTTTTTCTAATTTATTCACTGCCTCTTCTGTGGTCTTGGCTTTTTCCGGAGGCTGCAATCGGCTCCTGCTCGGCTTTTTCCGTGGTTTTCGGCGGGTTAATCAAGATGATTTTGCGGGTTTTCGGCGTGCATTCGCCTGGTTTTGCGGTTATTTTTCGTCAGGTTTGCGGCAGCTTTTCCCTGCAATTCGGGGACCCTGTGGTGCTTGCTGATTACAACGCAGGGTCACCGAAATGGGATCGGCAAAAGGAACCAAATTGAAGAGAATGAAAAGTCACTGAACGTGCGGTGACTTTTCGAATCTCTTTGAATTACCCTGACAGAGTAGATGAGCTAAGGTGGTATGTTGGTGTGTAGTGAGGGAGTGGGGAAAATTTGAAGGAGGAAAACGTCAGGTTCAGGGTGAACTCGGGACCCTCGTTTTCTTTTTAACTTATTTTACAGGGAGTGGGTTAAATCTCAGGTGGATAAAAGGTGTTTCCTTGTGGGAGAGCGTTCGTTCTGCACCTCTAGCTGGGGCAGACCATACTAATCGCTCCTTCAGTGATAAGTCAGAGTGCTTTTTTCCAGCCCCAGATGCTGCGGCCTACCAGGAAATTTCCTGGTATTCCGATAGGTCAGTTCAGTTTGGCATGGAGAGGCCACTACATCTGAGGCACTTTGACAAGTGACAAGTGTTTGCTAGGAGCCATGAGCCCCTGGGCCCATGAATGAACATATCATGGGCTGTCACCCCCTGATTGCTGCCCTGCAAGGGAGCAGTAAAAATGACCATTAAGTAATTAATTTAATGTAATTTTCTATCTTTGGCCCCTATTACAATCTTCCCGCAAATGTGCTTGCGCAATTTTTTTTGCGCACGCAAAAAAACGTTAGCGTGTGCAAATCAACGCGGTATTATGATCTGAGCGCAGTTTTTCAGCCTTCATGTTTTTTAGAGCGAAAATCCAACGCGCAAAGCTAGGCGCAAATGACCGTTGCGTGCAGGAATCGGTGGGCAATCAGAATTAAGAACCACCATTTGCTAGGTTTCGGTTGTTGAGTCTGTTAAAGTCAATCTGCGTATATGTGCTGCAACAAAAATAAAAATTGAAACAATTTATTTATTATTATTGGGTATGTGTAACTGTACTGTGCTGTATTTTTTTTTGTGCAGGTACATTTTGTTTCGGCCAGAACGTTCAGATTGTAAGTCAACACCAGGTTTTCAATGACGCTACGATACTTCGTGCAAACGTCGTTCGTACGACGTTGCACGAAGATCGTAATACCCTCTGCTCGACCGCATTCGCGCAGACAATGGAAAGTATGGGATGCGCGCACGCACTTGCGCTGGGTTCGCGCAGGGTCAATCGCGGTAGACGCTAACGTGCATCGTTTGTGCGAACGTCGTAATACGACATTCCGCGCAAATCGTTTTGTCCTCGCACAAATGCACATTTGCGCTCACGCAAATGCGCTGCGCGAGGATTGTAATATGGGCCTTTATCTTTAGCAACTGGACAATCTCAGCACGCAAATATGAATGTGTAGCGTGGACAGAAGCTTCTTCTCATCAAATGGACAGAGTGCAGTTTTACATTCTGTTGAGAATTTAACAACTTTCATCAAATTATTTTTTTTTGCATTAAAACTTTGTATGGCATCCACCATGTGCTCAGTGCTCTATGCAGCAGCTACAGTGTTACTATTGAGAGACCACCATCTTCTGAAACCCAGATATTCGAGAACAACTGAATATAAGGAAAAAAAGCTATTAAAACTTTAATTTTATTTTTCCAGCGTTCCAGGCAGAAGAGCACAAATTGCCATAATGTTGCCCAGGAAATCATGCCTAGAAAGTATGTTGTATGGCTTATACACACCTTGGCTCTTCTCTAAATACTTACAGGGTTATTCAAAGAGAATCGAAGTCACTGCACGTTCGGTGACTTTTCGTTCTCTTCAATTCGGTGCGATTCGGTGACCCTGCGGTGTAATCGGCAAGCACCACAGGGCCGTCGTAGTGTAACACACTGAAACTCGCAAAAACATCTGGATTAACCCTGCCGAACACACCGGAGAAACCCGAGCAGCCGCCGATCACAGCGCAGAGCAGCTGCCAGAAAAAGTCGACACCTCAGACGAATGGAGTGAAGGAAAAAAAAAAGTACGCTTGTATGTTTAAAAAGTGAAACACTGTTTGCAAAGAAACTACAGAACAAAAATGTCTGAAATTTACATATAAGGTCCAATGATTGATAATAAAAAGGTCTGAAAAAGAAAAACGATTTTAAAAAAAACGATTTTTTTTTACAAAAAATCCCGAAAAATGCCTAAAAGATCCTAAAAAATCTATACATAAAGAGACTTTTTACTGCAGAATATTATAATCAACGGTTTATTAGATATTGAATTAAAACGGGAATATTTTTAACATTGAAGCCTATGGGATTCGCCTGAATAAACCTGTCGAATGAAACCACCGAACAGCAGGACAATTCGGCAACTTTTCACTGTTGGTTTTTGTTCTCGGAATAGACGAAGCCTTGCTTCTCTATGGGGATTTCACTGCCCTCGAACAGGCAACGAGGCAACGAACAGGCACTGTATGTGCAGGCAATTCGCCAACATTTGGCAAACTGCCTGCTCTCTGGATAGCCGAATGGCCAGGAGAGGTAACCGTACACTGAATTTCACTGTTCGGTTACCTTTTGGCCACAATTCGGAGCTCTTTGAATAACCCTGTAGGATATTACAGCAGAGGGTACATTAACAGTACACAATAAGGATGTGGAGATAATATCCAGTGTTATAGGCTTAGGGTGGATTTGAGCTAAGCCTGGGGTGTTTTACAGTTATTGGATGTTTAGGGGGTTATTCAGAAAGTGCTGGTATTTGCCAATGTTGTAAACAGCTGCAGGAGAAGCTTCAGTTTGAAGCTTAAACTTTTTCAGAGCTCTGGTAAACTTGCCAACTTCACTGAATGTAATGGTTTTGGTGAAGTTTACACCAGACTTGGAATCTAGCCCCTAGAAATATCTGATTGCTATATAGACATTCTGAAATACTTCTGATTGATAGAAAGTTTCTGCTTTGATATCAAAATGTTTTAAATGTATATTAATTATCTACACCAGGACTCAAAATTTCAAGTCCCAAGCTATTAGCCAGGCCTTAAGAGCTACTCGCCACTAGTTGTACCCACCTAACCCCTATCCTGCCCTGCCTCTGCATTCCCACTCGCCCTCATGTAATTTCCACTCGCCAAATGCAAGCAGGCGAGTGGAAATTTTGAGGCCTGATCTACACTACAAAACAAAAATAATGTTTATTTACCTCCTCTCCTCCCCTTTTTCAACCCCTGTATCGGAAATGTATATAAACTCAGGCATTGTTTGGCAATCTATTTTACCTATTAATCTTAAAATCTCCATGTGTGGAATGCTGTATTAGGGTTGCCCCAGATCGGCCCTGTTTTCCTGGACACATATATTACATTATTGCATGAAAAATTCCCCCGCTGTATGTAGAATCCATGTGCTGCTGGTAAGAGAGCTAAGAGGAATCTTAGATGACCCGTCTTGATCTGGTGACAGATTGCCTCTTGTAGGGTATGAATTATGCTTGTTACATACTTCCCTGGGCTCTCATTCTGCATGATCCAAATGTGTAAAGAGTAGTGAAGCACCACACCACCTTAATGTTACACTACACTTAGTGCTATGTATCCCAGTGGTGGTCTCCCCAATCACCAGCAAACATGTAAAGACAATAAAAACATATGGATACAGCCAGTGGCGTAGCGTGGGTTGTCAGCGCCCGGGGCCAGCAAAGAATTGTGCGCCCCCCCCAACCTGTGGACGTTATCGATATTGCCCCAGCTCACACATGGATTTGCCCCCAGCTCACACATGGATTTGCCCCCAGCTCACACATGGATTTGCCCCCCAGCTCACACATGGATTTGCCCCCCAGCTCACACATGGATTTGCCCCCCAGCTCACACATGGATTTGCCCCCAGCTCTCACATGGATTTGCCCCCAGCTCATGGATTTGCCCCCCAGCTCATGGATTTGCCCAAGCTCATGGATTTGCCCCCCAGCTCACTCATGGATTTGCCCCCAGCTCACGGGGATTTGCCCCCAGCTCATAGATTTGCCTGAGCTCTCACATGGATTTGCCTCAACTCTCACATGGATTTGCCCCCAGCTCACTCATGGATTTGCCCCCATCTCATGGATTTGCCCCCAGCTCACTCATGGATTTGCCCCCATCTCATGGATTTGCCCCCAGCTCACTCATGGATTTGCCCCCCAGCTCATGGATTTGCCCCAAGCTCATGGATTTGCCCCCCAGCTCACTCATGGATTTGCCCCCCAGCTCACTCATGGATTTGCCCCCATCTCATGGATTTGCCCCCAGCTCATGGATTTGCCCCAAGCTCATGGATTTGCCCCCATCTCATGGATTTGCCCCCCAGCTCATGGATTTGCCCCAAGCTCATGGATTTGCCCCCATCTCATGGATTTGCCCCCCAGCTCATGGATTTGCCCCCAGCTCATGGATTTGCCCCCCAGCTCACTCATGGATTTGCCCCCAGCTCACTCATGGATTTGCCCCCCAGCTCACTCATGGATTTGCCCCCATCTCATGGATTTGCCCCAAGCTCATGGATTTGCCCCAAGCTCATGGATTTGCCCCCATCTCATGGATTTGCCCTCCAGCTCACTCATGGATTTGCCCCCATCTCATGGATTTGCCCCCAGCTCACTCATGGATTTGCCCCCCAGCTCATGGATTTGCCCCCAGCTCATGGATTTGCCCCCAGCTCACTCATGGATTTGCCCCCATCTCATGGATTTGCCCCCCAGCTCATGGATTTGCCCCAAGCTCATGGATTTGCCCCCATCTCATGGATTTGCCCCCCAGCTCACTCATGGATTTGCCCCCAGCTCATGGATTTGCCCCCCAGCTCATGGATTTGCCCCCAGCTCACTCATGGATTTGCCCCCATCTCATGGATTTGCCCCCCAGCTCATGGATTTGCCCCCATCTCATGGATTTGCCCCCCAGCTCACTCATGGATTTGCCCCCATCTCATGGATTTGCCCCCAGCCCTTACCTGGATATTGCCCCAGGCCCAGCTCCGGCGGGGGTTGAGGGGACCGGGACGCAGATGCCGGGCAGCGCGGGAGCGCCTGCCCGGTCTTTAACAGTCCGTCCTGTTAGGTGATGCCGCGCAGCCGGTCACGTGGTCCGGCCAATCAGGTGGTACAGAGACTCCGTACCACCTGATTAGCCGGACCACGTGACCGGCTGCGCACGCCGCGCAGCCGCATCACCTAACAGGACGGACTGTTAAAGACCGGGCAGGCACTCCCGCGCTGCCCGGCATCTGCGTCCCCTCAACCCCCGGGCCAGTTTTAGGGGCGCAAATGCGCCCCTAACAAAACTGCGCCCGGGGCCACGGCCCCCCAGCCCCCCCCACGCTACGCCACTGGATACAGCGCAGGTCTAAACAGACTTGCCCATGAGGTGTTTCATATCAAATTCTTCCAGTTTGTTTATTAGATATTGTTGTCACTATCAGGGTTATTCAAAGAGATTCGAAAAGTCACCGCACGTTCGGTGACTTTTCGTTCTCTTCAATTCGGTTCCTTTTGCCGATCCCATTTTGGTGACCCTGCGGTGTATTCAACAAACACCACAGGGTCCCCGAATTGCAGGGAAAGGCTGCTGCAAACCCGACGAAAACGAACCACAAAACCCAGCGAATGCACGCCGAAAACCCTCAAAAACATCTGGATTAACCTGCCGAAAACCACGGAAAAACCCGAGCAGGAGCCGATCACACACAGCGAACCCGCCGGAAAAAGCCGAGACCGCAGACAGAGTGAAGTGAATAAATTAGGAAAACAGTTTGTATGAATGTTTGAAAAGTGAAACACTGTTTGCAAAGAAACTACTGAGAGAAAATGTCTGAAATTTGCATATGAGGTCCAGGGAATGATAATAAAGAGGGCCGTTACAGAAAAAATAAGTAAACTTAAAAAAAAAAAATCGTACTTTTAAAAAAAAAAAATCTGAAAAATGCTTAAAATATCCTAAAAAATCTATAAATAAAGAGACTCTTTACTGCATAATTTTATAATGAACGGTTTATTAGATATTGAATTAAAACGGGAATATTTTTAACATTGAAGCCTATGGGATTCTCCTGAATAAATTTGCCGAATTAAACCACCGAATGGCAGGGCATTTCGGGAACCTTTCACTGCTGGTTTGTGTTCTCTGAATAGTTGAAGCAGTGCTTTTTCATGGGGTTTTCACTGCCCTCGAACAGGCACCGAACAGTTCATGCAATTCACCAGGATTTGGTGAATTTTAGTGAAGATTGATTAAATTATTTCCAATATCTTTATCAACAGAAAATATGCTCACATTCTAGTGAGCCCACCTGGCTCACGATAGACAGGTGGGCAATTTCGGTATGTGTGCCCCTACTGATGATATCCTCCTTATGAAACAACTCTGACGAGGAGGGGCAGGGCTCCAAATTTCCACTCACCTACTAGCATTTGGTGAGTGGATCTAAGTGAGGGCGAGTGGAAATGCACACACAGGCAGCACAATAAATTATTTTGTACTGCGTATTCCAGCGGTGTCACCGTCAGCCCCCCCTTCCCCAGTGTGCACGGTGGCAGGGATCAGCTGCCTAACCTGACCCAGCTTGTCTCTGTCACTGGCAGGGAGGTGGAGAGGAGCTTCCCTGCCTTCTCGCTCTGCTCACACTGGGCTCTGATGACTGGGTATACATGTATCTGGGGTCTGATATCTGGGTATTAATGTTATTTTTGTAACTTTATTCTAAATAAAACCTTTAACAGTGTAATTTCATAAGATAATTTAAGGGTGTGTGTTTAGGGGCAGAGTTAAGGGCTGGGTAGGGATTAGGTGGAGCAACTGGTGGCGAGTAACTCTTATGGCCTGTTAGTGGCTTGGGACTTGAAATTTTGAGCCCTGAGGAGGGGTATATATGTCGAGAGGATATCATACGTTTTTTGTAGCAGCTGAGGAAGCCATGAACTGGCGAAACGCGACCTGGACTGGTTTGTTTACCAATTATTTGTTTTTTAAAGAGATATATTAATGTTTTCTTTTATATTAATATACTAGCTTTTGTCCGTGGCTTCGCTCGCGTGGATTTTGGGATTTGTTAAAATAGTTTTTAAAAGAAACATGAGTTTTTTTTGTTCATACCCCCCTTTTTTCACCCCCCACTTGGGATTTTCGGAAAATGGTAAAACACGTTTGTTTTTTTTGCACGAAGATACTAAATACCGAATTTCCCACCTGCAACATCATTGGCTTTTGAAATATAGGTATAGTGATAAAAGTATTCAACCCCCCCTTTTTTCCCCCCACTGGATTTCGGTGTTCTCTGAATAGATTGACCATTGCTTCTCTATGGGGGATTTCACTGCCTTCGAACAGGCTCCGTACGTGCAGACAATTCACCAAAATTTGGCAAACTGCCTGCTCTCTAAACAGCCGAATGGCCCCGAAATGTCACCGTACGTGGAAATTCACTGTTTGGTGACATTTCGGGACCAAATCTGCTCTCTCTAAATAACCTGTTATATGTTTGTCCTTTATCTTCCCTATTTTTATGGCTGATAGAAACACTGTGATACTGGCTAAAGGAATCGAGTGAAGGTGCGTGGGCCCCTGATAAACCTGAAGAAAAGTGCCCAACTGTCTATACACAGTGAGCTAAGCGGGCTCACTAGAGTGTGAGTGTATTTCCTGTTGATAAAGTTTTTGGAAATAATTTAAACAGTCTTCACTAGTTGGAAAATGTCTCTTCTCTACTGTTTTTTATATGCTGAGACCAAGACTAATTGTCTGGAGAAGTGAAAAGTCTACAACAAAATAGCCAAACCAGAAATCCTCTCCCATGTGTCTCACTTTCCAAATCAGCTATTTGGCTTAGATTGTTTTTTTCTCCTGCCAATTCTCCTGAGTTTCACCCTTTAGTGAATAGACCTGTTAGTGACAACAATATCTAATATATGAACTGGAAGAATTTGCTGTGAAACACTTGTAGTGCTGCTTTAAAGACTGTATTCTGGTGCATTGAATTATTGCTGCCACTAGAGGGAGACAGAGTGGAGACATTGTGGACTATGCTGGACAAAAACGAACTCCATCTCCCAGAAACCTTTGCAAGGGGAACAGGAAGGGGGTGTGCTGGCGAGGAAAGACATCAGCAGCCTCGTGCAAGGCATGAGGAGAGTGAGCGGAGCAGTGAAAGGTTGAGGACGCACGTTGGAGCTGTCAGGGATTGCAACCAGGCCGGAGTGCAGACGCTGTCTTACTGGTGCTGGAGATCGGGACAGAAAGCGTGCTGTGACCTACCTACCCAGCGCTGAGAGATTTGGAGGACAAGCTGGTTCCGGCAGGACCCCACGTTAAGAGGCCACACCGATCGATTGGGAGTGCAGGCGGCGGATCGATGGTTTCAGTTGTGGAGATTTGGCAAGCGGGGAGCAGATTCATTGACACAGAGTCCCAGTAAACAGCGGAGAAAGATCCTTTGGTCGAGGCATCGAGTGCTGGACAGTTTCATTCGACGGATGGGTAAGAGGCCTCCAGGCCCCCAGTTCCAAAACAGAAACACACGCTTGCAATATTGTTTAAATTCACAGGGCCCCAACAGTGACTAGTCAAAGATTGTCCTTTTCGTTCACTGGCCAGTTGAACACAGTACCCGGGTACCCTAGACCTTGTATATATATCTATATTGAGCTATTTTACGGGACTTACACTCCAGAACTGAGGGGGTTAACCGTTCTTTTTCCGCCGCGTGTTTTTCCCGTGTGACGCATCCTGTAAATTCATTCAACGCGCATTTATATTTTATGACACTTTATCTTTTAGTAAAGTATATAAAACTAGAAAATCCACAACAGTGCTGGTGTGTAATAATTCCTAGTGCGATGAGACTATCCCGAGGTTTATTCAGCGGCTCCTCCGGGGGTGAGCGCTACACACCCCACGGGCAAGTCTATTTAGACCTGCGCTGTATCCATATGTTTTTATTGTCTTCTCATTCTGCATGAGTTTGTAATATGTGTCCAGGAAAAACAAGCTGATCCGGCAATCCTATGCTGTATGTAAGGAAAATCATACATTCACAGTGGAATATGTTGGTGATTTATAAATAATTGTAAATGTCAAACAACTAATTTAAAAAAATAACATGTTTATGTTGGAGCTGGCACAGAGGTTATTGTCCTTGAACAGTTTATCTCTGCTTCCTCCTCTCTATGGGCTGCTCTTCCTCTAACATACTGAAAGTTTGTTGTCCTGTGGTGAGTGAAAGACTTTTTTTATTTGTAACCCCATGTAGCTCATAGCCATCTACAGTTTATGTGGTAAGCATAGCTAACAGATATGGACATACTGGACATACTTGCAGGTGTACTTTAGAGAATCCTCCATATATTCAGGGTATGGGTGTCTTTTTAGGGGCCTCCATATATTCAAAGTGTGTGGTTTCTTTTTAGATCCCTCCATATATTTTGGGTATGTAGGCATCCTTTTATGGGTTCCTCCATGTAGTCTGGGTGTGCAGGTGACCTTTTAGGGGATCCTCCATATATTTAGAGTATGGGTGTCTTGTTAGGGGCTTCTCCATATATTCAGGGAGGTACTGTCTTCTTAAGGGCTCCTTCATATATTCAAGGTATGAGTGTCTTCTTAGGGGCACCTCCATATATTCAGAGTGTGTGGGTGTCTTTTTAGGCTAATGTCAGACGAACGCAGTCTGAGCGCACTCTGCGTGCGTGCATAACAGACAGAGGAACTGACAGAAGATACTGTAGACACCACAAGGTCCGTTTTTTTTGACGGACGTAGAAAAAAAAAGGGAAATAAAATGAATATGAAAAATGATAAAAATTTAAAAAGCCAATTTGTGCGTCAAGGTGCTGGACGTCGCAAATGCGCTGCGTCTGACATCTCACTACTCACACGGAACGCTACGCGGACGTGGCACACTCTGCGCGTCCGTGGTAGCGGTTTTACGTTCTTGCCTAACTTGCCACGTGTGTGCGCAGTACAGTGTGCATGTACTTCGTGTGTGGGTCTCTATTGATCATGATTCCATGCTATGACGGACGTTAAACTGTACGGCGACACGGACGTTTGTCTGACATTAGCCTTAGGGTCTCCTCCATATATTCAAAGTATGTGGGTGTCTTTTTAGGAGCTCCTCCATATATTTAAAGTGTGTGGGTGTCTTTTTAGGAGCTCCTCCATATATTCAAAGTGTGTGGGTGTCTTTTTAGGAGCTCCTCCATATATTCAAAGTGTGTGGGTGTCTTTTTAGGAGCTCCTCCATATATTCAAGGTGTGCGAATGTAGAACGGAGCAGCAAGGCAATCAACTTCCAGCAATGTGACTAAACTCTAATAAATGTTGTTAGAAATCACTTGGTTTAAATAAGATGCTCAGTTCTTGTTCCAAGTTATATTTTTATTTACAAAACCTAAATGGGGAACAAATGATATTAAGTCTTGGCAAGTAGATCTCTGTTTCAATTCAAATTAACCTTTACCACAGGTGTTTCCCTAACTAGTGCAGCAGATTCTAAGAATGAAATTATCTGGGATTACATCTGGAGACCACAGGCCCAGCCAGACCCCAAGGCCCAGCCAGACCCCAGCTCCAAACCGGACCCCTGGGCCAAGCCAGACCCCAGGCCCAGCCAGACCCTAGGGCCCAGCAAAGGGCCAAGTCAGACCCTAGGGCCCAGCAGAGGCTCAGCCAGACCCCAGGTCCCAGCCAGACCCTGAGGCCCAGCCAGACTCCCAGATCCAGCCAAAGCCCAGCCAAACACCAGGGCCCAGCCAAGGCTCAGCTAGACCCCAGGTCCCAGCCAAGGCCAGCCAGACCCCAGGTCCCAGCCACGACCCAGGGCCCAGCCAAGACCCAGGGCCCAGCCAAGCCCAAAGGCCATCATACACAGCACAATTCAGTGAGTTTTATTGCTGTGGAGCTCTGTGATACGCTCATACAATGCACATTACTGTGAGTTTTATTGCTGTGGAGCTATGTTATGCCTTTTTTTTTGTTTTGTAAGAGGGAGAAAATCTGTTTGAGGGAGTGCCGGGGAGCCCATCATGAGGTTCAGTAAGGGGCCCCATCATTTCTGATGGCTGCCCTGCCCACGCTGGATCAGTGAGGGTGTATGTGAGGCCTAGTTGTGAGAGGGAAGCAGACATGCTGGAGCAGTGAGGAAGTGTGCGAGCCCTGGTTGAGAGAGGAGATGCATAGAGACTCCATTCTGTGTGAAGTAACAGCATCTCCCTGATCTGCTGATCCAGTGTATCAACTGGATTATCGACCATTTCTTGACATCTTTGGGAGTTGATCCTTCAACGGAGCCGTTGATTGGAGGACACCCTGGTCTGAAGGTGGAGTACAACAGAGGAAACAGGCTGGACGATCGGACTTTCGGCGTGCGGTGACTACCCATATGTTAAAAATGCTGTTTTGCACACATATTGCTTATGGTGTGCCACTTATTTTGTGAGTGGTTTCACTTCTGTCTTTTACATTCCATAAATTTTTACAGTTTTATTGTAAGGAAAATCGCTGACGGCGTAATAAAAAGCATAGCGCTGCCTTATAGTAGTAGGACTTGCAGCAGTAGTACTGAGATTCACCTCCTACCATGCAGCGTCAGGTGTTACTTAATTCCATTGATCACCCTGCATAAAACCAGGCCTCACCTGAAGCCCAATGCTTTCTCATTGACTTGGAACCTCCAAGCTGCTAGGAGCTGAACTTGTGCAATCCCTACTTACCTGAGTTCTGGATCCCATTTCTACCTGCTGGATCTCCTCTTTCTACTCATTGGACTTATTGTTTCTCCCTGGATTTCTCCCATCACCTCCCCTGGATTCCAAGGATTTATTTCATTTCCTACCTGGATACCTATGCAGAGTGCACTCTGAGGACTAAGTTACTATGTTATTATTTAAAGACTTCTTCCTCTTTGTTATCTTCTCTCTTGCATATATTTATTCAGTGTATTCCTGTTTTCCTTAAACTCTTCTGATTATATGTGTCTTTCTCTGTATAACCTATATATCCTTTTCTCTGCTTCAATACCATTACCTGTAATCTGTATATGTTATATCTGTTTCCCTCTTACTTCATAACTCTCTCTATATATATTATATATTATTCCTTTCTGTTCTGGATCTGCATCGTTAATAGATCACCCCTTTTATTCTTGCCTCATCTGTATGCCTTCGGTTTATCTATTATTGTTTATTCATCATTTCCCTTTTTGCATAACCCCCTTTTATATTGTTATTTCTCCTGTGTCCTTATAATAAATCCTTCTGAATATATCTCTGCTTTGCAAGCCCTCTGATCTATTGCATAGTGGCTCGAATCTATCGCCCCGGAACCTGTATCCTGACATTTATGCTATGTGGCGCATTTAATGTTTTCCACTTTACCAGTCTATGCAAGAATTCTGGATATTTGCATGACGAACGTGGATACTCATTGATTGATTTAAGTATTGTGAGCTAATTTTTGTATTTTGTATATGGTTTTCTACTAGCAATGTGTGTGGGGAGTGCTGGAGCTTTCACAATTCAAGTGGGCTTTGTTTCACAACATTCTCTATTGCCTAAACAGGTTTAAGCTTGTTAGTCTTTCCTCATAACTTAAACCTTCCATTCCCCTTATTAATTTAGTCGCCCGTCTCTGCACTTTTTCTAGCACTATAATATCCTTTCTTAACACAGGTGCCCAAAATTGCATTCCATATTCAAGGTGCGGTCTTATCATTGATTTATACAGAGGAAAATTATGTTTTCATCCCGAGAGTGAACTCCCCTTTTAATGCATGCCATACCTTGCTGGCCTTGGCGGCTGCTGTTTGACATTGCACATTGTTACTTAGTTTGAAGTCTAGGATTATTCCCAAATCCTTCTCCTGTTTGGATTTCCCTAACTCCCTACCATTTAGGGTATAAGTTGCTTGTGTGTTATTCACTCCAAAGTGCATAACTTTGCATTTATCTACATTAAATTTCATCTATCTAAATCCCTCTGCAGCGAAGTAACATCCTGCTCACATTGTATTATTTTTCCTAGTTTTGTGTCATCTGCAAACACTGATACATGAATTTCAATGCCTATATCAAGGTCATTTATAAATAAATTGAATAGAATTGGTCCTATAACAGACCCCTGAGGGACACCACTTACCACTGATGTCCATCTTGAAAATGTACCATTTATGACCACTCTCTGTACCCTATCTTTTATCCTGTTTTCTAACCAACAAGAACAAGTATTTTCATCTAGACCAATTTTTCTTAATTTAAATAATAACCTCTTGTGTGGAACTGTGTCGAAGCCTTGGCAAAATCCAAGTAAATCACATCCACTGCGACCCCCTGATCTATACTTCTACTTCCTCATAGAACGTAATTAGGTTAGTCTGATATGATCTGTGTTTCATAAAACCATGCTGATTTTTGCCAATTACATTATACCTCCTGTGATGTTGGGGCCCACCGAGCACTTGCAACAGTCTTGGATGAAACAAAAATCAACTTTATTTTCCCCCTTTCAGGGCAGTCAAAAAGGCAACATAAACATACACGCTTGTCTTCAGTGAAAATTAAACAAAGTCCTGATCTTCAGCACATTATAACAAAATAATGGTGGCTCACCAACTTGTACAGAGTCCCAAACCTTGGGGAATCCTTTCCCAGTAATATGAATTTATGCCAGCAAGGCACAGCAACACAGCTCTTGATCACCAGCTTTCACACAGCTAATTACTTTGGGAGTTGCTGACATTTTAATCCTCTTCCTGGATGGGAAGATCAACCCTGTGGTTGCCCTTAAAGGGACCACAACCCGAATAGGGGTGAAACATATCGCCCATCCAGGACCCAGCCTTGCCGACCTCTACACTCCCAATAAATTCCTGAATATTATCCCTTAGTAACCCCTCAAATACTTTGCCAGCCACAGATGCTAAGCTCACAGGTCTATAATTCCCAGGCACAAATTTTAAACCTTTCTTAAATATAGGGACCACGTCAGCTTTTCTCCAATTCTCTGGTACGATTCCTGAGAGAAAAGAATCTTGAAAGATTAAGAACAGAGGTTAACATATTTCAACACATAGCTCCCTCAGTACTCGCGGGTGAATTCCATCTGGCCCTGTGGCTTTATTCACATTCACTTTGTTTAATTGCTGCAAAACCTTGTCTTGAGTCAACCAGTCACTTTTTATTAGTTTTTATCAATGAATTGCATGTCTCCTGTTACAGGTTTCTCTTTGATAAATACTGAAGAAAAATAATCATTCAAAATTTCTGCCTTATCTTGATCTACAGTTAACAATACCCCTGACTCATATTTTAGTGAACCTACATTTTCACTCTTGGGTTTTTTAGAATTTATGTACCTAAATAATCTTTTAGGGTTGGTCTTGCTCTCTTTGGCTATTTCTTTTTCAATTTCTAGTTTAGCCCATCTAATCGCTTTTTTACTTGCTTTATTGGCTGCCCTATATGCTTTATAGGATGCCTCAGATTTATTTTAAATGCCTTCTTTTTATTTTTCATTTCCTTGGTTACCTTCCTACTAAGTCACATTGCTTTCAGTCTGTTTCTTTTATATTTCTTAACCAGTGGTATATATTGTGACTTGTACTTTTTTAGTGTTATTTTAACCCTTTCGCTGCTGAGGCTTTTCCCGCCTCTGTGCTGAGGTCATTTTTACCGGTTTTGCTCATCTTGTTTAAACGTGTTTTGAAGGCTTATTTTAGTATATGACCCAGACATATTATATATCGTTCTTTCCGTCAGACTCGGCAGATTCATAATATGTCATTATTATATGTATACGTCATGACCTGTCTGTTTATTATAACAAAAAATGCAATAAAATATGAATTTTCAATAATTTACAACGTGTAAAGTGTTTTTTTTCACATTTTAACATGCGAGCAATTGCAGTTATATTTTGTATGGGTGCGCTTGTTAAAAAATTAGAGATGGGGTCTCGTTACATTTTTTTTGGGGAAAATTATGCGATTTTTAACAAACGCACCGCATACAAAAATCATTAGTGCAGCATCATTGTTCACATTATAATTGAAATGGGAACAATATTGCTGCATTAACAAACCAAAAAAAAGAAAAAAATTGTTTATTTTTTTTTTATATTTTTTTTATAATTTTTTTTTCTTTTTTTTTTACAAAATTTTTCACAGTAGTGTTTGGTATCGTTGGAACGGCCATGCTCTGGCCGATCCAACAGTACCAAACTTTAACCCCTAGCTGCCACGGATCGGGAGATAGGGAGTTCCAATGAACTCCCTATCTCCACCGTTGGTGGCAGCTAGGGGTTAACTCTAGGACTGGCGTCATCGTGCTATGCACGATGACGCCAGTCCTCAGGGGGAGTTCCCGGAGGCTTGGCCGACATCCAAGATGTCGGCCAGCTCCGGGAAAGGATCACGAACCGGCGCTTTTCAGCGCCGATTTGTGATCCGGCACCCCAGGGTTAATGACAGCCACCGTTTGGAAGGGCAGGCTGTGCCCTTCCAAGCGGTGTCTGTTTTAACCCCCTGCTCCCCGGCGATCGCGAGGGAGAGAGGTCCGAAGGGCCTCCTCCGCACATGCGGGGGAGGCGCCTGAATTAGGTGTCGCCGCAATTACACCTAATGTCCCCGCCGGGCTCCCGAGTGCTGGGCTGACATCCAAGATGTCAGCCCGCACCGGGGGGGCACAGCAATCCACCGGAATCTGGCAGATTGCTGCCTCCTGTGCTCGTACGCGCTGAGCGCGTCCGTAGCACAGGAGAACCACTTGGCTGGACGCGCTAAGCGCGTCCATAGCACAGGAGAACCACTTGGCTGGACGCGCTGAGCGCGTCCTTAGCAGCCAAGTGGTTAAAGATATTTCACTTATCCTCATTGTTTTTCCCATGAAAGAGTTTCTGCCAGTCAATGACATTGAGAGCTTCCTTTATTTTAATAAAGTTGGCCTTTTTTAAAATCATATGTTACTTAACCTGTTTGCGTTTGGATTGTAATATACGGTAAACACCGCAGCAAACGTTAATGCTCACGCAAGTGAGCCTTAACGTTTGCGTGAAGATTGTAATTTAGCCAATTTTTTTTATGTTTCAAGAAGATTGTAAATACCAATTTTCACGCCTGTAACATTTTTGGTTTTTGAAATATAGGTATACTGAAAAGTATTCACCCCCTTCACTGGATTTCGAGAGCCAAAGGAGAGGCACCAGACAATGCATAGATTGGCGCTGTGAAATAGGAGGGGCAACAGGCACAGCATAGATTGGCACATGAGGGACACCAGTCACAGCATTGATGGCACAGCATAGATTTGCACTGTGGCAATCTATGTTGTGCCTGGTGCCTGTACTGTGCCACTGTGGCAAAGGATTGGCACCAAGCATTGCATAGATTGGCACGTGAGGGACACAAGGCACATCATGGATCGCCACAGTGCCAACATCAGTGGAGACACAAAACATGGCATGGATGGGGGGAGGGGGCACCAAATCGCACCTTCGCGTGAGTGGGCAAAAATGCTTGCACTGGCCCTGGACTTATCCTTTTATGTACTGTATATAGATTCAGGGCCGGCCTTTGGGGTGTACGACCTGTGCGACCGCACTGGGCGCCATTGCAACAGGGGGCACCCGGCAGCCGACACACAGCCTGCATTCCCCACAGCTAGCTGGAGACAACTCGTAACATTCATGGAAGACTCCCTGGTTCGCTGTTCAATGGTGGCCTGGGTAGCTCTGTGATTGCGATTGGCTATGGGGCTTGGGTAGGCGGGGTTGACGAGGGCTGCCGTAGATTGTTTCCTTTCAGAGTTGCTTGCAGTTAGGTGCTGACTGTGGGAAGGTCACCATGAAAACAGCAGTCGCTAAGAGAGGAGGTACATGAAGGAGTGCTGCGTGACCTCAGTTATATAGAAATCACATAGCGTATACAGTGACAATACTCCTCTGCAATGGAGAACTGAGAGATGCTCAACTATCCATCCATAACTATAGAGGGCTCCTTGCTCTGATATGCTGGGGACAGAACCCCCTGCTCTCCTGTGCTATGGTCATGTGCCTGTTCCTCTGCTGTTCTGTGTTGTAGTGGTAGGAGAGGTCCCCCTGCTTTCCTGTGTTATAGACTACAACGAGTCTTAGGGCCTTTTAGTTCTTTGTAAACTTTAAGCTGCTACTTATTTAATTCTGAAGGCATACCTCCCGAGTGTCCTGAGTTACGAGGATCAGTCCCTATGTCGGTGCCAAATCCCTCTTTTCTTTCAAAAGTCATTCCTTCTTAGGGGCTCCTCGTATATTCAGGGTGTGCAGATGTATTTTTTGGGGTTCCTACATATATTCATGGTGTATGGGTGTCTTTTTTTAGGGGCTCCTTCATATATTCAGGGTGTGCGGGTTCCCTTTTAAGGGCTCCTCCATGTATTCCGTTTATACGGAGGTCTTTTTAGGGATATATATATAATACAGTTGTGTTCAAAATTATTCAACCCCCACTGAAATTGAGTGTTTTGGCCAGTTTGACATTGATTTTGATCATTCAGTCATCTTGCTTACAATTAAATCAAAGAGGCACGTGTAGGTCAAACAAATATAACATAACATTTATAATGAAATAACCACAAATGTCTTTTCTGTGCTCACATCATTATCAGTTTTATTCAACCCCCAAGTGACATTCAATCTTAGTACTTAGTATAACATCCTTTTACAGTTATAACAGCTTTTAAACGTGAAGCATAGCTTGACACAAGTGTCTTGCAGCAATCTACGGGTATCTTTGCCCATTCGTCATGGGCAAAAGCCTCCAGTTCAGTCACATTCTTAGGCTTGCGCACTGAAACTGCTTTCTTTAAGTCCCACCAGAGGTTCTCAATCGGATTTAAGTCAGGTGACTGCGATGGCCACTCCAAAATGTTCCAGCCTTTAATCTGCAACCATGCTCTAGTGGACTTGGAGGTATGCTTGGGTTCATTGTCCTGTTGAAAGGTCCAACGTCTCCCAAGCCTCAGGTTTGTGACGGACTGCATCACATTGTCATCCAATATCTCCTGGTACTGAAGAGAATTCATGGTACCTTGCACACGCTGAAGCTTCCCTGTACCTGCAGAAGCAAAACAGCCCCAAAGCATGATTGACCCCCCCCCCCGCCATGCTTCACAGTAGGCAAGGTGTTCTTTTCTTCATAGGCCTTGTTCTTCCTCCTCCAAACATAGCGTTGATCCATGGGCCCAAACAGTTCTAATTTTGTTTCATCAGTCCACAGAACACTATCCCAAACTTCTGTGGTTTGTCCACATGACTTTTGGCATACTGCAGTCGACTCTTCTTATTCTTTGGAGAAAGCAAGGGGGTGCGCCTGGGAGTTCTGGCATGGAGGCCTTCATTACGCAGTGTGCGCCGTATTGTCTGAGCTGAAACTTCAGTACCCACATCTGACAAATCTTTTCTCAGTTCCTCAGCAGTCACACGGGGACTTTTCTCCACTCTACGCTTCAGGTAGCGCACAGCAGTCAAAGTCAGCATCTCTTTCTGCCACGACCAGGTAGCGTTTCAACAGTGCCCTGTGCCTTGAATTTTTCGAATGATGCTTCCTATGGTCTCTCTTGGTATGTTTAACATCTTTGCAATCTTCTTATAGCCATTGCCCTTCCTGTGAAGAGTAATCACCTCTTCTCTTGTCTTCCTGGACCATTCTCTTGACTTCACCATGTTTGTAACCACACCAGTAAATGTCTAGAAGGAGCTGAGTATCACAGTCATTTTAAAGCTGCCTAATTGGTGCTTATTATGCTTTATTGCTGCTCCGTGACATCCACAGGTGTCACAGGTGTTCAATACCTGATTGAAAACACTTGAATGAACCTCTGTTCTTCAGAGTGGTAGCCTTTAAGGGGTTGAATAATTGTGTCAATGAAGAATTCACAAAAGAAACATTTACTACTGTATTACAAAACCAATTGATGTCATTTTAGTTGCATATGGTTCTTTAAAAAGTCCTTGTAGGATTTCATTCTGAATACAATTACAAATGTACACTAAATTCCCTAAAACCCTTTACAGCATTGGGGGTTGAATAATTTTGAACGCAACTGTATATAATTATATGTGTGAGTGCCACGTTAGGGCTCCTCGAAATATTCAAGGTATGCGGGTGCCCTTTTAGGTGTTCTTCATATATTCGGGGTGTATAACAGAGCAATAAATCTCCCTGGAATGAGTCTCTTCTTATACCAAGCGATTTGTAACAGCATTTATATCGCTTTGTAATTCTCAACCCCGAATTTCACTGAATAATGAATTTCATCATTTAGGGTGTGTGGCTACTGTGGGGCGCTGTGAGGATTTCTCACACAGGGCACCCAGAGGCCTGTATTAGACATGTGCATTCGTTTTAGTACTAAAACGATTTAGTCCGAATTTTTGGATAATTTAGTTTTCGTATGACTCAAGAGATACGAAATTGCTCAGTACAAAAAATGAAAGAAACTAAAATAAAATGCACTACATTTTAGTTTCAGTCCTTTTTGTGCTATTACATTGAGTGAAGGAGACCAGCAATGAAGAGTGCAACATCCTTTTCTGCACCCTCCACATGCCAATGCAGTAGGATGGTCTATACAGAGAGGTATTAATTAATGCAGGAGGATGTTCTAAACATTATACAGAGGAGCTTTTTTTTTTTTGCCCTTTAAATCCAGTGGCTGTGAGCGCTGAGATCAGCTGCTTGTTATATTATCTCTCAGTACAATGTATCAGGCTCAGCTGTTACAGTAACTAACTGTAACAGCGCTCAGAGTTTCAGTAAAACAAGGAAATAATATTGTTCTAACCTCTTATATATAAAAATGTTATTTACTAGTTTTACTGAAACTCTGAGCGCTGTGAGGAGCAGCAGACAGTTACTGTAACAGCTTTGCCTGACACGGGGCAGTATTACAATGTTGGTGCTAACTTAACCAGAGCTGTTGTAAACTGAAAACCTCCATAGGCTATAATGGCTCTGGGAAGTTTACAACAGCTCTGGTTAAGTTAGCACCAACTATGTAATATGGCCCACATTGTGCTGAGAGTGAGAGATACTGTAACGAGCAGCGATCTCAGCCCTCTGAGGAGCCACTACAATAGTAATTGTATCCACTGGTTTTCGGATGAATGAAATTAGTTTTCATACTAAAGAACTGAAAATGAATTTCTTCAGCAACTAAATAAATTGCATTTTAGGACTAATCCATTAGTTCAAAACGAAATTTTGTGCTGTGCACATGTCTAGCCTGTATAGATTATAGCTATTTTCTACGGAATGACAAGGGTTACACATCAGGGAATGTCCATAGAGTTCAATGGGAAAATATCAACTCAAGCTCTGTGAATCAAAATCTGTATCAAAATCTGTGAAACACAGCACATTCGCCTTTACCTCAGGTGTTCCCAAAGTACGACAGCAGATTTTTATAGTAAAATTATCTGGGATTATAGCTGGATTCTAGGGAATGACAAAGTGACTAAAACCATGGAATGCCCATAGAACAGGGCTCAAAATTTCAAGTCCAGAGCTACTAGCCAGGCTTTAAGAGTTACTCACCACCAGTTGCCCCACCTAACCCCTACCCTGCTCTTAACTCCGACCCTAAACACACACCCTTAAATTATCTTATGAAATGACACTGTTAAATGTTTTATTCAAAATAAAGTTACAAAAATAAATAACATTACCAATATTAACATAAAGCATTGTAACCATTAAGGAAAATAAGTACTTTACATCAATGGGGATGCAAAAAATATTAAGTAAGTGCTCAACTTTTAATAAACTTAGGGCCAAATTACATACTTGGGCTAACGTTAACGCTCACGTTAGCGCCAAGTATTTACCGTATATTTCAATCCAAACGCTAAGGGGTTAAGTAACCTGTTAGTGTTTGGTATCTTGCGCTTTGCAGTGCTAGGTTACTGTACTTTGGGCTTCCTGTACTTAACAAAGTGTGCCGGCCTATCCATTGACTGATCTGGGTCATCCAGACACTTCCAGTGAATGACTCCGATCGGTTGTCCTTAGCCATGTGATCAAGTCGGTCGTCACACTACGGTGCCAGTGGACGACCAGCCTATGGGCCCTATAACATTCTTAATGCTAATGTTACGCTCAGTTGTGTGCGCGTTAACGATAGGTTAAGTGACCCTAGCGCGGGCAGATCATATTACAATCCGAACGCTAAAACCACATTAGCGATTCAGAGATTGCACTTTTTAGCGCAAGCTTACTGTACTTTGTAGATGTATGTGCGTAAGTGGCGCCACTAATGGATCTATTCCTTATACTCAGGGAAAGTTATAAAAACTGCCTTGATTAATTATTCAAAGTGCTGGGCAGAACTCAAAACAGTTTTGGACAAAATATAACCGTTCTTTTTAGACCAACCATAGTTTAGGAATTTCTTTACAGTGTTGTGCAAATGTTGAGAAAAACTTTTAATAATAGTGTGACTGTGATAAAATTTCTGTTAACCCCTTCACTGCTGAGCCATTTCATCACTGTGTGCTGAGCTAATTTTTACAGATTTTGCTCATCATGTTTAGAAGCCACGTTTTATTACATGACCCAGACATATTATAAATCGTTCTTTCCGGCAGACTTCGCAGATTCATAATATATAATTTTTCTAGGTATACATCATGTCCTAACAAAAATGCAATAAAATTAGAATTTTCAATCATTTACAGTGTATAAAGTGTTTTATTTTCACATGAGCGTTTGCGGTTATATTTTCTATGGGGTGCGCTTGTACAAAAATTTGAAATGGGGACTCGGTAAATTTTTTGCGGGGAATTACGGGATTTTTTGCAAACGCACCCCATAGGAAAAAATCATTAGTGCAGCATCATTGTTCACTTTATAATTGAAATGTTTTTATTAATGCAGCAATATTGTTCACGACACACAAAAAAAGCATGTTTTTATTTTTTTTATTATTATTTTGTTTATTTTTAGTTTTTATTTATTTTAATTTTTTTAAGTTTATTTTTACTTTGAACATGGTCATGTTTGGTATCATTCGAAAGGCCATGCTCAGGCCTTTCGAATGACATCATGCTGCCACGGTTCTGGAGATATCGGGGTTCAAATGAACCCCATATCTCCACCAGGGAATTTCCTTGGGAAATCCCCGGGCAGCTAGGGGTTCCCCGGCTATCTGACGTCATCGTGCTATGCATGACACGTCAGGAGTCGAGGGGGAACCCGGAGGTGGAGCCGCCATCCAAGATGGCTGCCCCCACCGGAGCCAGATTACGATCGGCTGCCGAGTGGCGCCGATAGCGATCTGGCAATTATATGGTTAAAAACCAGGCACCGCTTTAAAGGGCAGACACTGCCCTTCAAAGCGGTGCCTGGTTTTTAGCTGAAAAATCCCCCCTCCCTTTCAGGCGATCTCCCGGCTTTGCTGGGGGTTGCCTGCAAATGACGTCATCGCGCAAGCGCGATGACGTCATTTACGTCGGGGGCCGGCCTATCTTCGGCGCCTGGCTTCCCTGAAGCCAGAACATCGCGGGACCCCGGACAGAGAGGTAAGTATCTCTGCCGGGGCTCCTGCTGGCGGATGACGTTTGGGGCACGTCCTCTGCATATAGCAGGAGTCAATCAGGACGTGCCCCACACGTCATCCGCAGCGAAAGGGCTAGGTGCAGGTTGATTGCATATATTGCATTAAAGTGTATAAAGTGCTGCATTAAAATATATCAGGTGGTCATTAAAGTGCATAAATTTGTGTTATATAGTGTGTGTATATTAATATAGTAACTGTGAAAAGCAGCTTTCAAACACAAACAATAAGGCTGTGTTCACACCTAGGCGTATTTTATAAGTGCGTTGTACACGCTTTTTTCCCGGCGTTTTACTAGCGTTTGAGCATCGTACGCGCGTTTGTTTTTGATTGACTGCGGAGGCGTCCAGTGAGAACTACTTCCCATCTGATTACGGAGGTGTCCAATGAAAAAGACTTCCTGCTGAGCGTCCAGAGAGAGAGAGTTGTTCCTGAGAGAGTCTGGTGAGCGGAGTTGATTATATTAATATGGATATGCGCAGAAGACGATGCACTTCAGCACTAGTTGCAGGAGTACATTTATTGCGTATGAGAAGAAGGAGAGAGATGATGACCAGGCGAAGGTTCTGGGTCCATACAGTTATTGCCAACCGACAGCAAAGAGGACAATTCTGAGCAGTCTATGGAACCCTCCGGGAACACGCGGAGAAATTCTTTGAATACGCATGCATGTCAATAAATAGGTGAGTACATGTACCATGCTTATTGTTGTTGTGTCCCATTTGATAGTAGCATCATAGATTTGATAGAGCATCAAGTTAACCTGTATTAACCCTCCTTTTTTTTTCAACAGTTTTGATGAGTTACTGGAGCTCATGTCCCCACTTTGGAGCGGCAGGACACATTTATGCGCGACAGTGTTGCACCTGTGGAAAGACTGCTCATCACTTTGCGGTAAATTGACTAACATCACTACACACATAATCCAGTGCAATCTGCTGTGAGAAAATCGAAAAGTCACTGCACGTTTGGTGACTTTCCGTTCTTTTCCATTCGGTGCGATTTGGCGATCCCATTTTGACGACCCTGCAGTGTATTCAGCAAGCACCACAGGGCCGTCACAGGGCAGGGAAAAGCTGCCGCAAACTCGCCAAACACTCACCGCAAAACCCAGCGAACGCACACCAAAACCCGCAAAAACATCAGGATAAACTCCGACGAACATGCTGGAGAAACCCAAGCAGCCGCCGATCACAGCGCAGAGCAGCCGTTGGAAAAACCCGACACCGCAGACGAATGGAGTGCGGGTTGTGCCCCGCAGACGAATGGAGTGCGGGTTGTGCCCCGCAGACGAATGGAGTGCGGGTTGTGCCGTGTGTGTGTGTTAAGCAGGATGAGGTATGGCATGTGTGACTCCCCTACATATGTGTACCACAATCAAACTCATTTAAACAAATTAAAAACTTTACAACCTGTAAAGAAACAGACACACAAACTCATAGTTAAATCTTAATAAAATAGTATATTTTAAAACGGAATAATAAAATAGAATAAAAAAACTTTACAACAAAAATTGTACACACAGAGGTCCAAAACCATCCAACGGGCAGGTCAAATGAGCCAACGGGCAGTGTAAAAGAGCCAACGGGCAGGGCAAAGTGACAGAGTGGCGTGGGTGACATGTTTCTGGGGGGGGGGTGTTGATGGTGCATGGGTGTTTGTGGGTATGCATGTGAAGTAGTGTGTGTGTGTGGAAAAGTGGGGCTGGAGTTATATTTACAAATTGTGGAACTGTTGTGGCGTAAAGTGAGGCTCTTCCACCTGCATCTCCTCCCTCATTCCACGGCTGGTTGAGGGGTACGCATATGGTGACTGTGGGCGTGGGTGCCATGTTTCAGGGGGGTGTTGATGGTGCATGGGTGTGGTGACTGGGTGTGTGCGCATGGGTGTGGAATGTTGAGGTGGTTGCTGTATAGGGACAGTAGGTTGGGAGCTATCAGGTGGAATGAAGGACCGTATGAAGCCAATCAAGCCCTGCCGTAGGTTTGGCTGCTGACTGACTGGCACTTGCAGCATCATGGACTCCAGACTGAGGAGGAATAAGGCCTCACTTGTGAGCTTGGGGACGGGAGGCGCCATGGACTCTAGAGCATTGATGAGCCTGTCCTCCTCTCGCTCAAGCCGCTCAAGCCTCTGCCTACGGGCTCTGAGGATGGGACGTCGGCGAACAGATGCCGAGGCTTTTGGGGCAGACTGTGTCTGTGTCACTGGTGTTGGTGTTAGTGACACTGTTCGTGTTGGTGACAGCTGTGCTAGTAGTGGTTGAGTTGGACTCCGGGGTCCTGTTGAGGCACATGGACTGTGTGGCCGTGTCTTCCTCCTCGTCGTCCTCTTCCTGCCTCTCCCAGCTGCTGTCGGTGCGGTCATTAGGAAATAATTATATATTGCACATATTACTGTATTATCTACATGTTCTATAAAACAATATCCATGACCCTCCTAAACAATGTCATTGGCGTGACTTACCTACGCATTTCCACACATGGGATCAGAAATGCGAGCTGGTCAGCGTGGATATACCGCAATGGCGCACTGGCAGCCACTCCACTCCTGAACTCCCTCTCCTTCCACCTGTGTCGGATGAACGCATCCTTCAGGCTCTTCCACTTGCCCTTCATTAAGTTAACTGATGAAACAAATTGTAAACATAAACTAATTATTTTTTATTTTCATAGGTATTTGGCGACTGGACAGTCATCGGAAAATCCACAGCAAGCAACATCGTCAGAGAAACACGCTGCGCCCTATGGGAGATCCTGCACAATGTTGTTATGGGAAAACCAAACAAGGAGGAGTGGGTGAAAATTGACCAAGTTTTTTCGACAATGTGCAATTTTCCGAACTGTCTGGGAGCGCTTGACGGAAAACATATCCGTATCATTTAGGGCTGCAACAACTAATCGATAATAATCGATTTATGAGATTCGTGGTCTCGGCTGATCTAACCCGAGATACTGAGCCCACCCCGGTCAACAAATCTCCTCATGGATTAGTTGGCAGCAATTAGTTGGCAGAGTGTTGTGGCCCGCTGCGTGCTGTTCACAGGCTTTGCGATCGCGAGACATTGCAGGAGCTTCCTGTATCCAGCCCAATGAGGAGCCTGCCTGACGTTTCCTGAATCTCGGCTGATCTAACGCGAGATATTGAGCCCACCCCTGCAGCACATGGTGATTGCCGCCTGCAGACACTCACTGTGTAAAACGTAAGTAAGCAATTAAGGCCTGGCAGTGACCAAAGGCAGAAGAAAAAAAACAGCCAACAGCCCTTATCTTATCAATTAACCCCCTGCAGTGCCAGTCCAAACCACCCCACAGCTTCATTAACCCATGCTGTGACAGCCTGAAACAGTCCCACAGCCTCCATCTGCTCCATTAACCTCCTACAGTGCCATAAATTCTGGCAATGCAGGGGTGTAATGAAGCTAAGGCTGCTGTGCAGATTTCTGGCATTGCAAGGGGTTAATGGAGCCCGGAGGGGGGGGGAGAAAAAGAAAAACTGCCTACAACCTCTAACAGCCAGCCTAAACCTCTGCCTTACAGCCTCCGTCTGCACCATTAACCCCTACAGCCTCCATCTACTCCATAATTTCTGCTGTGCTGGTCAAAACTCTGCCCTACAGCCGCAGTCTACTACATTAACCCCTGCAGGGCCAGCCCAAAACTGCTCTACAGTCTCCATCTGCTCCATTAAATCCCCTGCAATGCTAGAATTTCTGACATTGCAAGGGGTTAATGGTGCAGAGACTGCAGGGCAGAGTTCTGGCATTGCAAGGGGTTAACCTCCCTGGCGGTCTGATTCTGACATATTTTATATGTCAGAATCGGTCCTATTTATTTTGGCCCCCTAGCGGTATGAGTGTGGCTCGGGGGTCAACTTTCAATTCTGAAAGCGGTATCCCCGAGCCACACTCGGGCCAATACTTACATGTCCTGCGCTCCCTCGCTGTCCCCGCAGTCACACTGCAGCCGATCGCGATGTCACACTTCCTTGTTCACTCCTCGCGAGAAGAGATCCATGCAGTGTGACTTTGCGAGCGGCTGGAGGAGACTGCGGGGATCAGCGAGGGAGCACAGGACATGTAATTATCCAGCCTGAGTGTGGCTTGGGGATACCGCTTTCGGTACAAAAAGTTAACCCCGAGCCACACTCGGGATTACCATCAGGAAGGTTAATAGAGCAGACTGGCCAAGGCTGGGATACTGCACATACACTATATTGCCAAAAGTATTCGCTCACCTGCCTTGACTCGCATATGGATGGGTGAGCGAATACTTTTGGCAATACAGTGTAAGATTTGGTTTATAATATTTAATAATATATAATTTCTAATATTTTGTTTGTAATAAAAAAATTATTGAGATTTGCACAGTACATAAAGTAGTCAATGCCTTGATTGGTACATAATCAAAACGTTCAAGAGTAGTGTGTTCAATCGATATTAGACATACGCATGTATAACAATAACGAAAGGCATATAGTATCAAGTATCCAATCAATTTTTTTAAAAAAAATATATATATAACTCTAAACAAGGGGAGGGGGAAGAGGATATTCCTCGGGTTAGATTTCGGGTACTTTGCAGCACTTCAAAAAACTGGGGTATTGCTTGTAAAGAGAACAGTAGTAGCGAGATTAAATTCACACATAGTCCACATGCTTTGTAAAGTTTATGAATATCCCATATGGCCCATGGATCTTTCTTAGGAGGGCGGAAAGCTCCCCCCTGAAGTCACCTTAGAGTCAAAGGAACGGTACGGATCTAGTAATGTGATGAGTTGTCGACTCGTGGGAACATATGTTGACTTCCAGTTTCGCGCTATAAGTAACATCGTGGCAGATACCATTATGAATAACATTTTAAGATGTTGTTTGGGAAAGTGAATCATTCCTAGCAGTAAAATTTCTGGTAAACAATCTATCCGGCTACCCAGGGCTTCCGTTGCCAGAATAGAGATATCCTTCCATAATGGCTGAATTAATGAGCAGTGCCACCAAATATGTCCCATTGTTCCAGTCGCTAGAGAGCATCTCCAACATAAATCTGAGGTGAGTGGAGAAAAACGTTGTATCTTAGATTGGGTTAAGTACCAATGGTACATAACCTTTCTTTGCATCTCAATCAACGTAGAGCATTTAGAGGCACCAACTGCAAACATATGTGCCTGAGCCCATTGGGAAGGAGAAAACATTTTAGAAAGATCTCTCTCCCAAGACCGTTGGAATGACCAACGAGTGGCCTTCATCGGGGTGGTAAGAGTACGATAAAATAACAAAATCGCTTTAGTGGACGAATATGGGTCTAACCAAAATAGCTCCAAATCAGAAAGGAGCGGGAGTGTGGCTCGTAAACCAGAGATAACATTCTGAGATATAAAATAGGAGAGGAGTTGCATATATGACAAAAACAATGACTGTGGTATTTTGTATTTGTGTCCTAATTCCTGGAAGGACAGGATGGTCGTTAATGAAAACCGGTGATGAAGGTGGGTTACCCCACAGCCGAGCCAGGGTTGAGCTCTGAAATGCGGCAATAAATAGGAAATAGAAGTGAGAGGTGTGGCCATAGGAATCGGAAAGTGGTTAGAGAAAAACGAGCGATATCTATCCCAGATCCCGAAGTATAAAATGATGGAAGATAAAGCATAGGGTAGACGGGGTCTCTTTTTCTTGGGTACCCAGAGAAGTGTGTGTAGGTCATGTCCCTGCGTGGTAGATGATGCAATAGACAACCATTGAGGATAAGGATGGTTATGGACAATTTCTGTCAGGGACGCTAAACAGGTGGCTCCATAATACTTATGTGTGTGACATTAAGACCTCCATCTCTGGGACGATAATACAAAAGGGCTCGCGGCACTCTAGGCCTTTTACATTTCCAAATATAAGCCATGATAAGGGATTGTAGAGTGTTTAAATAGGTTTCAGGTAATTTCATGGGAAAAGTACGAAAAATGTATAAAATTTTTGGTAATCTCACCATCTTCACCGCTGCCATCCTGCCCAGCCACGAAACCTCCTGAAATCTCCATTGACACAGTAAACTTTTCACCTCAGTCATTATTCTAATATAATTATATTTGAACAGGCCTGTCTGATCTTTAGAAATCTTAAAGCCTAAATAAGTAAGATGATCTGTTCGCCACTGAAAGGAATATTTGGTTCGGAGATCATCCAGGGTCAATCTGGGTATAGCAATCGGGAGTGCTTGTGTTTTTTCTATGTTAACCGAATGGTAAGACAATAAACTATAAGCATTCAGTTCAAGTTGAAGAGGGGGGATAGACAATTCCGGTTCCACAAGGGTTAATAGTATATCGTCGGCATACAAATTTAATTTATACGTGTCCGGGTCTACAGGGATTCCCCTAATTAGATCATTCTGTCGAATAGCTTGTGCCAACGGTTCAAGAATTAAAGCATATAATAACGGGGAAAGTGGGCATCCCTGTCGCGTTTCATTAGTAATAAAAAATTCCTCTGACAGGAATCCATTATTGAGCACTCTAGCAGAAGGGGAATCGTAAAGAGCTTGTATTGCAGTTAGAAATAAGGGTGGGAAGCCAAATTTTAGCATGACCAGATGCATGAAAGTCCAGTTGACCCTGTCGAAGGCCTTTTCGGCGTCCAATGACAGGATCAAACCTGGGTTACCTGACGATTCATTAGTTCCAATAAATTCAGTAATTGTTTTGTGCCATCTGATCCTTGACGCCTATTGATGAAGTCCTACTTGGTCTAGACCTATGAGGGCAGGTAGGATTCCCTGAAGTCGGTTTGCTAGCAATTTACTATATCTTTTGACATCAATATTTAATAAACATATGGGCCTAAGGTTCGGGCAGCGGACAGGAATTTTACCTGGTTTGGGGAGGGTGACAATATGGGCAAGTATCATATCAACTGGGAAACTTCCTCTGTCTTTTGCTTCCTCAAATCCTGCATGTAAATGGGGCACTAATTGGGGGGAAAAGTAAGATAGTAAAGGCCTGTCAGCCCATCAGGACCTGGCGCCTTACCTCGAGGAATTCGTTTAATGGCCTCTGAGACATCCTCCTGAGTCACAGGAGAGAGCAGATTAGCCACCTGTGTTTGAGATAAAGATGGGAGATGAATCTTGTTCAAATATGCTTCTATGGCAGGGATCATGGGAGTTGGAGTCGTGCTCGACGTTGTCAAATTATATAGGTTTTCATAGTACGAGGCAAATTCATTAGCAATATTTATAGGGTTATGTATAAGACCATTGGGGGATTTAAGCGCAATTATTCTCCTTGACGTACAAGGGGGTTTTAATTTACGGACCAAAAAACGGCCAGATTTATTTCGAAGAGCGTAATAAGTGGCATTCAATCTAGTCATTGATTTATAATAGTTCTCCACCTCCAGGTCCCGTAAGGAGCCCAGTGCGGAATCTATTTCCTCAGCCAAAACTGCCGACAGAGCTCGTTTTTTTTGCACATCTAGATCTTGCAATTTTCTGAGAAGTTCCAGTCTGCGAGACACAAGTTTTTTTCAGGAAAGCAGACCATTTTATACATTCTCCCCTAATCACAGCTTTATGAGCCTGCCAAACAGTAAGAGAGCTGACCTCAGGTGTTACGTTCTCTTTAAAATAATTAGATATAGCTGAATGTATAGCCTGTTGTGCTGGCTCATGTCTCAAGAGGGAGTCTTGGAAGCACCAAGGTGGTCTAGTGGAGCATTGGTATGCGTCTCCCAGCGTCAACAAGACTGGGGAGTGATCTGACCATGTCAAAGGTAATATCACACAATCAACAAGGTATTGGAGTGCTGTTCCTGACATTAAGAAATAATCAATCCAAGTGTAACAATTATGTACCGTAGATCGAAAAGTATAATCCCGTTCGGTGGGCTGGAGAAGTCTCCAGGCATCATATAAATTGTATTGTAACAATAGTCGGAAACGTGCAGAGTTAGGCTCAGGTGGGATATATGAAGCCGAGGACGAGTGGTCTCTCCTGGGTCCAGCCTCATATTCACATCCCCACACACTATAAGTGTACCAGCCTGGACATCCGACACCTTCTGCAGTACTTGGGATAAAAACTGAGACTGGGCCACATTAGGAGCATAAACAGAAACTATTGTATAAATAGTCGAATTAATGGTACAAACTAATATAATATATCGGCCTTTCGAATCTTTAAGATACGATGCATTTGGAATGCTAACCGATTATGAATCAACAAAGTGACTCCCCTGGCTTTAGTTCTAAACGTAGAATGATACTGTGTTAAATAGTTAGGATGGTCCAGACGTCGGAAATGTGTCTTCTGGAGACATACTATATCAGCGTCATGGGTACGCAGGTCTTTATATAGGGAATGTCGCTTAACCGGCAAATTCAAACCTTTTACATTAAAAGTCAAAACTTTCATAAACAATATTCAAGAGGCATGCAATAATAATGTTTAGGCAAAGAAATGTCGCTCCTGTGGACTACGAACAGAACCCCAATATTAGGGGAAAATCTTGTTACCCAATTATCAAGTAAGTACCGTCTTTTAGGAAAGAGGCTCAAGCACCAAGGAAAAAAAGGGACGGGACATGGGGAAAAACAAAAAAAAAGACACAGCGTGAAAGACTGATAGTCAAAATTTGAGCAGTGTCTAAACACAAACCTATGTACAGGCCCAACCGGGCATTTCTCCAGTGAGAAGCTCCGAATCTCAGGAGTGTATCTCAAGCTCCTCAGCTGAGGAGGGAGAGGGGGGTACAGAAGGCCAAACCTGCGCCCTCTGAGCCAGGATCATCTGTGTAGATTCCAGCACAGCTCTCAGCACGTCTGGGAGGTAGTAAAGTCGTGCGTGCTCCGTCAAAGAAGCCCATCATAAAAGAGTTGTAAGAAAACCTTCATGAAGTCGGGAGAGTGGAAGAGTCTCTTTAGTGTCGAGGAAATCATTTTTTGCAGCATTCGGGTCTAAACGTCGCGTTACTTTATGCCGTGGAGATGTGGATTCGGTTACAAGGCCCCAAACCTGGAGCAAATGTGCGCCTTCTTCCACTGAAAGTACAGCATGAGAGGATCCATTTCGCAGAATCAATAAATTTAGTGGGGAAACTCCATCTATATCCAATATTGTTATCCCGCAGAACCGTCGTAATGGGCTTAAAGTTTCTTCTCTGTTGAAGTGTGGCTTTAGATAAATCCGGGTAAACAGAAATGTGGTCATATGGAGGTTGCAAAGCACCCGAGTCACGTAATGCCTTAAGGATATCTTCACGCGGTTTGAAATAATGGAGGCATAGTAAAACATCACGAGAGGCCGACTGGGGTGCCGAAGGAGGTTTCAGGAGACGATGAATGCGATCGAACAAAAGAGAGTCCGGTGTGGCCTCCGGGAGTAGACTGTGAAATAAGTCTGTGACATAACTAGTGAGCTGAGAAGAGGTAACAGATTCTGGAACACCACGCACCTTAAGGTTATGGCGCCTCGAACGGTCTTCTAAATCCACTATTTTTAGCATTGCTTTTTTAAGTTGCTCTTCCAAGGTATCCACGTGTTCTGCCATCGAGTTATGAGCTCCAGTGAATTCCTCCATTTTTTCCTCCAGTTTGTCAGTTCTGTCACCCAGTTCTCTGATGTCTGTGCGAATGGCCGCCGCTACTGCATCCAGACGGGTTGTTAGAGTGTTTGAAAGTTCTCCTAGCATCACCTCCATTCGGCACATCATGGCTTCTAAGCCTGGAGGAGCCTCTGCATCTCCGTCCTTTCCTCGAGGGGAAGCCGGGGAAGAGCCGCCGCCATCTTGCGAGGCCGCGCTTTCCTTAAGTCTGGAGTTGCGGGGCGCAAAAAACTCTGTTTTCGCCAGCTTTTTTCTGCTTTTGCTGGTGGACATGTCGGTCAGTGGCGCCTCACCTCCCAAAATCCGGCTGTCAGGTGCCGGTATGCGTTCTAAATCCGCTTTATTTGTGATCCCAGCGGTGGAGCTCAGCTCTCAAGCATCCACTATAGATCGCGGTCAGGCCACGCCCCCAATTTCTAATATTTTAATAAAATAATTTTAAATAATATTCAAAGTTTTATACGTTGTTATTCCAAAGTTTTATATTTGTAACACTGGAGTTTGTTAATTTTTTTCAGATTTTTTTTTTAAATCAATGGGAGAAATTATCAGATTAATCGAAGAAAGAAAAAAAAAAAAAACGGTCAACTAATCGATTATGGCAATAATCGTAAGTTGCAGCCCTAGTTTCATTAAACCGAAGGGGAGTGGCAGTCGGTTTTTTAATTATAAAAAATATTTTTCTTTTGTACTATTTGCGGTATCTCATGCCAACTACTGCTTCAGATACATTGACATTGGATCGTACAGAAGCAGCTTGGACTCGGCAGTATTTGCCCATTCCGACTTTGGGCAAATGCTGCAGCAGGATGAACTGGACCTTCCAGAGAACACCATGCTGCCTGGCACTGCAGATCCTGAAATGCCTTTTGTATTTGTGGGCGACAAGGCATTTGCTCTTGGGGAGCATCTGATGAGGCCCTACTGAAGCCGTGGACTGAGTGTGCAGAGGAGGGTTTTTAATTATCGTCTGACCCGAGCACGCAGGGTGGTGGAGTGTGAATTTGGCATCCTGTCCAATAAATGGCACATTCTACACTCGCCAATCAGCCTGCAATTGGAGAATGCCATCTCTGTGGTGAAGGCAGCCTGTGTACTCCACAATTTTGTTCGCCTCAGAGACGGATTTAATTTTGAAGACTCTTTAGAACATTGCTTGGAAAATACTGATATGGAGCCACCGTTCGGGACCAGTTTGCGGCATATTTTATGTCACCGGAGGGTGAGGTCTCCTGGCAAATGGAAGCAATAAATCAATGACTGAAAAATATATATATATATTTCTTCCTTCGGTAAAAGTTGCTGTTTTTATTAATAAAGTTTATTTGTTATTTAACGTATTTCAGACAAGTTGCTGTTTTTATTAATAAAGTTAATTTGTTTTTTAACTTATATCAGACCCCCGGTTTATTTTTTAGGATTGTGCCTTAACATACATCGGCTGCTCTAAAATTTACCACACCTTGTTGCAACATTTCCAATGGCTTCAAATGTGTCTTCTTGAGCGAATGCGGCTCTCGTGGGTATTTATTGCCCCCAGCTCACTTGGGTATTTATTGTCCCCAGCTCACTCGGATATTGTCACGGCAGAGTATGCGGTTCAGGGGTGAGCCCAGCAGGCAGCGACACAGAGGGGAGGCTAGACAGCATATCAAGCAAATGATACAGTTTTGATGAACACAAATGGGAATAGACAGCAGGCACCGGAATGAACAGAAGAAGTCAATACTGTATAACTCAGGCAAAGTCTATAGCAAAGGATTGTGGGCAATGTAGTCCAGACTGCACACAAGGTCCACCAAGAATGAATCAGGACAGCAGGCAGTGGTACCTTGATAGAAGGTCAGGACTGGTGTAGAAAGCAGTCTAAGCCACAGGTAGGTATCCAGACTGAGGATAGTGGGCTACGCAGTTGAAAACCCACTTGTGCAGCGACCAGGAAGTCTTGACCATGGGCTGAACTGGATCACTGGAGATACCTGGATCGCCGGAGATACTTGGATCGCTGGAACTACTTGGATCAGGTTAGCAGGTACGCACACCGCCTAGTTACCTAGGACATGGAACAACAATGCAGAACCCCTGCTTGCTTGGTCTCTCTGCTATTTAAGGAGGCTTGATAGCAGATGGGCCTCAGCTGTAATTCCTAGGCTGGACAGGAAAACCCAGGCTGGATCTCCAGGAGCCTGGACATAGCACTGAGCTTAGGGAAAACCCGGATGGGAACCCCAAGTAAAGCGTTCAGAGCAAGAGCTGGTGGTGCCAGGCTATGAAATACAGGCCTATCAGCAGGCTCCCATAGGCGGACTATGACAGGTATTTATTGCCCCCAGCACACTTGGGTATTTATTGCCCCCAGCACACTTGGGTATTTATTGCCCCAGCTCACTTGGGTATTTATTGCCCCAGCTCACTTGGGTATTTATTGCCCCAGCTCACTTGGGTATTTATTGCCCCAGCTCACTTGGGTATTTATTGCCCCAGCTCACATGGGTATTTATTGCCCCCAGTTCACTTGGGTACTTATTGCCCCCAGCACACTTGGGTATATATTGCCCCAGCAGCCCCCATGGGTATATATTGCCCCCAGCACCTCTCATGGGTATATTTAGCATGACCCCCATACACCTAAAAATAAAAAAAACTGTTTACCTCTCGTCCCTTTCTCGCGCTTGCTGCAGGTCTCCCAGTCTGCCCACAACTTTGCGCCAATCTCCTCCCACGATCGCAGCCTGGTTATCCGATTTTTGTAGGCGCTGTGCTTCTGGTCGAAGATGCATGGTTTCCCATGCACCTGACGGATGAACGCCTCGGTGTCCGCAAGGCCCACGCCAGCTCCAGCTTCTGCATCCTCCATCTTCCAGCGTTCGTGCAGAGTGGTGTCTGAATTCCCCAGGGCGGATGGTCTTTGCCATGTGCGGGACGCACGCTGATGACGAATCTGCGTGCGTTTTTTGATTCCGAAAACGTACAACGTAAATGTACACGCGTTCACGTTGAAGTCTATGGGATGCAACGTGCGGTGCTACGCACAAAAGAAGCTTCTTTGTGCGTAGTACATTTTAAAGCACGTTCCTGCGCACTTTAAAAACGCTTAGGTGTGAATGGGTCCCATAGGAAAGCATGGGATTTCCCCGTTCATGCGTTTTAAAGTGCGCAGGAACGCGCTTTAAAACGTTTAGGTGTGAACGGGGCCTAAGACATACTGTAACTCTATACAATAGTTACTAAATGTATCCTAGATGGATTTTACGTGAGATAACAATGCCCTCTAGTGGAAATCACAACATACTACTGGAACGTGGAGGTGTTCCCATACAAACACTATGTGCAATCTGATTTTTTTCAATAAAGTGCAAATTGATATAAATAGAACAACAAATATTAATGAGTGATTATTATACCGTAAAATTCACATTGGTAAAGTCAATCCAATTCTATGAGTCCAAAATCGAGTTCAAACTAAAGTTCAAAGATAGATGTCAAGTTCGTAAGTGCAGCCGCCTCTAGCAACCAGAAGCAGTAAATCCCCAAATCCGCTAAGTAAGGAATGAAGGTTGAGAGACTGGTGCTGGGCGCTAGCACTCAATTTACATGGACATCACTTGAGACAGGAACCAGTTTTGATTGCTCGTAGTGCCTCAAAAAAAAGGAGAAAGATGCTCTGTGCAGACTGTTTTTTGACACACAGAAAAGATAAGTGAGGGAAATCTACTCACATTTGGTGGTGCCTGTTCTGCTAAAGGCACCAAACGTAAAGCAGTTGGTGGATTTAAGGAGACACCGATTCCCCTTCCGGACTCCAAAGAGGCCAGAGATTAGCAGTGATGTCCCCCCAGGATTTCCAACAACGAATACTCGGGCTGGTTGAAATCCACAGTGGGTTTATTAAAGGCAAATAAACATAAAAACATAAAATACACCGCAAACGCGTTTCGCTGGACGCAGCTTCATCAGTGGATGTAATTTCAAAGATGACAGACTCACTTTAAATAGCTGTGTTGCTGATTGTGCTTTCGCGATGGTCTAGTCTTCTTTACTTCCAGATAGTCGGTTTTTAATTTTCGCTTGCGTATATACAGTTCATAAGGGTGAACTATAGAATGTAGAAAGTTCCTTTTACGCTATGTCATCTCTAAAAAAGATGCCTTACATCACTAGAGAGAAGAAGGACTTTGTTTCGATCTTAAAGGCACTAGCATAATTTCATATGCAGTACAGTACACAGAGAATTGGGTCTAAAATCCAATACCATATAGCAAACGTTACAGTCGGAACATTACCTGGTACCAGTTGCAAAGTGCAAATATACATGAATTGTTTATACGAAGGTTATATTTTACAAAACCACCATTAGTGGCAAAAATAAACTACAATATAAACTCGTTAGCATCTTCTATTAGCATAACGTAATATAAACAAAGTCAAGATATTGAATTTAAGCAGGCATGGGATAGGCATAAGGCTATCCTAAAAAAAAGAAAAATCCAGGTAAAGTATCCATGTAATTGGGCAGACTAGATGGGCCGAAAGGTTCTTATCTGCTGATATTTTTCTATGTTTCTATGTTTCTAAGATATGGATATAAATCCAAAAAAGGGCGGAAAGGGGGAAAGGGTTCCAGATGTGACTTGTACATCGAAAATATATAAGGGGAGAACGGGTTCTGTGTTATTCGGACATTCTATACCTGGATTGAAGGATAGATCTAAGGGTGTTCCTTTATCGAGAAGTGCTTTCGTATGGAGAAAAATGTAAGAAGAAAATATATGTACGGAACCTGTATCTGTTATCGACATATGAGTGGGAACCTTGAAATTTAAGGTGGGCATTTAGTGAACATACAGGGAGCCGGGGTAGATCCCTCATAACTTTGTTCAGAATTCACATACGATTATACATCGGACTGAATAATTTTAACTTACCACCTTTCGATCTTTTTATGTCCCAATCAATTTTGCATATATGCCTATAGATATTAATGGGGATGGATATTTTAATACTAGAGTACTCCATCCCCTTTAATATCTATTGGCATATATGCAATATTGATTGGGACATAATAATTTTAACTTACCACCTTTCGATCTTTTTCAGTCCGATGTATATTCTTATGTGATTTCTGAACCGAGTTATGAGGGATCAGCAGAATCAGTTAGCACCAGCTGAAAAAAAAATACCAAAAAACAAATACTCACCTCTCATCCCGCGGTGAGAACGGCGTCTCGATCCACCTCTTCTTGCCACTGGGAGCAGAGGGAGACTGGGGGAAAAAGTCCCCCAGTCTCCCTCCGCGATCACTCCGCTGACCTGCTGGATCTCGCAAGAGGAGGCTTCTGAATTAGCATCTGCCAAGTAATGTCACGCTAAAATGGGGATGGTAAGGAAAAACCAGCAGGCACAGGTTTTCCTCCTTAGCGTCCCCGTTTTAGCGTGAAGATCATAATATGGCCCTAAGAATATGCGAATGCTGTGAGAGAGGAAACTCATGAAAGGATGTGAGCTGCAAACTCAACCACCATTCAATACAATATTGTATTTCTCCTTTTTACTGTGATCAATGAACACATTTTATACCTATACATAACACCCCCTCTAGTGAATGCTTGCAGTAATTACAACCAGCTATAAATTTATGTTCTTATGTTAGTAAGAAACAGTATTTTTTCTGAATTTCTGTTATTAATATTCTTTTTTTTAATCAATCTGTTAATACTAGTCTAGTACAGCACTAAACTAACTCCACTGGAGAGATGTTTAGTATCTCTAGAATGGTGTCCAATATGGTATATTCTGAAACAAACTTCATATAACACATAGCTGTGATGTTCACTTTCCTCCTTTCTACAGTTGGCTTTTACCTGCTGATTGGCAGTCTCAGCCCAAATGCACCAATTTACCTGTCTGATCCAAGAATAGGGTGGACAAGTCCTCAACATTTTCTTAGACACATAGGGCCCTATCACCTGGTGTGAGATAAAATGCCATTGCTAAAGAAAAAAGTTTACGTGAGTCATTAAAACGTAGTGCCTGCTGATCTACTAACAAATCACCTTGTCCGCGGCAGTCTGTGTACAAGGTCGTTTAGCGCAAGCTAGGAAAACACTAAGACCAGGCATGTACTGGCCATCGGGAGCACCGGGAGAATCCAGAGGGGCCGATGGGTCAGTGGGCCGGCTGAGCCTGGGGATGCCTTTTTTTTTTAAAAAACTTAGTCCAGCACTTAGTATAACCAGGACTGGATAACACAAGTGTGGAATGTCAGCACTTGTTTCAAAGGTCTGAAAGAGTTCTGCATTGCAGGGGTGGGTTAGGGGTCTTCCTTGGACACCCACACATGCATTCAGGAGCTGGCTGAGGCTTTATTGTGTGTAAAGGAGCGAAATCCACAGAGACTGTGAGGATTCCGCTTCACATTTTACTTACAGCTTCTCCTTCCAGTGACTGGGGCTTCAGAGTTTGAAGCCAGCAGCAGCCCTACACACCACTCCTGTGCAGTCTGCTGTGACCAGGACAGGAGCCATCCTCAAAACGTGAAAATACCTAAGGTGTTGACTAAACATGCCAAGTTTGGTTGAATCCCACCGTTATGTCTTAAACCTGGGCACTGATGCAACTCTTGAGAGCAGTGTGGCAGCCAGACTCACAGCCAGGCATGCATGGAGCCGTAAATCTGACAGATCCTCTGATATGACAATCCCCCCTCCCTTTCTATAGCCTATTAAGCCAGAGCTCAGTATGGCAGTGCTGTGCTTTCTCTATAGGAGCACTCAAGGGGTTAATTATCACAGGAGTCTGCACAGAGCTCAGGAAAGTATTTTCTAATCAGCCATAGCCATGTAGCAGGGAGACATGTCCAGGGACAGAGCCTAGCTTGGCTTCTAATTTAGAAAACGTGTACCCTTTTTATATTCATATACTGTAAATCCAGCAGCTCCTGAGCTGGACAGTCTCTGGACTTGTCTGCCTGTTAGATGGCTGGGGTTAAACAGGGATTACTTTTCAGAGCTCTGTGTACGCCCTTAATCCAACACTATCAGGGTTATTCAGGTGAAAACCTTGAGAATGACTGGAGAAGGGAAAATTCCAGGTCAAAGTAGTCAAACCAGAAAAATTCTCCCATTTATCTCACTTTCCAAATTGGCTATTTGGTCTAGATTGTTCATTCTCCTGGCAATTCAAGGTTTTCACCTCTCTTTGAATAAGAGATTCGAAAAGTCACCGCACGTTCGGTGACTTTTCATTCTCTTCAATTCGGTTCCTTTTGCCGATCCCATTTCGGTGACCCTGCGGTGTATTCAGCAAGCACCACAGGGTCCCCGAATTGCAGGGAAAAGCTGCCGCAAACCTGACTAAAACTAACATCAAAACCCAGCGAATGCACGCCGAAAAGCCACAAAAACATCTGGATTAACCTGCCGAAACCCACGGAAAAAGCCAGAGCAGGAGCCGAATCACACAGAGCCGAAGCAGCCGAGACCGCAGACGAGGGAGGTGAATAAATTAGCAAAATAGTTTGTGTGAATGTGTGAAAATGAAACGCTGTTTGCAAAGAAACTACTGAGCGAAAATTTATGAAATTTACACAGGAGGTCCAGGGAATGATAATAAAAAGGGCTGATACCGAAAAAATAAGTAAACTTAAAAAAAAATGAAAAACAATTGGACTTTTTAAAAAAAAAAAAAAAAGAAAAATGCTTAAAGTATCCTAAAAAATCTATAAATAAAGAAACTCTTTACTGCAGAATTTTATAATGAATGGTTTATTAGATATTGAATTAAAACGGGAATATTTTTAACATTGAAGCCTATGGGATTCTCCTGAATTAACTTGCCGAATTAAACCACCGAATGGCAGGACATTTCGGGAACTTTTCACTGCTGGTTTGTGTTCTCTGAATAGCCAAAGCAGTGCATTTTCATGGGGATTTCACTGCCCTCGAACAGGCACCGAACAGGCACCGTATGTGCAAGCAATTCGCCAGGATTTGGCGAATTGCCTCCTCTCTGGATAGCCGAATGGCCAGGAAAGGTAACCGAACGCTGATTTTCAGTGTTCGGTTACCTTTCTCAAGCAATTCGGATCTCTTTGGATAACCCTGTTAATGTCACCGTTCTGAGTCCCTTCTTAGAAGTGTCCCCTAATTACATTTTAGTAAACTATATTTTAATATTTATTTTTTATAAAATAATTTAAATTAGAATATTGATTAAAGTAAGTATATTTTAATGCATATTTATTTTAATTGTTCAAATGACATTTACATGAATATACTGTATAATTCATATTAAAATACAATTTATTTTAATAAGCCATAATTATTTTTTAATTCTATGGCTGTGGATTCTGTGATACGCTCATACACACTGCACATTACTGTGAGTTTTATTTTTGTGCCACTCTGTGATACGCATTAACATGTTTTGGTGGGCATGGGGGGGCAGTATTTCATCCTTGGATCCAGGCAGCACAATGTCTTGTGCTGGCCTGCTCCAGTCCATATCAATATATGAATCTGGCCCTGCATGTTTGCATATCGGAGTGGGCCGGTCTGGATGAAGTCTAGGGCTGTTTTTTTGTCCCAGTCCAGCCCTGACTAAGACCCAGGCTGGGACCCAACATTAACGCGGTTGTGTAGAGGATAGAACCTTGTATAAGTATGAACACATCCAGCGAATAGCCCTCACACCCCCTGCATTATTAAAATCCTCCAAGGTGGCCATATCATCCATGTTTTGGTGCACACATGTATTAAGGCTGTGTCAGGACCACACCAGGTTGGAGCCATGGTGGGACACATAGGATTTTGTTTATTTACCCAAGCACTGGGGGTGAACAGGAAAACCAGACAAAGGAGACGTTGGCGAATAATAAATGTATTGAAAGAACACAATACACAGCAAGCAGTAGCACACAACTGAAGATGCCAATTCTGGAGATTACAAGCAAAGTCTTATTGCAAGGACAAAATATAGGCCCAGGCATTTTGGCCTGAGCAGCCCACATTTTTTTTCTACACAGCGCACATTACTTTGAGTTTTATTGCTGCGGAGCTCTGTAATATGCGCATACAAAACACACATTACTGTGAATATTTGTGGCACCCTCATGAACACTGCACATTACTGTGGAGCTCTGTAAAAACCCACACAATACTGCACATTTTGGGGGTGTCACAGAGCTCCACAGTAATGTGCAATATTTAACTGGGCGTCACAGAGCTCCACAGTAATGTGCAATATTTAACTGGGCGTCACAGAGCTCCACAGTAATGTGCAGTGTTTATGAGGGTATCACAGAGCTCCACAGTAATAAAACTCGATGTAATGTACCGGTATCAATTTATTTAACCCCCAGCATATAAATTCATTCATTTATACCGTCCCCAGCATATCAATTCGTTCATGTCTCCCCCCAGCATATCAATTAATTTATTCCCCCAGCATATCAATTCATTTATTCCCCCAGCATATCAATTCATTAATTTCTCCCCCCAGCATATCAATTCATTCATGTCTCCTCCCCAGCATACCAATTAATTCATTCATGTCTCCCCCAGCAAACCAATTAATTAATTTCTCTCTCCTCCCCAGCATACCAATTCATTTATTCATTCCCCCCAGCATACCAATTCAATCATTCATTCCCCCAGCATACCAATTTAATTCATTCATTTACCCCCAGCATACCAATTAATTTCTCTCCCCAGCATATCAATTAATTCATTCTTCTCTCCTCCCACAGCATACCAATTAATTCATTCATTCCCCCCAGCATACCAATTAATTCATTCATTCCCCCAGCATACCAATTAATTCATTCATTTACCACCCGGCATACCAATTAATTAATTTATTTCTCCCCAGCATACCAATTCATTCCTCTCTCCTCCCCAGCATACCAATTCATTCATTCATTCCCCCAGCATACCAAGTAATTCATTCATTTACCCCAGCATACCATTTAATTCATTTCTCTCTCCCCAGCATACCAATTAATTCATTCATTTCTCTCTCCCCAGCATACCAATTCATTCATTTCTCTCTCCTCAGCATACCAGTTTATTCATTTCTCTCTCCCCTCCCCCAGCATACCAATTAATTCTTTCATTTCTCTCTCCCCATCATACCAAATAATTATTTTACCCCCAGAATACCAATTCATTCATTTCTCTCTCCCCTCCTCCTTCGCATACCAATTAATTCATTCATTTCTTCCCCCGAAAGCATACCAATTAATTCATTTCTCCCCCTGCATACCTCATGGCTGGCCCAGTGGCGTATGCCGGGGGGCCTGGGAGAGAGTCGTCCTGTCGCATGCAACAGGGAGGATCCGGCCCATGTGTGCTTTAATCCCAGGCCGCATGTGTGTGGGCGCGCCCTGTGACCTAATCAAAGGAGCCGGCCATCTGTCAACGTCACGCGGCACGCCGTGTGACCTAATCAGTGGGGGCAGATGGCTGGCCGGCACCCTCTGATTAGGTCATCGGGCTCTCCCTCTTCAGTTGGCCTAGGCTGCCTTGCCAGGCGGCTGGCTATGTCGGCTGGCTGACCAGCAAAGGAGGTTAGGGGCTGACCGACCCGGAAGGCTAGCAGCTTACCTGGCAAACGCCCAGTTTGCCCGACGGCCAGTCTGAGCCTGCACAGACCGCACTTAGGATCCACTTGAGTAGAAACCAGGTCCTCTGGCAATAGTGCCTTGATAGAAGGTCAGTGTAGTTGGGGAGAGCTGGATGATTGGCAGCCACAGGAAAGTCTCCAGGCACACTGGATAGTGGGCTACGCAGTAGTAAGAATCCACTTGTACATGAACCAGGAGATCTTGACCAGGAAACATGGATACAATAAGGTGGAGTTACCTAGATCGCTGGTAGCCCCAGGTAATGTCTCCAAGCAAGAGGATAGTGGACTATAAAATAGTCAGTATCCACTAGTACAGAAACCAGGGTCTATTGGCAAAAGAATGACTGGTATGAAGGTGGTAAAATATAGGTAATCAGGAACCCTGGTAGCCACAGGCTGGGTGACGTAGAGGTAACATCACTGCTCTACAACCGTGGAGACACAGGTTCGAATCACGGCAAGAGCACCTCTCCAGTAAGTGTCCTTGGGCAAGACACATAACGGTACAAACTCGCCACACAGGACATACTTGAAAATGAGAGAAATCTCAATGTAGCATTCCTGGTAAACTACTTTCTCAAAAAAAAAAAGGCACAACAGATAAGGGAACAGAAATAAACAATAACAGATAGAGAATACTGAACACAAACCAGAACTAAAGGAAAACACAAAAGTACAAGACTGAACTGGAAAGACCATGCTAAACAAGAATGTTAGATGAGAATGGACTGGGAGGAATAAGGGATATGTACAGCAAGAAGGAGAGGGGCTCATAGGATTTTAGACTAAGCAGGAAGGGAAACAAACAAAATGAGAGAGCAATGAGGAAAGGGAGTTGCCAGAATATATAGCGGGCTGCACACTGCACAGGTGGAATAATTCCGAATACAGCCAGCCAAGGGAAACACAGGGATGGAAGTAGACAAGGGGTAGGAGTATGGAGAGAGAAAAGATGGACTGGAGTAAATGTAAGATGGAACAAACAGATTTAACAGAAGGAAAGGGGTATAAGTCTCAGGCTGATGGGCATTGCATGATAAATTTATTTATTTATTTATAAAGTATTTTACCAGCAAGGATACTTTGAGATTTCTCTCGTTTTCAAGTATGTCATGCCACCCTACAGCATGTAGAAACCTTACAATGCATTTAATAAATCCAAAAGGAAGGCCAGGTGAGCATCAATAATTTTCCTGCTGCAGCATATAAATAATTCATGTGTCAGGCAAGACTTATCCATGTATCCCTTTAAACATGGTCCAAACAGTCACCCTGATAATCAACCGCTTACATACTTTGAATAACCTCCAGCAAAAAAATGTTTTAAATTACGCAATATATTAGAATTAGGATATATGTGGATAAAGGATACATACTCTATACAGTATATATCATATAGCCTACTGCAACAGCAGCGACATTGATGACCAGATCCATTGCTATGGTGTATGGGGCCAAGAGGACACCTGTGCTGCATTCCTTTAAATTGCCTCTTAATTGCCTGTTAATTGCATGTTAATTGCCTGTTAATTTTGGGTGAAGACCTGTTTTTTGTAGTTAGCACCAGGGTTGAGCAGTAGGTAGAATTTTGTGGTTAGCGTTGCTCCAGAAATTAGCACAGGCACCAAGTGATCTGTTAGTTACAAAACCACTAGAGATCTCTAGCGCTACCCATGTTAAGTATAGGATGTGGAAAGTACAATAGGTTTGCTCTAATAGTGACGCGTTAAGTGATTTTTCCTGTTTGTGGCAAAAGGCAAACGATCTGCTGGTCAGGCACTAGACTCATTTAACCCCACGCTAACTCAAAAACATGCCAACGCTAATGTTAGCTCACACCAGGTGATAGTGCCCATATCATTTATTCATGCTAATGGACTGTGCAAGAAAATGCAGTCCCACAGTATGTATAATTCATATGCTGCAGACAGACTTCCAGCTCAGGCTAGGGTCAGACTGAGGCAGTGCGAACGCGCGTGCAGCCGCACTTAATCACGGCCGCACTAGCAGCAGATGCCGGGCAATGACGGCCAATATACGAAGTACGGTCGCACAAAAGTCCGGCAGCGCAACGCAAGTGGAAAATGAACGCATTTTTTCGAGAACGTGAAACCGCAGGTACTGACGTACAGAGTGCGCTGCGTCTGCTAGCGGCGTGTGTGTGTGATTAGGAGACGTCAGACACTGCTAATGTCCGGCCAACATAACGTCCAGACACAAAAAGAGTTTTATTGATGATCCGTACAAAATCACGGACGAGAATGCGCATAGTATGACCACTATCACGTATTCTGTGAAAAAATGCGTCCATTCGTTCGAACGCACTTTTTCACAGACAACATAAAAATGCGTTCGTCTGACCCTAGCCTTAGCTGTCTTGAGTAGGTAACTGATTTTATGTCAAGGGATGCACCATTTTTTAAGCCTGAGTATGAGTACCAATACTTTTTTTCAGGTACTCACCGATACCAATTCTTTAATTTAATGTCATGTGACCGCTTTCCAATAAATAATTTAGGCTTTTGCCGAAAGCTTGTCCAGTTTATGGAAATACTGAAATGTACAGGCCTGCCTGTACACCCTGTACACACCCTGACCACAAACTCTGCGAGAGCGCAGCTGGAGGCTCCAACGGAGCTGTATTGTAACCTAGAGATGCTGGCACATCAGTGACGTGCGGTGAGGTCAGTGGCTGGTGAGGCACAGGCTAGTATCAGAGCCAGATATACACAGGGTTACGCAGTTGCAATTTACGCATTTGATCATCATTATATAGGAGTATAGAGTTTCAATATTTATAAAGTAAAGTTTGCATTTGTTTTTTACAGTTCTAAGAGCACGCACTTACAATAATGACTAATAGAGGGCAATATTACACACATGCTGACTGCTGAGCTCTGCCTGCCCCCCCCCACGACTGACGAGGATAGTCACATGACTGCCCTGCGTCAATCAATCCATGGGGAGCTCTGCCTCCCATGGGGATGCGTTTTTAAAAAAAAAAAAAAAAATTGCTTGAGACCAATGGAGCTTTCCCATTGGCTCAAGCTTTCAATTGCTCTCAGTGCCTCTGGAGGCACAAAAGAGCGTAGAACCAGGAAGCAAAGCCAGCTTCAGCTATGCAATTAGTGTAGCATTCAGCTGTGCAAATTGCGTAGGCTATGCTGGCTCAGTGCTGCCCCTGCTGTCTGTGTAGTGAATCACACACACACACACACACAGCAGCCGGGAAACTGAAAGTGCAGGGGGAAAAAAAAGCAGAGGACAGAAGCACAGCGAAAGAGCGTGGAGCAGGTGAGAGCTTTTTTCAATAAATAACATTTTATTTACAGTTTAAATATACACACATGTCATTACAGCACAATGAGCACATTAATTTACTGGAATGGCAGGGGAGGCTCTGTCTCAAAAAGAAGCTCTGCCTCCCCTGCCACCCCTGACTGCACGTCCCTGTGGCTCATCCCACCACTGGTACAACACCAGCTGAGCTTATGCAGGGAAGACAGCCATGGACTGCTTTTGACATGCTTTGCCCTCAGACCATTCATGAATAAGTATTACAATCTCAAGAAAAGATGGTCAAGTCCAAAGAGTCTCCTATTCTTACAGGCCACCAAGAGGTCTGGACGCAATCTTATGGATCTGCCAACACTCGGTGGCTTCCAGGAAATGTTGTAGAATCTTTCCGACTCATGTTGTACAGAGTACACAGAAGATAGTTCCATTACCAGACGACCACATCCAATGCAACGGAAGATTTCTGGAATGGTGTCTGGTTTGACTCGTCTGCTGTGGTAACTTGTGACTCCACTGTACCCCACCAGTTACTATTTCATATAATCCTAGTGGCTCCGCCCCAGGATGACACAGGTCAGAGACTCCGGGGGGCACAGCAGCCATCTTCAGTGAGTGAGTCAGTGTGAGAAGCATTAGGGAGGAAGATGCACAATCCTGTGTTCCTGTAGTAATACTAGGCCTATTTATAAAGTAAGTGTACAGCAATAAAGTGGAGAATGGAAAATTCTAGGTCAAAATAGCCAAACCAGAAAAATTCTCCCATTTAGGCTAGGGTCAGACTAGTGAATTTTTAACGTGCGTTTAGGCGCACTTAATCACGGCCGCACTAGCAGCAAATGACGGCAATGACGGCCAATATACGAAGTACGTCGCACGAAAGTCCGGCTGCGCAACGCAAGTGGAAAATGAACACATTTTTTCGAGAATGCAGAACCGCTAGTACGGACGTACAGAGTGCGCTGCGTCCACTAGCGGCGTGTGTGCGTGATTTGGAGACGTCAGACCCTGCTCATGTCCGGCCAACATAACGTCCAGACACCCAAAGTTTCCTGGTTTGGATCCGTAAAAAATCACGCACAAAAATGCGCATCGTATGACCGTTTTCACGCATATTTTTATTTGCGAAAAAATACGGCAATGCGTTCGGACGCACTTTTTGACGGTCGCTGCGAAAAATGCGTTAGTCTGACCCTAGCCTTATCTCACTTTCCAAATCGGCTATTTGGTCCAGATTGTTCTCTTTTCCTGCCATTCTCCTGGTTTTCACCTTTCTCTGAACAACCCCGAGAGAGAGGTGAAAGCCAGGAGAACTGTCAGGAGAAGAGAACAATCTAGACCAAATAGCCAATTTGGAAAGTGAGTTAAATGGGAGAATTTTTCTGGTTTGGCTATTTTGACCTAGAATTTTCCCTTCTCCATTTATTCTCCTGCTTTTCACCGCTCTCTGAATAACCCTGTGAATGTCCAATCCCGAGGTGAAAAATAACATTGCTTTAGATTTTTTTCAAACACCAGTTAACCACTTGGCTGCTATGGACGCGCTCAACGCGTCCAGCCAAGTGGTTCTCCTGTGCTATGGACACGCTGAGCGCGTCCATGCACAGGAGGCAGCAATCCGCCGGATTCCGACGAACTGCTGCACCCCCCGGTGCGGGCTGACATCTTGGATGTCAGCCCAGCCCTCCGGGTCCCAGGCGGAGCAATTAGATGTCATCGCGGCGGCGCGATGACATCTAATTCAGGCGCCCCCCGCATGTGCGGTGGAAGCGCCTGAAAGGGAGGGGGTGAGGTCCTTCGGACCTCTCTCCCTCCCGATCGCTGGGGGGCAGAGGGTTAATCCAGGAACCGTTTGGAAGGGCACAGCCTGCCCTTCCAAACGGTGGCTGTGATTAACCCCTAGGGAGCCGGATCACGAATCGGCGCTGAAAATGAACCCCCTATCTCCCAATCCGTGGCAGCTAGGGGTTAATGTTTGATATTGTTGGATTGGCCAGAGCATGGCCTTTCCAAGGATACCAAACATGAGCATGAAAAATGTTTTTTTTTTTAAATAAAAAATAAAAATAAAAAAATAAAAATATTTTAAAAAAAATTCTAAAAAAAAAATAAACAAGTTTTTTGTTTGTTTTTGTTTTGTTGATGCAGCAATATTGTTCCCATTTCAATTATAATGTGAACAATAATGCTGCACTAACGATTTTTGTATGCGGTGCGTTTGTTAAAAAAAGCAAAATTTCCCCCCAAAAAAAATGTAACGAGACCCCATTTCTAATTTTTTTAACAACCGCACCCCATACAAAATATAACCGCAAACGATTGCATGTTAAAATGTGAAAAAAAAACACTTTACACATAATAAATTATTGAAAATTCTAATTTTATTGCATTTTTTGTTATAATATACAGACATGACATAACGTATACATATAATAATGACATATTATGAATGTGCCAAGTCTGCCGGAAAGAACGATATATAATATGTCTGGGTCATATATCAAAATATGGCTACAAACCGCAGTTAAACATGATGAGCGAAGCGGTAAAAATGACCTCAGCACAGAGGTGTGAAAAGTCTCAGCAGCGAAAGGGTTAAATGCAGCATATTAGGATGTTTTAGGGAAATTAATTCTCAAATCTCAATCAGAAGCAGACACCACCCCCTCACTATATTGTACAATGTATCAAATTGATTACCAGACTAAAAACACCTGGTGTTATGCCCGTTTGTGAACAGAGGTCATTTAGAGTTGATAATCTTTCCACGTACACATTAGTTTTTAATTCAATATCTAATAAATCGTTGCTTATAATATTCTGCAGTAAAGAGTCTCTTTATTTCTAGATTTTTTAGTATATTTTTAAGCATTTGCTATACTTTTTTCAAAATTTCTATTTTTTTTCGAACTCGAACCGAACACGCCCAAAAAGTTCGAAATTCGAGAACTTTCGAACTGCCAAAGTTTGGGTCAAACTCCAAGCCGTCCGAACCCGAACAGCTCATCCCTATACCTGACAGCCCAGTCTCATATCTGAACACTCGGTGAGCATAACGATATTCATCGGCTCTTATTTCTTTTTTCATATTTATGCTTTTTATTATTTGTCTGGTCTGTTTTAGTATTAATAAAGTTAGGATATTTTATATTCTTCTCTGTTTGTATTTTGTTTATAGACATGTCCCTCTGCCATGCAGATGCACCTTTTCGTAAGGGTAAACTGGTCTCATGCCCAGTGTCCTTAGAGTCTCGGTACCTTGGAAAATTAATCCACAAGTGAATCACTGCTTATGTGGGGATTGTGTGGTTTCCTGTTGGTCCAGTCAGTCAGCGACTGAGAGTTTGTGCAATGGAGAGAGCTCGCCCCACCTCTCTCGATATCTGAACCACTGCACCACCATGAGAAAGGGTCCAAGAGCATTGTCTGGGTCATTCTGGCCAAAATGGTAGACTTTTTTGAAACAGGGAATGCTATTTTTTCCCACTATACTGAACCTTTGATTTGAAATTTACTATTGTTTGTACCACTGCTCAACCACTAGATGGCGGTAGTGCTGTGTTTTAGTCCTGCTCTATAAGAATGACACAAATGGGAAAACAGCACAACTTACCGTTAACCACCAGTTACAGGTATTCATAAAGCGCTAACAAGTTCTGTAGTGCTGTACAATGGAAGGGACAGAATAGCAAATGTCCATACAAGTTAAACATACAGAACAGTAGGAGAGAGGACCCTGCTCACTAGGTGAGGGTAAGTGGCAGAGTATGTGAAGTAGTGGGGTGCAAGTAGGGGCAGGAAATGTACAGGGGGGATTATGGAGCGAGCCGATACTCCAAAGGGGAGAAAAGGAAATCTATTAGATAAATAAACAGGTGACTGTAATCAGGCCCGGCGTGGAAAAAAAATAGGCCCGGGCATTGTGGACTGAGTAGCCCACTTCTTTTTTTCTACACAGCGGACATTACTGTGAGTTTTATTGCTGTGGAGCTCTGTGATATGCTCACACATTGTCACATTACTGTGGAGCTCTTTGGCACCCTCATGCACACTGCAAATTACTGTGGAGCTCTGTGACACCCTCATAAACACTGCACATTACTGTGGAGCTCTGTGACACCCTCATAATGTGCAGTGTTTACTGGGGAGCTCTATGAAACCCTCATAAACACTGCACAATACTGTGTAGCTCTTTGACACCCATACAACACTGCATATTACAGAGCTCCATCAGGTCCTCCTCAGATTGTAAACTCTTGAGCAGGGTTCGCTCTCCTCAGATGGTAAGCTCTTGAGCTGTTCTATGTGTTTAACGTGTATGTATATTGGTTATTCGGTCTCTCCCATTGTACAGCACTATGGAACTTGGTGGCGCCTTATAAATAACTGTAACTGCAGTCATACATAGCAAGGGTACTTGTTTGGGGGATTTCAGGGGAGCAGCGGCAGTCTGGGGGTACCGTTTGATAGCTCGGGTCCCTATGGTATCGGAGTCCATAAAGCTCCCAGATCCGCAGGCAGGGCCAGAGCGGCAGCGTGTGGAAGTTAACCCAAGTGATGCCGCATGGCCGCTGCTGCGTGAGCCCCTGGATCCAAGAAAGGCTCAGAAACTTGGGTTTCCGATGGAGCTCCTTCCTGAAAATCACCCCAACTGCAGCTCTCATGAGGGGGACCATAACCTCAAAAGAGCAGTCTGCTGGAGCAAAGGGTTTTCGGGCACCAGGCTTTAAAGTTTCTGCAGATGTTTTCATTAAACTGAATGCTGTGCAGTCCTTCAATGGGATTGTTTACTATACAGAATACAATATAAAACAAGCAGGTCAGCACCACAAATCACGTCCACCACCAATTTCCCAAAAGCTTGATCAAACACAGTGGTCTTCCCTATACCAGGTGAATGGAAAAAAAACCATATACGTATCTTGATCAGCGCAATAAAAGTTGCTATCAGGATCTTGGTGTCTCTCATAGATCAGCAGACCATATTTTGGTACATAAAACAAAATATAAAAATACACAATGGTGAAGTATATCAAATATATACTATAAATAAAATGCAATGAATGATGTTTCACTCGCAAACATAGAGCCTAGCACTGGCTCTAATTGGAACTGCACGTTTGGGTTGTTTTTTCTTCTATATTGTCCACAGGTGACCCACACCTTGCACGGCTGTTTCCCTTCACATATCAAGGAACCATATAAGACAAGAAAAGACAGCGCAACTCTCCTTGTGCAGAATGAAAATATAAGTGTATATATGCTTTTCAGCCAATTTTTCACTTACAGTTGTTGGAGCTTCAGTAGCTCTAAGGTTTGCACATATGGATTTTTTCAGGCTCGGGCAAATCCACAAACCACCAAAAAGACACAGGCTGGATCTTCTTTTCGAAAGAAAAAAAAAAATCCACAAAAACCCCCAACGAATCTCAGGACATAGGGACCAACTCGCAAAAATAAAGTTTAAAACTTTAATTAAAGCATAAAATTACCTAAAGACGTTCGATAGAGGCGTGAAACGCACGCCAATTAACGATTAGGACATGTGGGGACAATTAAAACCCAAATATGGGGACTTTATATGTTTGTATGAACCATTACTCTGTAAACCAGCTGAGGAAGCCGCATCATACGATGAAACGCGTCCTGGCGATCTGGCAAAGCCAGATTTATTATAACATTTTAATTTTATGTTTTAATTAAAGTTTTAAACTTTATTTTTGCGAGTTGGTCCCTATGTCCTGAGATTCGTTGGGGATTTTGTGGATTGGACCTACTAAACAAATCCACATGCACCACTACCTAGAGCTGGGCGGAGCTCCACCGAATGTGAGTTGACACTCTATTCAGATAATTTCATGCACGATTTGATAGATCTGCACAAGGAATTTCTCCTGTTTTTGTGTTTTTTCCCATATCTGAGGTTAAGAGATATCGATTTGGAAAAGTGTGGGTTACCTTTATAATAAGAAGAAAAACAACTCAGATGCGTCTACCCAGTGGTGTATTTAGGTTTTGTGCTGCCCTAGGCCTGACTAAACTTGTGCACCCCCTAATTTAAATTTGAGGCACCCCTTCCTGTCAAGGGCACACCTCTTCCTGGTTAATCCCCACCCTTCCTCTATAAGCTCCACCTTTTCCTCTTAGAGCTCCGCCTTTTCCTCTCTTTATATTAAAAGTGGATACCAAGTGCCTACTTGTATATTTTGTATACCATTTCAAATGTATCTATTGACATACATAAAATTATGAAATGTTTAAATTCAAGCATTTTTACAAAGAACAGCCACGCATGTCAAGTATACTGGATCACAGCCGCTCTAATTGGTTGAACAATAAAATCCACAGAAACGTGCACTGTGTATGAGCATATCAGAGCTGCACAGCAATAAAACTCACAGTAATGTGCAGTGTGTATGAGCGTATCCCAGAGCTCCAGGGCAATAAAACTCACAGTAATATGCAGTGTGTATCACAGAATCCACAGCAATAAAACTCCCAGCAATGCAATGTTTGGTGTGTGTCAGCGTATCAGAATCCACAGCAATAAAAATTCCAGCAATCCAATGTGCAGTGTGTATGAGTGGTTCAGAATCCACAGCAATAAAACTCCCAGCAATGCAATGTGCGGTGTGTATGAGTGCATCAGAATCCACTGCAATAAAACTCCCAGCAATGCCATGTGTGGTGTGTGTCAGCGTATCAGAATTCACAGCAATAAAACTCCCAGCAATGCAATGTGCGGTGTGTATGTGTGCATCAGAATCCACTGCAATAAAACTCCCAGCAAACTGAGTGTATATGAGCACACAGCAATTATTTATTCTATATTTACCGGCCTCCATCCACGGTAGGGCTGTGTGCAGAGTCAGCAGGGACTGTGTACGGACTCAGGATCGCGGCTGTGCCTGTGTGTGGAGCCATCTTGTCAGCAGTGGGGTGCCACTGCCAGAGAGTGCACCATGGCTTTGATTCCCTTCCCGGTGGGTGTTCAGTCCAGAATAGAGTGAGAGTCCGTGTTAACGAAAGGTCGGGTAGCTGCGTGCGTGCGTGCGTGCGTGTCACGTGGTTCAGCCAGTCAGGTGGTACTGAGATTCAGTACCACCTGACTGGCCGGACCGCGTGACCAGCACGCACGCAGTCTCACCAGGAGCCAGGCAGCTCAATGACAAATGTCTATCACTGCAGTGCTGGTTAAGGAAAGGTCCACTTTAAACAGCAGTAAGCAGACAGGGCTTCATATTCTGCTGATAACCCCCCTTTACCTGCCGTTTACTGTCATCTCTCTCTGCACACAAATCACATCCCCCTCCCCTCTCCTAGAGCTGCTGCGGGGCAGGGGAGGAGCTATGGAGGGAGGAGAGGGGGATTTTTATTCTATTCAATTTAATTCCGTATGCAAACGCCCTGCTCCGCTGCTCGTTGTTTGAGAACACAGCTCAAAGCTGACACACAGTGACAGTGGCACCTCCTAGTACCCCCTAATGACACTCCAATAATCACTGGTACCTGGGGCGGCCCGCCCTCCGCCACTCCCCTAAGTACACCACTGCTCTGTGATATGCTCACACACAAGTTTGGCGAACTGCCAGCAAGTACGGTGCTGTTTGGTGTTCTCTGAATAGATTAACCATTACGTCTCTATGGGGATTTGCACTGCCTTCAAACACCAGAGAAATGGCAGTGAAATGCCCTGATGTTCGGTGGTTTCATTCAGCAGGTTTATTCAGGCGAACCCCATAGGTTTCAATGTTAAAAATATGCCCGTTTTGATGCAATATCTAATAAACCTTTTATTATTTTAATCTGCAGTAAAAAGTCTTTATTTATTGATTATTTTCTTTTAGTACCTTTTAGTCATTTTTCAGATTTTTTTGGCAAAATTTCCCCCCCTTTTTTTTTTAATAGCGTTTTTCTTTTTTCTGTAACAGAACTTTTTATTATCAATCATAGGATCTTATATGTAAATTCCAGACATTTTCGTTCAGTAGTTCTTCTGGAAACAGCAGGCCACGGGTTTGCGGTGGCAGCATTCAGCGGCTGACTCCATGCACTTTGGGGACCCTGCGGTGAATGTTGAATTCACTGCAGGGTGGGGAAATTTTATTCCCCGAAGTGTAGGGAACTACAGAACACCAAAATGTTGGCGTCATTTTGGTGCTCTGTGAGTAACCCATTTAGTGGTGAGGTGTTTTGCTGCCCCGGAAAGTGAAAGCCTAGGCCTTGCCTACCCGGGACATACTTGAAAATTTGTGAAATCTCAAAGTATCCTTACTGTAAAATACTTTGCAAAAGAGTAGTAGTAGAGTGCCCCTTTAAAACATTTTCTTGTGACAGATTGAGCAGGACTTCAAATATTACAAATATAACAATTATTTCATACATGAGGTCTTCCTTCTTTTTTGGACGGCCTGGTACTTTTCTCGTGAATTCTCAGCACTCATGGGAGATGAACGTATGTAAAAAAAAATCCCGTGAAGTCCAGCACAGCTTTCCCTGCTCTTGGACAGATAAGGAATATGAAACACAATAAGGGTTATTTTCCGGTTTAGGAAATTAATGAAACAGGCAATCCATTCATGAATGAGCGTCAGGATGTGATTATTTTGCTAGTGGTACCGGTTGGTATTTTTTCTTCTTTTTTGTGTCATTCAGCAAACAGGAAGGCTGTATGGGCAGAATCTGTACCAGGAGAGATTTAATCATCCTTTAGGAATCAGTTTGCTGGATTGACTGAGTTTTAAAACACCAAGGGCCACATTACAATGCTTGTGCTAACGTTAACGCTCACCTGTGTGAGCGTTAACGTTAGCCGCGGTGGCTACCGCATATTACAATCCAAATGCTAACGGGTTAAGTAACCCGTTATCGTTTGGTACCTTGCGCTTTTCAGCGCGAGGTTACTGTACTTTGTGCTCCCTATACTTAACATGGGGAGCGCAAAGTGTTAATCAGCGTTAGGATTACAAAGTCCTAACGCTGATTAACGTCCGGCTATGGTTAGCAAAAAGTTAACCACAGCCTGGACTTGGTGCTAACGGATTCCGCTGGTGCAGAATCCGTTAGCACCAGCCAAAAAAAATAATTAATTGCCAGATACTCACCTCTTATCCCGCGACGAGGACAGCGGCTCTGTCCGCCTCCTCTGCGCCAGGAACCGAGGGAGAGACTGGGGGAAAAGGTCCCCCAGTCTCTCCCTGCAGATCACTTCGCCGACCTGCCGGATCTTGTGAGGCGAGATCCGGCAGGTCATGTTACTGGCAGGGGGAAACTCAATCGAGTCCTATGGAATCCATCGAGTGGATGCTCGCAGCGGCACTTAGCGCTGCCACGAACATCCCGGGGCGTAGCGCCCGCTAACAATGCAGGCAGCTTTTTAAGCACGTGCATTGTAATCTCCCATTAAAACGTGGGCGCTAGGGAGAAAACTGCGGGCGCAGTTTTTTTCTCCTTTGCGTTCCCGTTTTAGCGTTGAGAATGTAATGTAGCCCAAGTCCGTTTAGAAAGTCCATTGCAAACATTAAAAGACTTGCTTACTACTCATTCAGTTGGTGGAGGACTGCAAGATTTAGCCGCAAAGAGCTGTCAATAAAAAATGTTTCCAATATGAATGAATAACACCTTAATGGACATTCCAGCGGTTTTTGAACGGTGACTGATTCACTTCAGTATTTTCCTGATTTATTTCCAAAATTTTAAAATCATCAGAGTATAGCAGTACGTAGTGATACCTGTTTATTGGACTAATGTCAGGCTTTCGAGAGTGTAACTCTCTCCTTCAGGTCTGGAAGCTAAATTGATATCTCACCTTTAGTAAATCATTCCTATATAAAATACAAATCTGTAGACATTCTCCTACAGGCTGCAACAAACTTACCAGATACGTCCCGGTGATTAACTCATGATACTGTATGTCGGAAGTAGGAACTTGGCTGGAAAGTAAAAACACACATTTAGATCAGAAAGAATTGTGCAGGTCTTTATGGTCGGGTCAGACAAGAGTCTTTGAGAGCAGAAGAGTGGATGTCCTTCCACTCTGACGCCCGTCTAGCCACTGTTTTATGTGGATAATATTGACAGTGCAAGCCCTTAGTGAAAAGAAGTCATGTTCCTAGAAGAGAACCCACAGAGGAACAGGAAAAGCATCACAGGAAACAAGTGCCATAGAGATAAATCATACAGTTGCATATAAACAAAAAATAACACTCATAACAGCCACCTCATGAGCGCAGTTATTGCGCTCAGCGCTGCAAGGCTCGATTCCCCCTATGGAGGATCGCACTTTGCAGTCCCTTCGACTGTGCGTCTAGCACAGGGGTCAGCAACCTTGGCTCCCTGATGTTTTGGGAACTACATCTCCCCAGATACTCAGTCACCCATTAGGCTGACTGAGCCACATGGGAAATGTAGTTCCCAAGACATCCGGGAGCCAAGGTTGCTGACCCCTGGTCTAGCGCTTCAACGGGGAGGCTTCTGCACGTCCGCTTGTAGCGCGAGCAATTTGTGCGCACGCTACAGCGTGTGACCGGCCTCATCGAAGCGTCATAATGCTGCGACGGACACCGGGGTTATGTCAGTACGGGCACACCTAGTGCGCTTGTCTGACCCCGGCCTACACTGCCATGACATGCGTGTCATGCATTGATGCGAATGATGCATGAGATTCGTAGTCAATGCAACTTACCTTTCTGATGCTCCTGTGACGATTGCCATTTTTTTTCTGTTGGAACATCCTGCAGCAGATCCAGATTAAGATCTTTATGGACCATGGAGCTTAAAATTTTGATGGGCTTATGTTTGAAGTCATGTAAAATGAGATCACTTTTTATTTCATGTAACTGAGCAGATAGAGTATAAAGCTGGACACATAGATACATATAACTGGGAAGATTGGTATATACATCTGGATAGACAGACATGACCACCTATTTGACTTTAAGTGCCTTTTTAATTCCAGCATCCCCAGGTTTCTTTTATTATTCCCACATTTAATTTGGAATGCCCACATTTTATTTCAGTTTTTCCCTCACAGCACGGGGCCTGAGAGCATGGAGCTGCATCTCCATTAGTCCCTATCAAATTCTGGCCCTGTCCTGCAGAAAAGTCACCCAATTCAGGGGAATAATCTACTGATGTCATGACGTCAGGAAAACCCCTTAACCCTAGAGGCTTTGGAAAAAAATGAACAGTGGAGGCATGTGTCCTGTGGCCCCAAGTATCTCCACTTCTATTTACCCCACAAAGTCCAGTCAGGTGTCACTGGAAAGGTCCGAGTATGGTCACTATGACCATTTAAGCTTAAGTAAGTGGGCAATGGATAGCTCTATGCTGTTCAATCACCCCATTCCAAAAATGCCGAAAGTCTGTTGTTCGTAATGCCTCTCTATGAAGCAATTGATTGGCCGCATGCTTGCTAGCTGAACATTTGACTCCTCCTCACGGCTTCTCTAGGACAAGCATTTGATTGGGCAGAGAGCTTCAAGCTACTTCCTAGATATTATTATGACCATCGCTGTAGAAGGCTGGTGTGCAAGGCTTGACGTAGCAGCAGAAGGGGCACTGGAGAATCGAGGCAAGGTATCCAAAAAGGGCAGTCCAAGTCAGGGGGCAGGCCAAAGGTCGAGCAAAGTGGATAGCGAGCAGAGTCCAGAGAAAAAGGATCTGGTACACTAGAATCGGTATTTAGAATGTACTCAGCAGCAGGGATAACCTGTAGACAAACGAGCACCTCACCACTGAAGGTGCAAGTTTAAATAGGGAGCCAATGCAGATCCCCTCCCAGGAGGAGTCCCAGATGGAGCCTCCATAGGCTGAGCAATGGGTTGCCATGGCAACCACTCTTGGCCTATCCTGGACCACCCAGGCAAGAGACGCCGCTCCCAGCTTCCACCGGCCCTTTGCACTCGAGGCCACACCCCCACACCTCGACCATGCAGTCGCTGCCATGTTCGGCGTCACTGCTGGGTGCCGCAGTCCCCCACTCAGCTGGCCGGTGTTCCGTCGAGGATTGCCTGGGTGTCGAGAAATGCCTGCCCCGCACTGCGCATGCGCCTGGTGCACCTACGTCACAGAAGCTGTCAATCAAGCGGCCGATCAGCTGATTTCTGTGACGTAGGTGCACTCAGACACGAGCGTGTCGAATAATGCCTGGCCCGCTCTGCGCATGTGCCTGGTGCACCTACGTCACAGAAGCTGTCAATCAAGCGGCCGATCAGCTGATTTCTGTGACGTAGGTGCACTCAGACACGAGCGTGTCGAATAATGCCTGGCCCGCTCTGCGCATGCGCAACGCGGACGCCAGCGCCATATCCCAAGGGCGACAATCGGCCACGAGCGTCCCGCTGAGCGTGCGCCACACGGCGCAAGAAAACGTGTGCACGAGCGGCGGATCTGGATCCTGCATGATACAAGGGCCCTCTGCGCATTTTACAAGGGACGCACTGCGCATGAAAGCACGAGGTGCACTGTGCTCAATGTTGCATAGGATGGGAGTCTTTATGTGTAGTCTCCATTTAAAAATAATCAATAAAGTTTTTTGTACATTTGAAATTCGTTCGTTTGTTTTTTTTAAAAAAAACATGTAAAGGCAGTATGTTTGTGCGCCTGCCGCTGACACACAATATGACTGGCTAAGAGATTTTTTAATTCAAAACCCCTGTGCTGCAGCAATTTTGTGCATTCTGACCCCGAACTTTGTGTGAAGGTGTTGATTTGCTGCGAGTTCATCGCGATACCAATTTGGATCTAGAGGTCTGGTTATAACTTTATTGATTATTTTTAAATGGAGACTACACATAAAGACTCCCATCCTATGCAACATTGAGCACAGTGCACCTCGTGCTTTCATGCGCAGTGCGTCCCTTGTAAAATGCGCAGAGGGCCCTTGTATCATGCAGGATCCAGATCCGCCGCTCGTGCACACGTTTTCTTGCGCCGTGTGGCGCACGCGCAGCGGGACGCTCGTGGCCGATTGTCGCCCTTGGGATATGGCGCTGGCGTCCGCGTTACGCATGCGCAGAGCGGGCCAGGCATTATTCGACACGCTCGTGTCTGAGTGCACCTACGTCACAGAAATCAGCTGATCGGCCACTTGATTGACAGCTTCTGTGACGTAGGTGCACCAGGCGCATGCGCAGTACGGGGCAGGCATTTCTCGACACCCAGGCAATCCTCGACGGAACACCGGCAAGAGAAACCTGGGCCCGATGCCCACCAAGGGCAGGAGAGCCATGAGTGTCACGCGGCCGTCGGCACGCTGGAGCTGATGGGCCAGAGCCCTGCTGCCATGACAACCCACCTGCCCGGAAACTCCCTTGCAGAGGGGAGCCCTAACAGATATTTGCACCAAAGGCAAAAATGACATCAACTGAATGGTAAGGGAGTATGAGGAAGCAAGGGTTAATAGTAATTCTATCTACTACCAACTACGTCATGATTCTCCTTAAATCATTTAAATCGAGTGATATATTTTTGACTTTAATACTTTGCATTTTTTGTTTCCTGCTACCTTCTTCCTGTTCGAGAAATTCCTTCCCTCTGCAGTGAACAAGAACCAAGAACAAGGGGTGTCTTTACAGTCTCATTGTAATATTACTTTGAATTAATAGCAAAGAAAATTGAAAAAACACAAGATAGAAATGCTGAAAGGGAACTAAAAAAAGGGAACAATAATAACGCTTTTAGAAGATGTTCATATAAAGTCCAGACTTAATTCAGTTCCAGAATCTGTAGACGGAAATCAAAAAAAGAGGAACAAAGCACAAAGAGAATTTTTATTTAATGTAGAAATCACTTTACAAAACAGAAAGTGATTCATCCTCATCTGAAGCAATGTGCCTACTAGTGTTTTTATCTAGTATAAGCACGGGCTGAGATAAATAGATATATAGGTACTTACCTTCAATATTAGGTAAACAGACAAACTTATAAACTTATTATACAGATTTTCAGACTGTTCCAGAAACAGTCGTCGAGATTCAGTTATTTTGGGTTCGTTTATACTTAAGAGGATTCCGAATTTTATTTATGAGTGTAACGGATCAGCTACCCTGCAGGGGTAGCTCCGTCTGCAGCGCCGAGTCTTGCTGGAGAGCTTAGCCGGGTAGTGAGCTAGCAAGGTGGGAGAGAGATTGACAGCGGTCCCTGGATAGTCCGGAAGCGAAGGATTCAGTAAAAGCCGGCTTATTCAGTGACTAGTTGTGACTCAGTACAGGTTTGAAACAAAAGACAACTTTTACTTGGACACAGGCTTATTTATACAAAACACAAGGCATTGTTCTGGTCCCATCCAGCCCACCCCAACAGTTCTGATTGGTTGGTTCCAAGACCACTGCAGGCTTCTTTCAGGTCCTCTTCAGGCTTCACTTTGGTCCACTAGTTGTATGCAGATGAAGTCTTGACCCCACAGTGACCACACACAGTGATTTACATAACCCATTGTAAAGGGAATCAGATAGTGGGTGGCTGAGACAATGTGACTCCCAACCTTTTCAGACAGGTAAACAGATAACAGATACCCAAAGAAAAATCACTGTTACATAATCCACAAGTCACTCATACCTATTGTACATTCTATAGAAAGGAACGCATTTGACATCAGCGGCAGGTAGGATCTTTAAAAAAAACCACATTTACCTAAAGAAATATCAGTCTATTTAAAACTAAACATGAGCAATTTACAATACATTTAAGACCACACAATATAATTGCACATAAGCAGGGCTATTCAAAGAGATTCGAAAAGTCACCGCACGTTCGGTGACTTTTCGTTCTCTTCAATTCGGTTCCTTTTGCCGATCCCATTTCGGTGACCCTGCGGTGTATTCAGCAAGCACCACAGGGTCCCCGAATTGCAGGGAAAAGCTACCGCAAAACCTGACGAATGCACGCCGAAAACCAGCAAAAACATCTGGATTAACCCGTCGAAGATGCCGGAAAAACCCGAGCAGGAGCCGATCACACGCAGCGAAGCCACCGTAAAAAGCCGAGAGACCGCAGACAGAGGGAGGTGAATAAGTTAGCAAAACAGTTTGTATGAATGTGAAAGTGAAAAGCTGTTTGCAAAGAGAATACTGAGCGAAAATGTCTGAGATTTGCATATGAGGTCCAGGGAATGATAATAAAAAGGGCTGTTACAGAAAAAATAAGTAAACTTGAAAAAATAAATAAAAAAAAATCTGAAAAATGCTTAAAGTATCCTAAAAAATCTATAAATAAAGAGTCTCTTTACCGCAGAATTTTATAATGAACGGTTTATTGGATATTGAATTAAAATGGGAATATTTTTAACATTGAAGCCTATGGGATTCTCCTGAATTAATTTGCCGAATTAAACCACCGAATGGCAGGGCATTTCGGTAACCTTTCACTGCTGGTTTTCGTTCTCTGAATAGCCCATTTTCATGGGGATTTCACTGCCCTCAAACTGGCACCGAACAGGCACCGTATGTGTAGGCAATTCGCCAGGATTTGGCGAATTGCCTGCTCTCTGGATAGCCGAATGGCCAGGAAAGGTAACCGAACGCTGATTTTCAGTGTTCGTTACCTTTCTCAAGCAATTCGGATCTCTTTGGATAACCCTGAAAGTCTTTTGGAGTTTGAAGCGTGGCGCGCTATGTCAATGACTGATACATTGTAGCAAGCATGTACTCCATGGTTACTAGCAGGATCGGTGCAGGGGAAAACATGATTAATTAGAAGTCTAGCAACAGTTTTACACTAAATCTAACAAGGGAATTAGTTCCTATAAATAAAGGGTAAACAAAATATAACAAAATAAGAATTTAAATTAAACTAAATAAATCATGTGGCAGCCGATCCGTCACATAGCTCCCCCAGTCCCATGATGGCAGACCCGGTGAGACCCTCTACGGGTCCGCCTGGGGATGTCAAGGTACAAGTGTCTTTAAAGAGTCTCAAGTTTGGGTTGCTGGGGCAATGCTTTGCCAACCCCCGATAGTCTTTCGGTCCATAGTCTGTAGGGAGGAGGCTGGCCCCCGGGCTTCTCCAACTGCCCCCTTGGTCTGGACCGGTGTCCGATGGACCATACAGACATCCGGGGTTGGTACCCTGCCATGGGGAAACAACCGGCCCTGGTGGGACATTGAGGGCTTTTTCTCCTCCTGGTCTGCTAGCCCCTCGCTGGTGGGCAGCCTTGCTGGCACCATTTCCTGGGGCAATGACCCGCTAGGGAGGGGTACCACCTGTACCTTCTCCCCCGTGCCCCAGTCAGCCGCGGGAAAAACGGGCCGATAGCACCCTTTCCTGGTGCCTCGGTCAGAAGGTGGGTGGGAGATGGGGTGACCGGTGTCTCCAGAAAAAGTGGTTGTGGATCTGGGCCGTCTGCCCAGCGTCTTGGGGTCACCCAGTTGCAAATCCCAGCACCATCAACAATTCCACAATGGGAGTCCCCCACATCCTGGGGAACGGGAGCAACAGCACGCTGTTGCTTGGCACAGGGGACACCTCCACCCTCAAGCTGGGGCTCAAAATGTTGGGGAGTGAGACCTGCCATCTCCCCCTCCGGGATTATTACCTGTCGCTGGGGAGAGGTACCGCCAGTACGCTCTACCTGGGGTAGCCGCTGCTGTTGTGGAAGGAGACCGACTGACTCCCCACCCTGGAACTCGTAATGCGGCGCACCATCACCGGCACTGCGTTCTGCTGATAGCTCCTGACAAACTGTACTTGCCCAGTCTGATGCTTTCTTCGGCCCAGATGGCATGCTGTGCTGGAGTTGTAGGCTCTCTGCCTCCTGCGTAGCAGTAGAGGCCAGGAGCTTGGTCTGTAGTTCAGGAGAGGAGCGAATTGTCAGTCCCTGGGGCTCCTCAGCGAGAAGGTAGTTCTCCTCTTTCTCCTCAAGTTCTGCTGTGGCAGGACAGGGGTAGAGGTTAGCGGTCCTCTGCCGCGGTGACAGTTTTTCCGCTAAAGTGGGGGGGCGCTCCCCCAAGTATGAATGGCTATCCTTGATGCCTGACTCCACCAGCAAGGGCCCCGGGCTAGCTGACCTGCACTTCTCGGGCACCGTGGAATGAACCGTAGCCTCTTTCACAGCGGGCCGTAGCATGTCCGCTGTCCCCTGCTCCTCTATCCATAGGTGGGTAGAAGCGCTTGGTTGGGGTTCGGGGTTCCCTGCCGGGTATGCCAGCAATTTGCATGGGGGGGGCCTTAGTCTCCCCCTCCCTTGTCTGGCACCCGATATTCTCCCCGGTTTCTGGAGCCTCCAGCTGGGGGCAGAGGGTAGCCGACCTCTGTCCCGATGCCAGCTCTGCTGCTGGGTTGGGGAACCGCTCCCCCGTACATAAATTGTCCTCTAAACGTACTGAAGAGCCAGCTGAAGCAAGTGGTGAATCCGGGCCCACCGCCCCGCATCTCCTGGGCTCAATGGAAAGGACCGTAGCCTCTTTCACAGCGGGCCGTTGCATGTCCGCTGTCCAGTGCTCCTCTTCCCATACCCGAGTAGGAGCGCTTGGTTGGGGCTGGGGGTTCCCTGCCGGGTGCGCCAGCAATTTGCATAGGAGGGCCTTTGTCTTACCCTCCCTCGTCTGGCACCCTATTTTCTCTCCGGTTTCTGGAGCATCCAGTCGGGGGCAGATTATAGCCGGCCTCTGTCCCAATGCCAGCTCTTCTGCTGGGCACTGCTCCCCCGTACATAAATTGTAATCTTCACGCGCTGAAGTGCCTGCTGATGCAAGCGGTGAATATGGGCAGACTGCCCCACATCTCCTTGGCGGGCCACTTCCTTGGCAGGCCATGACATTGTCGCTAGCTCCTCCACCCATCCCTGAGCAGGAGCACTCCATTGGGACTCTGGGTCTCCTGGTGAGCCCTCGGGCCATCTGCCTGGGTGGGCCTCAATCTCACCCATTGTCTTCCAGTTCTCCTCTTTCCACAGTGGACCGCTGTCCTGACGGCTCTCGTTGGTGGAGACCGCAGTCCCATCCACCGGTGCACTTCCACTGTCCTTGGTAGGTGTCCGAAGCACTTCGTCACTCTGCTCCGCTGCAGGTTCTGCAGGAACGGTACTTGCTGAGTCCTCTGTCTTTTCCCCGGACGACATGCTGCACTGCGGTTGCAGGATAGTCACCTGCTCTGTAGCAGTTGAGGCCTGGGATGTGTTCTGCAGCTGGGGAGAGGGGCCGACTGCCTCCTCACCCTGGTGCTCCGAACCAGCAGAAGATCCTGAAAGTAGGTTGGCACCACCGGGTTCTGTTGGCAGCTCTTCTGCCATGTCCATCGGGGTGAGAGCGAGTGGGGGAGCGTCCTAAACAATCTCCTGTATCCCTGCTCCAGCTCCCACTCTTGGGTGGCTAGCCAGTCCAGATCACTGCTCAGCCCGAGGTCGTCAAGGTGCTCACATTCCGAAAGTCCCGGATCTCTTCCCATCTCAGTTTAGCTGTACTGCCAAGGAGGGGTCGTCCTGGAGAGCGTCAAATATTAATCCTGGGCCGCCGTAGTCATAGCCCTCCGTAGGATCTTTCCTTTCCAACTTTGGACACAGGTTGGCAGCATACCATTCCAGTGCCCAGTACCCGTCATCCAGCCATAGCTCCATCTGGATCAGGTTCTCCAGTTGGGACAGTCTTTCTACCTGGGGTTGCACTCCTAGGAATGGCACCCGCAGGTCCCACAGTCTCCAGTATTTCTCACCCAAGGTAGGAAGAATCTTTCACAGGTAGTCCTGTTCAAGCTGTAGGACGTCCCTCCAGAGCTGCTGCCGTGCCGAGTCATTATGCCACAACACCTCCTGGCCGAAACCTGGATCACTGTGCTGGTCAGGTGCTTCCATTCCTTGGTCCCAGAACTTCTCTTCCACGACTGCAGGGAGTATCTCCTGGGACGCTGTAGATTCCCCGAGCTGGTACCGCAACTCAGCCACTCTGAGCTGATTGACCCCTGCCAAAACGATAGCGATCACATCCGCCAGGGGGGTTGGCTCTGAACAGGGCCAGCTTCCATTGTACCTCCCAGCGCCATTCTGTGGCTTCTGAGTCCTCGTGGAGGACCAGACTTGCCTGTTCGTCCTCCATCAGGTCCTTGGTGAGGGCAGCCTTTGGCTTACCGCTGACTGCTTTATCCCTGGTTTGAGAAGTTCCTTGAGGACTGTGCGCTTCCAGCCGTCGTAGCGCTGAGCAATACAGGGTGCACGGCTGTAGGGCGGTGTAGCAATCTCTCGAATCCCCAGGTGTCTGAGACTGGGGTTATGCCAGCGGCTGTATTTCCCCCTGCTGGGCTGGTCTCAGAATCTCCCCGGGTGATGTGCTGCTCCAGGCGCTCGGCGGTTGTGGTGCCCGAGACCGGGTCAAGCCAGCGGCTATATTTCCCCCTGCTTTTCTGGTCTGGGAAATCCCACCACTGTGCCACCAATGTAACGGATCTGCTACCCTGCAGGGGTAGCTCCGTCTGCAGCGCCGAGTCTTGCTGGAGAGCTTAGCCAGGCAGCGAGCTAGCAAGGTAGGAGAGAGATTGACAGCGGTCCCTGGATAGTCTGGAAGTGAAGGATTCAGTAAAATCCGGCTTATTCAGTGATTATGCCCTCCAAATACTAGTCGTGACTCAGTACAGGTTTGAAACAAAAGACAACTTTTACTTGGACACAATCTTATTTATACAAAACACAAGGCATTGTTCTGGTCCCATCCCGCCCACCCCAACAGTTCTGATTGGTTGGTTCCAAGACCACTGCAGGCTTATTTCAGGTACTCTTCAGGCTTCACTTTGGTCCACTAGTTGTATGCAGATGAAGTCTTGACCCCACAGTACCCACACAGTGATTTACATAACCCATTGTAAAGGGAATCAGATAGTGGGTGGCTGAGACAATGGTGACTCCCAACCCTTCAGACATGCAAACAGATAACAGATACCCAAAGAGAAATCACTGTTGCATAATCCACAAGTCACTCAGACCTATTGTACATTCTATACGAAGGAAAACATTTGACACTAGCGGCAGGTAGTATCTTTAAAAAAAAAAAAACACATTTACCTAAAGAAATATAAGTCTATTTAAAACTAAACATGAGCAATTTACAATACATTTAAAACCACACAATATAACTGCACATAAAGTCTTTTGGAGTTTGAAGCGTGGAGCGCTACGTCAATGACTGATACATTGTAGCAAGCATGTACTCCATGGTTACTAGCAGGATCGGTGCAGGGGAAAAACATGATTAATTAGAAGTCTAGCAACAGTTTTACACTAAATCTAACAAGGGAATTAGTTCCTATAAATAAAGGGTAAACAAAATATAACACAATAAGGATTGAAATTAAACTAAATAAATCCTGTGGCGGCCGATCCGTCACATAGCTCCCCCAGTCCCATGATGGCAGACCCGGTGAGACCCTCTACGGGTCCGCCTGGGGATGTCCAGGTATAAGTGTCTTTAAAGAGTCTCAAGTTTGGGTTGCTGGGGCAATGCTTTGCCAACCCCCAATAGTCTTTCGGTCCATAGTCCATAGGGAGGAGTCTGCCCCCCGGGCTTCTCCAACTGCCCCCTTGGTCTGGACCTGTGTCCGACGGACCATACAGACACCTGGGGCTGGTACCCTGCCATGGGGAAACAACTGGCCCTGGTGGGACATTGAGGGCCTTTTCTCCTCCTGGTCTGCTAGCCCCTCGCTGGTGGGCAGCCTTGCTGGCACCATTTCCTGGGGCAATGACCCGCTAGGGAGGGGTACCGCCTGTACCTTCTCCCCCGTGCCACAGTCAGCCGCGGGAAAAACGGGCCGATAGCACCCTTTCCTGGTGCCTCGGTCAGAAGCTGGGTGAGAGATGGGGTGACCGGTGTCTCCAGAAAAAGTGGTTGTGGATCTGGGCCGTCTGCCCAGCGTCTCTGGGTCACCCAGTTGCAAATCCCAGCACCATCAACAATTCAATAATCCACAAGTCACTCAAACCTATTGTACATTCTATACGAAGGAAAGCATTTGACACTAGCGGCAGGTAGTATCTTTAAAAAAACCACATTTACCTAAATAAATATAAGTCTATTTAAAACTAAACATGAGCAATTTACAATACATTTAAAACCACACAATATAACTGCACATAAAGTCTTTTGGAGTTTGAAGCGTGGAGCGCTACGTCAATGACTGATACATTGTAGCAAGCATGTACTCCATGGTTACTAGCAGGATCGGTGCAGGGGAAAACATGATTAATTATAAGTCTAGCAACAGTTTTACACTAAATCTAACAAGGGAATTAGTTCCTATAAATAAAGGGTAAACAAAATATAACAAAATAAGGATTGAAATTAAACTAAATAAATCCTGTGGCGGCCGATCCGTCACATAGCTCCCCCAGTCCCATGATGGCAGACCCGGTGAGACCCTCTACGGGTCCGCCTGGGGATGTCCAGGTATAAGTGTCTTTAAAGAGTCTCAAGTTTGGGTTGCTGGGGCAATGCTTTGCCAACCCCCAATAGTCTTTCGGTCCATAGTCCATAGGGAGGAGGCTGCCCCCCGGGCTTCTCCAACTGCCCCCTTGGTCTGGACCGGTGTCCGACGGACCATACAGACACCTGGGGCTGGTACCCTGCCATGGGGAAACAACTGGCCCTGGTGGGACGTTGAGGGCCTTTTCTCCTCCTGGTCTGCTAGCCCCTCGCTGGTGGGCAGCCTTGCTGGCACCATTTCCTGGGGCAATGACCCGCTAGGGAGGGGTACCGCCTGTACCTTCTCCCCCGTGCCACAGTCAGCCGCGGGAAAAACGGGCCGATAGCACCCTTTCCTGGTGCCTCGGTCAGAAGCTGGGTGAGAGATGGGGTGACCGGTGTCTCCAGAAAAAGTGGTTGTGGATCTGGGCCGTCTGCCCAGCGTCTCTGGGTCACCCAGTTGCAAATCCCAGCACCATCAACAATTCAATAATCCACAAGTCACTCAAACCTATTGTACATTCTATACGAAGGAAAGCATTTGACACTAGCGGCAGGTAGTATCTTTAAAAAAACCACATTTACCTAAAGAAATATAAGTCTATTTAAAACTAAACATGAGCAATTTACAATACATTTAAAACCACACAATATAACTGCACATAAAGTCTTTTGGAGTTTGAAGCGTGGAGCGCTACGTCAATGACTGATACATTGTAGCAAGCATGTACTCCATGGTTACTAGCAGGATCGGTGCAGGGGAAAACATGATTAATTATAAGTCTAGCAACAGATTTACACTAAATCTAACAAGGGAATTAGTTCCTATAAATAAAAGGGTAAACAAAATATAACAAAATAAGAATTGAAATTAAACTAAATAAATCATGTTGCGGCCGATCCGTTACAATGAGCATCTCACAAATGTTTTCATTGTGGTTTCAGAGCATAATGGAGAATTTAATCACACACCCCCCTTGGGCATCAGACAGAGCCCATTGCATGGTCACAGTTACCCGAGAGCCCTCACCCATCTGGGGGTACTCGAAGGGCTGACATAGCGCTTAGAGTACAGGCCTTTAGTCCCGACCAGCTGAGATCAACGAGTGCTGACCTCAGCTTCATTAATATGTGGGACTTTTGTGGAAGAAGGACTTTTTCTGCACACTTCCAGCCAATAGCTCTCAGGGCAATTGGTATTGAGAGCCATTGGTTTGGCTGGACGCTCCTAGTCATATGACTGCTGTGGCTACATGACTGCTGATGTCTGTGATCTTTCATCCATGCCCATGCCCACCATTAACAAAACACACAACACCATTTCTTCGTTTGGAAGGGCATAGGCCACAGCTTTATTATAAAGAACATTATCCACACAAATTAAACTTATATTCCAATGCTTAACATCTGCCCACCCGCAGCATCGACAGGTGGCGGTTTCTCCTTCGCATAAAACATGACCTCGCTACCTGTGGCACCATCAGCCACAGGCGTGTCTCCCCAGAGCCCACCAGTCGACGGCTTACCTTTCCATCATTATCTTACGCTGGTCAGGGTTCTGTACCGCAGCTGTGACTTTAAGATCTTGAACCATAAAGGGCGGGAGGGTGGGAAATTTCTGATGTGTCAACCACGCTGGAAGAATCAGAAAAGGTAAGACCCCTCCCTTCTCACTCTTATATGACCAACATTATTTATAAACATATTTACACCACCTCCAATCACCTACAATCAGGCCACCTTACGACCCAGCCCCAGACCAGCAGTCAAGCCCCCCCTTCCTAATGTGTCCAAGGGGGTTTTCTTGACTGCTGATGTCTGATCTGTCATCCATGCCCATGCCCACCATTAACAAAAAACACAAAACCATTTCTTCGTTTGGAAGGGCATAGGCGACAACTTTATTTTAAAGAACAGTATCCACATAACATAAACTTATATTCCAATGCTTAACATCTGCCCACCTGCAGCATCGACGGGTGGCAGTTTCTCCTTCGCATAAACCATGAGCTCGCTACCTGTGGCGCCATCAGCCAGCCACAGGCACGTCTCCCTAGAGCCCACCATTCGGCGGCTTTCCTTTCCATCATTATCTTATGCTGGCCAGGGTTCTTTCTGCCAAGGGGTGCCTCTCATGGCCGCCCCCTGTGCTCCCCCCGCAGCCAGCGCCCTCTCAATGATTGCCTTCTACCAAACCCACCAGAAAAATATCAAGGCCGATGTCCATCAATTCAACCCCGTCAGGCCGAACCACATCCCTTTTGTCCCCTTCCAGTTCCGTGTGATGGACAACCAAACCCCCCAAACCAACGACAAACCATGACACCTCTTTATTGACTTTGCACCTCGACTGCTCCAAAGCCTTCAGCGCGGCAAAAGACTCCCAAATTGGCCTGGGATTAATTTCGGACCAAACCAGCGTTAACCCCCAAAATAAGGCAAAACACCTTGCCAAGTCCTGTTTTATAAAGTGAAGCAGGTCCACTGACCAGAGAAGCCCCAGGTCATTTCCCCCTGCGTGAATAACAAAAACTACTCCCTCAGGGGCTCACTGAGAAAGCCTTAAACATTCGGCATAAACTTGCCGCCACCATAGCCCCCGAACACCTAACCAGCGGATCCGCGCCACCTCTGCAAAAAAACCGAGGCACCTACCACCAACCCGAGCCTTCGCCCTCCTTTCAGCCCAATGAATAAACCAGTGTCCAAAGATCCAAACGTGGCGTGGAGGAGCACCTGGAAAAGAATCACAGTAAAGGAGGACGAATGTACGACCGGTACCGAACAGAACGCCACCTGACGATCCTACCCAACATCTCCCCAGATGCCCCCAGACCTGTCGCCTCCATGGCCGCCCCAATCTGGAACGAATGTGTAGAAAAGGACCCCGGATCCAATCCCAACACCCCCACACTGCGCTTAAGGATGGCCGAAAATTGATACCGAGTCAGCAGCCGCCCTGACATGTGCACAAAAAAGGGGCCTTTTATCCACGGTCGCATGACCAAAAAGGCGCTGGCCAACCCATGAGGACAACATGCACCACCGATCCAGTCCAACGTCACTCTGGTACCCCTGCCCATCTGATCTGTCTTGGAACGCGGCACCCACAGCTGTACATCCCGAGCCCCAACAATAACTTGGTCCCAAAACAACCCCGAGGGCATTGATGAACCCCGCAACACTAATTCCCCAATGCGAAAAGCGCCATAAAAACAAAATGAAAATGCAATACTAAATAAGCAGACCTCATACGCATCCGCGCAAGTGCCATGGAGAACCCCAAGCACTGATTTCAACACTGAGGAAGACACCGGACGCCTCGTATCCGGTGCATAACCCTTCCTCCAACCCGCTTCAATTATCCCTCCTTAGCCACATCTTCCCACTCCAATAACCGGCACAAAAATGACAGCCGATAAGGCTTTTGCCGCAGATGCTGCCGATAGCCCTTGAGATTTTAGATCCTCCACAAACACCCATGTAGCCCGACGGCGACCGGTAGCATCCCCCAACCCTGCTCAGCAGTGGCGACCGCTCCCCATGACCTCCAAATCTTAACATACGTCCTCCACGTAGATTCAGCAAGAGAACATCAACTGTCTAAGGCTGAAGAAGCGAGGTTCCATAGCCCAACAGGAAACGCCGTCCCGGTCCGTTCCGCACCCTGAACGACCTGCCAGAAACGGCTCCACCGGTACCAGGAGAGAGAGTCAGCGATCACATTATCGATTCCCGGAACGTGCCGTGCACAGAACCAGATATTACATTCCAGGCAGCGCAACACGAACCGACGCAGTAAACACAGCACCGGTAACGAACTGGATGACATACGATTAACCACTTGCACTACACTCATGTTATCCATCCAGAAGACAACTCTGCGATTCACAAGACTCTCTCCCCACAGTTCCAGCATAGGAAAAATTCCAAAAAGGTCACGTTCCGTAACAAGTCAGAATCCTCCCAATCCGGCGGCCACGCTTGTGCACACCAATGACCGCGAAAATAAGCACCAAAGCCGTGCGCCCCTGCCGCATCAGTGAACAACTCCAAGGTCAAGTTATTCACCTCTGCTTCCTGCCAATATGAACAGCCATTATACCTGGCCATGAACGACTGCCACACGGCAAGATCCGCCTTGATGGCCCACGTTATCCACACAAAATGAAAAGGCGCCCGAATACCAGCAGTAGTCAGAGACAACCGCCGGCAAAAATCTCAGCCCATTGGCATTACAGGGCAGGCAAAAACCAAATGGCCCAACAATGACTGGACTTCTTGTAGCCGCAATTTTTTAACCCCCCACTGCCCTAGCTACCAGCCGCTCCAGGACCTCCAGCTTTTCGGCCGGCAGCCGAAAAACCCATTAGTCGGTATCAATTTTGATACCCAAAAAAGACAAGGTCCGACGAGGCCCTTCCGTTTTCTGTGCCGCCAATGGGACCCCGAACTCAAAAGCCATGTCCCGAAAAACCCGAAGCAGCTCCGCACACACGATGGAATCCCTCGGACCAACGAACAAGAAATCATTGAGATAATATACGACAGAATCCCTAAGTGCTCGCTCTCAAACCACCCAATGCAAAAAATTGGCAAAGAGCTCAAAAAGAGAACAGGATATCGAACATCCCATCGGCAGACACATGTCGAAATAGTATTCGCCTTTGAAGCTGCAACCCAATAGGTGATGACAGTGCCTCATCAAAAGACGCATACCAATCTCTGCAGTCTTCCTTAGAAAGCCTGTCATTGACGGACGCCCCTGCCGGGTAGGACAGATGGTGAATAACCCTAAACTTACCTTCCTCCCTCTTCGGCACTAAGCCCAAAGGCGAAACCCTCAAACTGGTAAATGGCAGGCGCCGAAAAGGCCCAACCATCCAACCCAACCGCACCTCCGCCGCCAGTTTTTCTGCCAAAACACCCTCCCACTGAAGGCAAATTATCGGAAAACATCGGGAATTCCGAATGCGCGAATGGAATCTGAAAACCGTACAAAAACCCAGAAGATAAAACAGCGGCCGCCCTCCTATTGGGGTACCGACTGAGCCAAGGGAGCATCGCGTGACTGTTCCCCGGTTAAACCCCCACCCCAAGGTACGTCCCGAGCCCCGAACTTAAATGCGGCACCTCTACCTTTCTGAAAACATTGGAAGGCAGGATGTCCTCCCCCACACTGTGTGCATTTGTGCCGAAATCTACATGCTGAAGACCAGCGACACGAGGACTCGTTGTGGAGCCAACAACTACCCCGTCGCGCAACCACTGACAACGCGGGAGAGGCGGCGCCAGCGGTCCCATGAAAGGGCGTTACCAATGGGCACGCCAGTGTCATCAGCAGCCACAAATTAGCATCCTGAATGTCAAACCGCATACTCGGGCGAGCCGCCAGCTTCTGTCGGAGCTGCTGATCGTATTTGAACCAGCACTGCCCCCCGTACGTCTTATACGCCCCCCAGATAAGGTCCGAATACGTAAAAAGAGAGATACATTTTTCTGGCTGCTTTTCGCACACTATGGCGCAGTACGCCAGGAACCCCTGCAGCCAATTGCCGAAAGTGCGCGGCAAGCCGTTTTTCTTATCCTTGTCCTCAACCTTGTCATCTAACATCTTAGGTCGATCTACCATCTTCCTATCTTCCGCCACTATTGTCAACACGTCCTCATAGTCCCCTTTCCATATTTTTTCACGCACTTCCTGAGTAACCTGCATGCCCAGCGACGAAAGGTCGCACGCCGACAATTGTCTGGAGTTACCCACCGACCCCCTGGTTGACGCAGTTCCTTGCCCTGGGCCAGCTCCTGCTGCCTAAACCGTGCCCGTCCCTGATGCATTCTATGTCTGTATTGCAGCTGCAACCTGTGACGGTGGGCCTGACCTGACATGGCACAGAAGGGGTGTGAGCTACTTGAGCAGTTAACAGACATAACCCAAGAATGTATAAACAAAAACAAGGGATTTATTTACAACAGCAAAGTATATAAACAGCAAGGATCAAGAAACACACACATGAAACTAAAGACCTGAGCACTAGAAATAAAACCATAAACCTGAACTAAATAAAAATAAACAGATGAACAACCAAGGACCTGGAAACTATAGACAGAAAGACATAAGAGAACTAAACACTAGAGTAACATGAGTGAAAACATAAACCTGTTTAAACCTAGGAGATTAAACATGAAATGCAAACATAAATACAAAACAGGAACCATAAGAACAAAACAGAATGAATAACCAAGGACCTGAATATAGACAGAAGAACTAAGAAAGGATATATTAAATGCAAACATCACCTAAGCAAGACAGACCTGAACATGAATGCATGAGCTGAGTACACTGAAGCAGGATCAGGATCAGAATGAAGCTAAAATCACAGTGAGGCTTGAATCAAGACTAGGAATACAAAACAAACTGAGAACATGGATAAACTGGAGGCTAGGATCAGAGTGAATACCAAAATGAGGCAGCGCCCTTCTTAGGGCGATGCCTGCTTATATACAGAAAGTGAAAGAAAGAAACAGTGAAGCGCCTTCAGGAAGAAGGATTAAACGTACACGCTACACATTGAATGTGGGGGTTCTCCTAAAAACCTGGAAACATATATTGTGGATAGTCAATGGAGCGCCAGCGAACTGGATGTACGGTCAATCACTACACATGTCCAATAAACGTCTTCTAATCCGTTCAGAAGAAATTCCTATTCCAGATAAGAAGAAATTGCTGCAAAGAAGAGGAGGCAAGATAGCGCAGTATGTCGATTCACCATAAAAGGAAAGCAAAGCGGTTGTAGTCCTACTCACATTCTGTTGAGCCCAACCTTGGCTCTAGGATGGATAACGATTATGGGTCTTCAAAGGATATTCAGGTGCCCATATACCCGCAACAAGGTTCTTCAATCGCTTTCCCCTGCAGTGGATCAAAAAAATATATACCAACACACTACCTAGTGCAATATCGTTTAAATGTAATGGTAAAGTTGGTACTTATATATGGTTACACTCACATGTTAATGAGCCGCATTGGCTCCAAGATGTCGCATGGGAATAAGTAAGGTAATTCCAAAACCTTCTCTAAATCACGTTACAGGAAGCAGCAGTGGTTAAAATAAAAACAAATTTATTAATACATAAATTATATTACCAGAACGCGTTTCGCTCCTCAGAGCTTCTTCAGCTGGTATCACTGGTCTTATGTCTGCTGCTTCCTTATATACTATTAGACTGTCCCATTTAATCATTCACAGTTCACATCGAATCACAATCATTGAAACAATTAACACAATTTAAAAAGCCAATTAAAAACACTTGAAACAAATTAAAAACAATTTAAAAACAATTGGGATCACATGTAACCTTTTATCTATCAATCTCATTAATGCCTGTGCTTCTATGGTGCCTCTAGGGGTGGAACGCTAGGTTATTAGCCTTAATTAGATGGGAGAATTATCCTTTTTTTTCTTTTTTTTTTTTTTCTTTATTTTTTATCTTTTTTACTATATGGCGTTTAAACAGCGGGGCGCACATCACTGCGCATGCGCAAGTATCCAACGTCTCAAATGGCTTCATTGTGCGCAGCTCTAACTGCGCATCTTGCGCACAACATCTAATGCGCATAGGTCACAAACTAATGGAGCCCCGCATCGGTATATATATCGCCCCATACTAATTAACACTTTCAGATGGAAATTTACCACCACAAATCAAGCGGATCACATCACTGGGGGCCAAAACTTGACCTGGTGAATGACCCTGTGCAACCCGCACCAAACATCCCCCGCGCACCGCCCACCGCGCACAAGACCGGCGCACACACTCTGCATCAGCATATACGTCGCCACCAATGGCACCCGACGCCATCAAGAAGGTGATGGCAACACTATCTCGGCCACATCAAGTCAACTGGGAAGTTGATTGTTTTTTAGTGGTCTGCGACGTAAATGCACTTTACAGTAATATCCCGCATATTAAAGGAGTAGAAATAGTAAAAGAACAATTAAATCTGTCAAGTGATCTAAGTGATGAACAAGTCGATTTTGTTATGGAGGGCATTCAGTTTATACTGGATAATAATTATTTTCAATTTGATGAGAAATTTTACCTTCAGACTAGAGGGACTGCTATGGGCACTCGATTCGCGCCCAGTTACGCGAACCTATATATGGCAGGTTGGGAAACCAACTTCGTCTACGGTTCGCGTGACTGGGCGCAAGGAAGAGTGCCCATATATAAAAGGTATATTGATGATTTATTTTTTGTATGGAGAGGAGAGGAGAGAGACCTTATAGCATTCTTAGACCAGCTAGATAGCCCAGATTGGGGGATTAAACTCGATAAGAAATGGAGTAGAGATACAATAGCATTTCTCGATCTAGAGATTTATATAAAAGAAAACAAGTTGCACACTAAGACCTTTTTCAAGGATGTTGATGTCAATACTTACATTGACAGAACAAGTTGCCATAATAACATCTGGCTAAAGGGAATCCCAAAGGGTCAATTAACAAGACTAAGGAGGAACTGCACAGAAGTTAGTATATTTGAAGAACAGGCAGAATCCCTCAAGGCTGATTTTATGGAAAAAGGGTATAATAAGAAGAATTAGAGGATCTTATAAAAGAATTGAAGGAGGTAGATCAGGAAAGCCTTATAATATACAAAAAACAGAAAGATGTCACGAAAGAAGTCCCTTTTATTTGCGAATTTAATAATGAAGATCAATTAATTAAAAGAATATTTAAGAAACATTGGCACATCCTAAAAAAAGATAAAGATATTGATAAGATATTGGGGGAAAAACCAAGGATATTGTTTAGAGGAGCAAAAAATATCAAGACAAAATTGGTGAGGAGTAAGTTTGAGGGAAAAAGAGAAATTCCCAACCATTTTAATCTAAGAGAGGGATTTTATCAGTGTGGCCAATGTCTCGCCTGTAGGTCAACGGGTAATGCTAAGGCCTTTTTAGAAAATTATTATAATAAGAAAACTGATAAAGAGGTGAGGATTAAGGGTATTTTAACTTGCTGCACAAAAAACGTCATATATTTATTAGAATGTCCATGTGGATTACAGTACATAGGACGAACCAGCCGTGCCCTAAATGTAAGGATGTCCGAACATGTGAGGAATATAAAAAATCTATATGAAAAACATTCGGTACCTTATCATTTTAAACACGTACATAATAGCTGCCCAAAGGGTCTGAAATTTAGAGCCATCAAAAGGGTTAGATCTATTAACAAGGGCATGAGTGAGACCACCGTCCTAGGGAGGGAAGAGATGAAATCCATATTTGAATTGGGAACTATGGCTCCCAATGGTCTCAATAATGATTTTGAGTTGGTTCATTTCCTTTAATTTTACACCGCCACTTTATCTATAAATATAGACGATTAAGATATTGACACTCATGGTCCATATAGTGATTTTAGCCTGTTATAAATAATATTACTAGGCCTCCTAATTTATATAGTTAACTAGTATATAAATGATTTTAGTGGGGATTTGTATTTAAGCCTATCCAGTGAATATAGCACACTTTATACGTAATTTTATAAAATAGCACTTTAATTACATCCTACAGGTATATTTGTCACTTAGCTTTAAAATATGTTAATATACGTAACATTATGCGTTATTTGTCACTTAGCACTTTAATATATTCTTATATTATTTAGCCAATATGGCTTTACCTATGCATTATGTGTAGATCACATAGTGAATATGATTTAACCATTCATGGCTATGTGAAAAAAAAAAAAAAAAAAAAAGATACTAGCAACCTAGTTTATATAGTTACTAAAAATAGTTTTGGTGGGGATTTATATTTAAGCCCACTTAATGAACATAGCACATTATATAAATAGCACTTTATAAAAATAGCACTTTAATTACATCTTATAGGTATATTAGCCACTTAGCACTAAAATATGGTAATTTGTGTAATGATATGCAAAGTGTCATTTGTTATTGTCCTAGCACTTTAATATGGTTTTAAAACAACACTTTAGCCAATATGGCCTTACTTATGTAGATTGTGTGTTGATTACATAGTGAATATGGTTTTATAGAAGCTTAGTCACTTTAATTTTGCACCTTTGGGATGTGTGTGTGTGGAGCCCTTGTGCCTCCCAGTTGTGGGAGTGGTGGTTTCGCTCCATTTCACATATTGGGGTGTCATATGAGCTGATGTGGCCGAGATAGTGTTGCCATCACCTTCTTGATGGCGTCGGGTGCCATTGGTGGCGACGTATATGCTGATGCAGAGTGTGTGCGCCGGTTGTGCGCGGTGGGGCGGGGGATGTTTGGTGCGGGTTGCACAGGGTCATTCACCAGGTCAAGTTTTGGCCCCCAGTGATGTGATCCGCTTGATTTGTGGTGGTAAATTTCCATCTGAAAGTGTTAATTAGTATGGGGCGATATATATACCGATGCGGGGCTCCATTAGTTTGTGACCTATGCGCATTAGATGTTGTGCGCAAGATGCGCAGTTAGAGCTGCGCACAATGAAGCCATTTGAGACGTTGGATACTTGCGCATGCGCAGTGATGTGCGCCCCGCTGTTTAAACGCCATATAGTAAAAAAGATAAAAAATAAAGAAAAAAAAAAAAAAAAAAAAAAAATAAAAAAAAAAAGGATAATTCTCCCATCTAATTAAGGCTAATAACCTAGCGTTCCACCCCTAGAGGCACCATAGAAGCACAGGCATTAATGAGATTGATAGATAAAAGGTTACATGTGATCCCAATTGTTTTAAAATTGTTTTTAATTTGTTTCAAGTGTTTTTAATTGGCTTTTTAAAATTGTGTTAATTGTTTCAATGATTGTGATTCGATGTGAACTGTGAATGATTAAATGGGACAGTCTAATAGTATATAAGGAAGCAGCAGACATAAGACCAGTGATACCAGCTGAAGAAGCTCTGAGGAGCGAAACGCGTTCTGGTAATATAATTTATGTATTAATAAATTTGTTTTTATTTTAACCACTGCTGCTTCCTGTAACGTGATTTAGAGAAGGTTTTGGAATTACCTTAATATTCCCATGCGACATCTTGGAGCCAATGCGGCTCATTAACATGTGAGTGTAACCATATATAAGTACCAACTTTACCATTACATTTAAACGATATTGCACTAGGTAGTGCGTTGGTATATATTTTTTTGATCCACTGCAGGGGAAAGCGATTGAAGAACCTTGTTGCGGGTATATGGGCACCTGAATATCCTTTGAAGACCCATAATCGTTATCCATCCTAGAGCCAAGGTGGGCTCAACAGAATGTGAGTAGGACTACAACCGCTTTGCTTTCCTTTTATGGTGAATCGACATACTGCGCTATCTTGCCTCCTCTTCTTTGCAGCAATTTCTTCTTATCTGGAATAGGAATTTCTTCTGAACGGATTAGAAGACGTTTATTGGACATGTGTAATGATTGACCGTACATCCAGTTCGCTGGCGCTCCATTGACTATCCACAATAAATGCTTATATACAGAGTCCACATAAACAATTGAGTCCAGGTGAGGTCCAGGATTGAACGTGAACCAAAGGTCCAGAACTTGGATGCAATATCCATAGAAGCCAGAGGGGGCGCCAGAGACCCAGGACGTGACACAACCCCGGGAAGAGGTCCGGTTTGTCCCACCATCAACGCTCGGGTAACTCCCCCCGACGCTTGCTGCCACCACATCATTCACCACCGCATCCAGCACACCGTCCGGCAGCCCAGAATCACCCACAACCCGCAGCCCCCCAGCCGGCGCACCACTCTGTCTCGCGAGCAACGCAAACTCAGACTCACGTGCCGAGAGGAACTGGGATGATGCTTGATCCTCTGCCAATGAACTGTTCCCCAGGTCACTGCCACGCTGAAGCGTGTCCGCTGCTGGACCAGGTGCCAGAGCTGCCGCATCCAACCTTTGGGAGCCAACTCCTGCCGATTCACTCAGAAATCCGTGCTGGAGGGGCACTTCTGGGTCCGGGAGCACTTCCTCGCGACCCCCGTTGTTCCTGGTCAACCTCGGGGCAACCGCCGGTAAAATTCAGAGTCCGGGGCCAGATCCCTGACCCCGGACATGGGCGCCTCCATCTTTTTGGTGGGAACCACTCTGATTGGCCACTCGCCCCGTCGCACAGGATGACGCTGCGCCGGCCATCGCCTGGGGGTGGAGCTTGACTGCCGCGTCACAACCGGGCAGACTCTCACCGCAGAAGCAAGGGGAGAACGTGGGCTCCTAGAACGCCCCCTCCTATCGCCATTTTGGTGCACCCGAGCGCTTCCATCTTGTGACCCCCGTCGCCCACCGGCTCTAGTCACCATGGTACTCACCGGCGGCGTACCCGGCACCACAGAGCCGTCAGAAGAGATTGATCTCAATTGAGTAGTGTCAGACCTTTTCTGAAATGAAATTTCTATAACGCATGATATTTCGCAGGACTGTTAAATTTGATGCCAGGAATTGCGTCACACGAACAACTTATCTGCGTCGTTAATATATAACCAGAATATGCCTTCTAAAGACATTGTAACAAGCAAGACTCGTTAGCTATCAGCAAACATCCATGTCTTTAATTAGATTCTGGTTGTAAGAAACAAACAGATGTTAGATCAAATGGTTTAAAAGTAAGGAAACACAATGACAACTGATAGATATCTCAGTATTGTGTTTATTTCGTCACATCGAAACTCTGAAAGCCACGTAAACATGGAACAATGGTTGCCCAATAAAGAAAAAAAACACCAAAGAAGGTTAAATGGCTTGGGTAAACCAGCTTGTAATGCTATCGGCAATATGTACTATATTGTATGAGAAATTTATTAGTTAGAACTGATAATTTTAGCATCTTATAAAAATAGGGGCCCTACCACATTCAGTTGATTATTACAAATGTCTGGTGTACTAACCCGCATGAAGCCGATTAAGTCGGATAACGTGCGAATGTTAAAAACGATACCACGAATGAATGAATGGATACCCCTCACATACACATCCCTGTGGATATAAGTAAAGGGGGATAAGATGCACACACGCCGTGGCGAAGTATGCCGACGATGTCACAATAGAAATAAATTTTAATTTGTTAATAAAATCTATGGAGTCCCGGGATATAGGAATAAAACGACCCCAAACCAGTAAAAGATTGGCCAAGCCCATAAATTAATTCCTGCAGAAGGCTGATGGTAGATCTGAGAGCGCCATCTGCTGGCCAGGTAACATAACACCTGGACAGACCCCTGGAGTTGATGAATATATATCCTCCAATCAAATGAGGCCACATAGTGATGGGCTAGATCTAAAACTGGGCGGAAGACCACTATATAGAGGGGACACTCCAGAAAAAAAGAAGACTGAGAAAAGCTTGGGGAGAGACCTGAGGGACGCTTGGAGGGAAGAAAGGCAATCACCATCGGCCGCCCCTTTAAGACCGACCACACCCTAATCTTCCACCACTCTATCTTCACTAACCAGATGGTAAAGTATACCTGAATAATATGATATCTATTTTCTAATTGCATAGTCCTGACTTTAGATGTCCATCACAAACTAAAGGAAATAAATGAATTATTTTGCTGTTTGAGCCTAATAATCAGTAGAATAGAAATTCTGCCTTTACAGTCCACTGCAGAGGAGTGCTAAGGAGAAACCTATTACACGCTGCATACTTGAGCCATAATTTAGTGAAATTATTTATATTCAAGAATACGGTTTGTGGACATCTAAAGATCAATTATATACCTATAGTGAGATACGCTGGGACCGTGAAATAGCTTTTATATGTCAAGTACTGTCCGCCCCATTCGTAACCTAGCATAACTCCTTCCATATCCATCTTGCAGCCCTTCCGAATGAATGCACCGCGCACTGTAAGTCATTAAGAAGCGTTAGGTTAACGTATATCGAATGAAGTGCTGTGATTGATCTGTGGAAGAAATAGTCTCCCTATCGAGTGTGTTATGTATCTCCCTGAAGGAAGTTGCATTTAGTGAATAGGCCCCCACAATAATAAATTGTGCTGCAGGTGATGCCCAGTAACTGAGTGTTTATCTTATCTTAGCCAGGTGGAGGATTGGTTTATAATGGGAAAGGTTTAAGTGAATAGAATAGAGCTTGGTGTTTAAGAATTGAGGCGTGTATATCTGTGGTGCGGTCTATAAACCTAAAATATCTGTCCATTAGATTATTACATGTCGCAGTATCGCTACTAACCAAAATCTATGATCACTTGTAAATTGTAGTTGCTAATCCGTTGATAACATACGATTGTATGAAACTTGACGTGTGAATAAATTTTGGTTTGAATTGTTTTACCGTTACGCAGTCTCATATCTTTATTGATTTTATTGTGTTTAAAAATATCTAGAGAGCATCAAAAGAACTCGGGATAACGCGCCATATATTTGTTAAGACGTATATTCATTGATTGGTTATTAATCCCTATCTTAGGGGTTAAATACCAATTTATACCACTGGTATTGGAGGCACTGTCAATAATATATATATATCTATGTATATCAACAATAAGAAAATATGCGTCATAATTAATATATCCCTGACCTATTAAAGAAGTCAATAATCTCCAACATATTGGAGGCTGCACTGCTGAGATGCTAAATGAATTTTTCACAATAAAATCAAGTTTATCTAAGATATTTGGAGGTTGCACTGTTGTGATGCTAAAGTAATTTTTCACAATAAAATCAAGTTTATCTATCAAGTAAGAGAGCAAGTTAGTGGTTGTGAGCGCCAGATCAAGTATTTGTGAAAGTAACATAAATTTGCTGGTCGTTAAGTAGCAGATTAAGCTATTGGATTAAAACAGTGGTAATCACGTAACGTTTGTTGTTGGCTGTGGATACCTGTTTAAAGCATTGTTATCTGATTGCTGTAATACAGAAACATGTCTGATTCAGATACTGATAGCCAGGAGGAAATCTCTCAATCGAGTCTTATAGAAGCAGGAAGACAGATGGCAATATTTGAAGTGGTAGAACATATCTCAGAGTCATTGCATATTGAAAACCGATCTGATTGTATTTGTGAATACTATCAAAGACCGCGCCCAAAATCTTGTACACGATATGTGGGACAAAGAAGGTGATGTGCGTACGTTCTTGAATTTGTTTTTAAACACAAACAACAAGCAAAGAAGGGATTGTATTATAATGGAATCATGGCCCTCCATAATGTATTTGTGTTGTGCATTGGATAAACAAAACACAAAACAAAAGGTTGCCATGATGAAGACCATCGCTAACTTAAATGCAAAAATAGAAAATGTTAATGATTTAACAGACAAACTTGAGAATGCCAGTACAGAAATAATTACTTTAAACGAACATAGCCAGAAACTGCAAGAACAACTCCAAAGCTTACAAGCTGTATATAAAGAGAGTTGTGTTGAATTAAACAGTTTTAAAGAGAAATGTTCTAATTTAGAGCAGAAACTGTATGGCTATAAGCAGGAAATAATGCTTTCAAGTGAGTCCGAGGTGTCAAGCAGTGATGAGAGTGTTGAAACTGACACAGATGAAATTCAATGCTCACTGGAAACCTTGAAGGTACTAAAAAGCCGGATAGACTCCATATCCCAGGTAAAGGGTAGACAAACAGAAAACTGTTTCATCTGACCATAAGCCTGATGCTGCCCTCATTTAAAAGAGCATGCCAAAGACAGTGGGGTAGATTCTGTAAGTGGCCCCGCCGATGATGTTAAACAGGGCGAAAGGGGGATCCCTTCAAGGCCTATAAAAGTGCAGGTCCAGCCATCTATCAGGCCAGTCATGGGAGTCATAGGACGGATAAAAGGGCCCATACCACAAGCCAAGCTGCCCCTAAGCAATATCAGGATGCCTCCCAGGTATATGTTGCCAGGAGGAAATCATATGCTGAGGTGGTAAGAGGGAATAATCCAGATAGGAACCCCAGGGTCACGCCTGCCCCGCACCCACCAAGAAGTGGGGAGCAGAGGTCACCCAATGACTGCAGAATGTATGAGCAATGGCCACGACCGCACAATAGTCACAGGGAATATGCCCAAGGCCTAGGCCTGCCCAAAGAAATAGGTATCCCCAATCTAGTGATTCTCCTCAAAGTGATGATCCCCCTCAAATAGGTAGGTCACCCCCTCGCGTTAGAGTCCCTGAAAATAGAAGGGGAGGTCAGACAGGAGACCCCAGCCCAGATCACACCGTCAGAACAGAAGTAGTAATGCTGATTCTGACACATCAAATAATTCTAGGCCCGAGCGTAATAGGATCCGCAGAAATAGATACCTTAAACGAAATTATCAGAATGACCGGATAAACCAATTAGAATACCGGTTATATCAAGTAGCTGAACAATTGGTGAAGATCACCGAGTATGTATGGGCACAGCGGCCTGATAACTCTTTAGGGATAAAATCCAGTGGCCACCCAAGGGCCACAGGATCAATAACACCTCAGATGTTATTGAATCAGAGGGAACAACTGAATGAAATAGCATAGGTCACAACCTGACACCATTGAATCCCCAGGTCTACATATTAATAAGGAATCTAAAAGTATGTAAAGGGGGATTTCTGCTGTTGGATTAACCACTCCTATTTTTCAGCCTACTTCTAGTCCCTCTGATATAAACAGGCCGTTAACCGCAACCGACTCTCAGGAGATCGTCGTAGCCAGATGCCCCGATGGAGAGCCAGCTACCCGTTGCGCATTAGCCTACAAGAAACCTAAGGTTCTCTGTACGGTGGTAAGGATGAGAATCTCCCTACCCCAGGTAAAGTGATTTTAAACACCAGTTCATGGAGTTGCCCTCGGAGGTTAGAAAACAGGTATTAACAGGGTCTGTTATAATAAAATCCCTACGATAACTGCATGATTGCAGGAGTAAACCTCGTGGGAAGGCCGAATCCAATCACTGGTTTTAAAACCCGTTAATACGGTCAAAGAAATTAAATTTGTAGGAAAATATATATATATATATAATATAACGTATTTATATATATATATCTCTACACAGGCGATATCCTATTCCAGTCCCCTATTAGGGAAAGCAAGCCCACAAAAGGGGGATGAATAACTTAATGGCTCACAAGAATTGAAAGGGTTAATAATCTATGTGTCACTGTCTTGATGAAATGCATTAAAATGAAAATAAATGCCGCGCTGCATCTAAGGGAAAGCATGGAATAAATCAGAAATGGGGAAGATTACCCATTTCCATTTACCATGATCCTAAAGTCACATAGATGAAGTGTTAACCCCAAAATTTTACATGTTGTGTATATCAATTCTTATGAAGTTCATCTCATTTTAGAAAGATAAGATGAGTAAAGTGACAATTGGTCACTCGCATGGAACGTGTCCTAAAGACTCAGATGTCAGGAGCAGCCATGCTGGAAGTGACAGAAAGTCATGGGAGCACCCCGTCATAAAGGATACCCAAAGAAAAGGAAGGATGACGACAAGTGCATTATTGGTTATTTGAAAATCAACCTCCATAGATGAAAGATCAACAAGCCACAAGATGTTTCGCTTGAAAGGTCTTTACCCGGGGAAAACACTGCTTGATTCAAATCCATTTTTCATCAACTGGAGTTCATTGATTCACCCTCAGATTACCCCGTTCGTAAAAGAAATGGGGGAACCACAAAAGGGGGTGGTTGTGAGAACCCATCATGTATTTACCAATTTTTTCTTTCTTCTGCACCAATTATCGCATGGAGTCGATACCTAACAACTTGTTAAAGACTAAGGCTACCATACAGATGTAAAATTTCCTATCCAATTGGTCCATGTCAATTCCTACTCATGGATCTAGATGAGTAGATATTGAAAAGGGGGATTTGTCAGACCTTTTCTGAAATGAAATTTCTATAACGCATGATATTCGCAGGACTGTAAATTTGATGCCAGGAATTGCGTCACACGAACAACTTATCTGCGTCGTTAATTATATAACCAGAATATGCGTTCTAAAGACATTGTAACAAGCAAGACTCGTTAGCTATCAGCAAACATCCATTGTCCTTAATTAGATTCTGGTTGTAAGAAACAAACAGATGTTAGATCAAATGGTTTAAAAGTAAGGGAACACAATGACAACTGAGATAGATATCTCAGTATTGTGTTTATTTCGTCACATCGAAACTCTGAAAGCCACGTAAACATGGAACAATGGGTTGCCCAATAAAGAAAAAAAAAACCAAAGAAGGTTAAATGGCTTGGGTAAACCAGCTTGTAATGCTATTCGGCAATATGTACTATATGGTATGAGAATATTTATTAGTTAGAACTGATAATTTTAGCATCTTATAAAAATAGAGGCGCTACCACATTCAGTTGATTATTACAAATGTCTGGGTTACTAACCCGCATGAAGCCGATTAAGTCGGATAACGTGCGAATGTAAAAACGATACCACGAATGAATGAATGGATATCCCCTCACATACACATCCCTGTGGATATAAGTAAAGGGGATAAGATGCACACACGCCGTGGCGAAGTATGCCGACGATGTCACAATAGAAATAAATTTTAATTTGTTATATAAAATCTATGGAGTCCCGGATATAGGAATAAAACGACCCCAAACCAGTAAAAGATTGGCCAAGCCCATAAATTAATTCCTGCAGAAGGTTGATGGTAGATCTGAGAGCGCCATCTGCTGGCCAGGTAACATAACACCTGGACAGACCCCTGGAGTTGATGAATATATATCCTCCAATCAAATGAGGCCACATAGTGATGGGCTAGATCTAAAACTGGGCGGAAGACCACTATATAGAGGGGACACTCCAGAAAAAGACAGACTGAGAAAAGCTTGGGGAGAGACCTGAGGGACGCTTGGAGGGAAGAAAGGCAATCACCATCGGCCGCCCCTTTAAGACCGACCACACCCTAATCTTCCACCACTCTATCTTCACTAACCAGATGGTAAAGTATACCTGAATAATATGATATCTATTTTCTAATTGCATAGTCCTGACTTTAGATGTCCATCACAAACTAAAGGAATATAAATGAATTATTTTGCTGTTTGAGCCTAATAATCAGTAGAATAGAAATTCTGCCTTTACAGTCCACTGCAGAGGAGTGCTAGGGAGAAACCTATTTACACGGCTGCATACTTGAGCCATAATTTAGTGAAATTATTTATATTCCAAGAATACTGTTTGTGGACATCTAAAGATCAATATATACCTATAGTGAGATACGCTGGGACCATGAAATAGCTTTTATATGTCAAGTGCCGTCCGCCCCATTCGTAACCTAGCATAACTCCTTCCATATCCATCTTGCAGCCCTTCGAATGAATGCACCGCTGTAAGTCATTAAGAAGCGTTAGGTTAACGTATATCGAATGAAGTGCTGTGATTGATCTGTGGAAGAGATAGTCTCCCTATCGAGTGTGTTATGTATCTCCCTGAAGGAAGTTGCATTTAGTGAATAGGCCCCCACAATAATAAATTGTGCTGCAGGTGATGCCCAGTAACTGAGTGTTTATCTTAGCCAGGTGGAGGATTGGTTTAGAATGGGAAAGGTTTAAGTGAATAGAATAGAGCTTGGTGTTTAAGAATTGAGGCGTGTATATCTGTGGTGCGGTCTATAAACCTAAAATATCTGTCCATTAGATTATTACATGTCGCAGTATCGCTACTAACCAAAATCTATGATCACTTGTAAATTGTAGTTTGCTAATCCGTTGATAACATACGATTGTATGAAACTTGACGTGTGAATAAATTTTGGTTTGAATTGTTTTACCGTTACGCAGTCTCATATCTTTATTGATTTTATTGTGTTTAAAAATATCTAGAGAGCATCAAAAGAACTCGGGATAACGCGCCATATATTTGTTAAGACGTATATTCATTGATTGGTTATTAATCCCTATCTTAGGGGTTAAATACCAATTTATACCACTGGTATTGGAGGCACTGTCAATAATATATATATATCTATGTATATCAACAATAAGAAAAATATGCGTCATAATTAATATATCCCTGACCTATTAAAGAAGTCAATAATCTCCAACAGTAGTGTCCCTGGGCCTGTCGGTAACATTCTTGGCCGTCGTCGCCGGGGCAGGCTGGGGCTCAAACGAACCAGGGGTCTCGATCTCCATTCGCTCCTCCATTCTCTCCACGCGGGGCAGCCTCTGTCCGGCACTGCAGCAGGGTTATCCACAGGAATAGCCTCCAACAACGCCGCCACTGACAGCCCTTGTGCCGCCGCATGAGCCCGCAGCTGGGCCAGCAAATCAGCTACCTCCACTCCAGACATTAACTCTTACTGTAATTACAGACCTGCAAAACAGAAGAGACAGGAGAAAATTCTGGAGAAAAATCGCTGATGAAATTTCTGATGTGTCAACCACGCTGGAAGAATCAGAAAAGGTAAGACCCCCTCCCCTCTCACTCTTATATGACCTCAACATTATATATAAACATATTTACACAACCACCAATCACCTACAATCAGGTCACCTTACGACCCAGACCAGCAGTCGTGCCCCCCCCTTCCTAATGTGTCCAGGGGGGTTTTCTGGAAGCCGGCAGCATGTCACATATCTTCACCCCCGAGTAAACCTGGGAAAGGGGCATAACGGTGAGCTTTTAAAATTTAAGTCTAATGTTAAAAAAGGAGGGGTTAATGTTTAATGCTTCCATCCTCCTCCCTTTTTTTTAAATTCTTTATTTTAGGTTTTGAACACAGTCAAAAAAGTTAAGCGGTGAGCAATTGTCATGCAGGGTCATAAAAATCATCTATAAAGTCACTAAATAATAAAAATAAAAAGGAGGGCGAGGGGGTAAAGGAGTGAGCGAAGCAAAACAAAACTAAACAAATCATAAGGTGCAGATCAAAAAGGGCAAAAAGTGGTGGAGTCCGGCGGGGGGGGGCATCAGGAAAGAAAAAGGGGGGGCAAGGGACTGCTCAGTAAATCGTGGCGTACACGGCTCACTCCAGCAACGGAATGGAAACCGGGGGCCTGGGAAGAGGCCACAAGGCCGGGAGACCTGGGGCCATGAGGACAACCTGAATCTTGGTCGCCACCTGAGCGGCTCACCCAGGTATCTACCCAGTATCCCATACCAAAAAAAAAGGGGGGTCAGCAACCCCAGCCAGACTCCCACATCAATTCTGGGGAAACGTTTGCTCATGGAACACCGCACAAATAGTGGGATGGTGAGAAGGGGGGGGGGTGAAAAATGCGTGAATAAGACAAGCGAGGGTAAACAAAAAAGGTGGGGGGGGACTCAGGAAATAAAAAACATCCTCAATATAACGGATGAAGCTTTTTAATGCGAAACGCGTTTTGGTATGCTGTATATTTTATTACTAATAAAATTTACACAGAAAGAAACCCACAAGGCAGTGGATACGAACAACAATCACCCCACCTATAATACATAATGGAAATTAGGGTGGGCACCCTGATAATAGGATTGAACCTGGTAACAAACTATAGCAGAGAGAGAGAGAGAGAAAAAATCCCTTATTTGGCACCCTGATGTCGTTCTGAGAGGATTTTTTCTCTCTCTCTCTTTTTTTTACTAATAAAATTTGCCTTATTTTACGCCTATCCCAGGTCCTGGATGCTTATATTCGCCGAGGATGTGGTTGAGGCTGATAGGTGAGCCGGTGTACCTTCTGAAGTCACCGGCTGCCTGCAAATCTGGTGTCTGATCGATAAGACACCAGCAAATGTGAGTATGACATTCTTCTCCTTTGTTTGCACTCCATTTTATACAATATTGCTCTGAGTCATTTTATATTTTGAGGGATACGGAGGATGGTAACTGTAACAGATCAGCTACCCTGCAGGGGTAGCTCCGTCTGCGGCGCCGAGTCTTGCTGGAGAGCTTAGCCGGGTAGCGAGCTAGCAAGGTGGGAGAGAGATTGGCAGCGGTCCCTGGATGGTCTGGAAGCGAAGGATTCAGTAAAGATGGCTTATTCAGTGATTATGCCCTCCCCAAATACTAGTCGTGACTCAGTACAGGTTTGAAGGTAAATCAGAGTGTATTTAGAATGGGAACAGACAGTGCTTATATACAAAATACAGCCATGCACATTCAGACTTCCCGCCCACCCCAACAGTTCTGATTGGTTGGTTCCAAGACCATTGCAGGCTCCTTTCTGGTCCTCTCAGTCTTCACTTGGGTCCACTGGTTGTATGCAGACGAAGTGTTGACCTCACAGTGACCACATACAGTGATTTACATAACCCATTGTAAAGGGAATCAGATAATGGGTGACTGAGACAATGTGACTCCCAGCCTTTCAGACAGCTAAACAGATAACAGATATCCAAAGAGAAAGCACTTTTGCATAATCCACAAATTACTCAAACCTATTGTACATTCTATACAAAGGAAAGCATTTGATACTAGTGGCAGGTATTGTTTTTAAAAAAACCACATTTAACTAAAGAAATATAAGTCTATTAAAAAATGAGCAATTGACAATACATTTAAAACCACACAATATAACTGAGCATAAACTAGCAGGATGGTGCAGGGGAAAAACATGATTAATTAGAAGTCTAGCAACAGTTTTACACTAAATCTAACAAAGGAAATTAGTTCCTATAAATAAAGGGTAAACGAAATATAACAAAATAAGAATGAAATTAAACTAAATAAATCCTGTGGCGGCCGTTCCGTCACAGTAACCCTGTAAGAAAACCACACTTCTAAGCCACAGGGTGCAGCAGAAGGAACCACTAACAAGACAAGAAGCACCAACTCCAGCACATCTTTCTTTTATAAAAACGTCCTCAAGAAAGTGGGGGAAAATTCTCAGAAAAAGAAAAAGTTGCAACAAAAACGTCCCCAGCCGGGGAACACTTAATACAGAGACATCAGGGGATTCCCAAAATACAAAACAAAAAAGAAATCGTAGGGGTCCCATCAGCCAGCATTCCAGAATGGGAATTTTCGTAAAGCAGGCAGGGTGCCACAAGGGGGGGTCAGAATACGCAGCCCATGCAGGCCTGTCATTGAGGAACAAGGCCCGCAGCTCCAGTAGATCCCAAGCCGCACAGTGGTACATGTCACCTACCCCATGGAGGAGAGCCGGGGGCAGCAGCAGAGCAAGAAAGGGGGTCGAGGGACCCAGACTGCGTATTCCTCCCCACCTCCAGACACCAACCAGGATCCTCAGGTCTCTCCAGCCAGCTATGCACGGCCTGGCGATCCACGGTTGACGGGCACATCGGGACTACAGAGCGGCGACATTCCTGCCACCAGCAAGGTAACAGACAGCATCCGGGCTCCGGGTCACTACTCTCACCCCGGAGATCAGCAAACTTCTCCAGGGCCACACAGCCATGAGCACCAGTCTCCTGCCGGAAGCCCTCAGGCTCGACTCTGCTTGGGGCACCCACTCCCCTGCAGCTCCACAGGACCTCCATAAAGCGCCGCATAGCGTCCCGCGTCAACAGACTCCCATAATTTCTCCGCCTCCAACAGTAGGTCTTCCAGGACTGGACACGTAGCCTCTAGGCTGAATACAGGGAAAAGCGAAGAGACATCCGACCTCCACCCCGCAAACACTCCAGTCACCTCCCCCCCACTAGGTCAGCTGTAACAGCCGAAAGACAGGGGCCCTCTATCTCCCCAGCCCTCTTCATCCAGGAAAGGGGTAGATATTGGGGCAGCAGAGGCGCCGCAGTGAGGAACAAGGCCCCAAGATGGCCACTAGGGAAGTTCACTGGCTAGGGAACACGCAGGGCTCCCAGCCCAAATGGAGATGTCGCCCTTGGAAAGTCACCAGGACCGACCAGGAAAGACCGCAGGTTCCTCAGAGTCGAAGGGGAGAGGGACCTAGCCGGGTATGGGACTCTCCAAGGACAGCAGGGAGGCATCAGGAGCCTGGAGGTAGGCCTCAGGATGGTTCGCCGGCAGCACCCTCCCGCAGGTAAAATAAGGCAAGCAAAGGTAGGTCACTGGTCCAAGGGGGGACCAAGCGGGATGCGGACAACTCACCCTCGATGGCCAGCCACTCAAGGACTAAAGGTGCGAAAAATCCTCATAAAAAGGTCATCCAAATGTCCTTTGAAGAGAAGGCCGAGACAGAGCTCCACCAGAGCACATCTTGTCCCTTTCTGTCATGAATTCCTCCTGATATATTGACGTGGGTCCCTTTAGACAGTCCCTATCTATCCCTCTGATCCTTAGGTGGTCAGAAATTAGACTATAACTAGGGACACAAACACATATACATATATATATATATATACAGTGGCAAGAAAAAGTATGTGAACCCTTTGGGATTACGTGGAGTTTTGCATGAATTGGTCATAAAATGTGCTCTGATCTTCATCTAAGTCACAACATTTGAGAAACACAGTCTGCTTAAAAATACAACACAATCATTATATGTTTTCATGTGTTTATTCAACATAACATGTAAACATTCACAGTGCAGGGTGGAAAAAGTATTGAACCCCTAGCCTAATGACTTTTCCAAGAGCTACTTGGAGCCAGGTGTGAGCCAACCTTGAGTCCAATCAGTGTGATATTACTGGATATGTTGCTGAAAGCTGTCCTGCCTTTAAAAACACACACCAGTTTTGGGTTTACTGGTTTCAAGAAGCACTGCCTGATGTGAACCATGCCTTGCAGAAAAGAGCTCCTCAGAAGACCTACGATCAAGAATTGTTGACTTGCATGAAGCTGGAAAGGGTTACAAAAGTATCTCCAAAAGCCTTGATGTTCCTGTGTCCACGGTAAACAGACTGTCTACAAATGGAGAAAGTTCAGCACTGTTGCTACTCTCCCTAGGCGTGGTCATCCGGTAAAGATGACTGGAAGAGCACAGCGCAGAATGCTTAATGAGGTAAAGAAGAATCCTAGAGTGTCAGCTAAAGACTTACAGAATTCTCTGGCACATGCTAACATTTTTTGACACATCTACAATAAGGAAAACATTAAACAAGAATAGAGTACATGGGAGGACACCACGGAGGAAGCCATTGCTGTCCAAAAAGAATATTGCAACACGTTTGAAGTTTGCAAAAGAGCACCGGGATGTTCCACAGCACTACTGGCAAAATATTCTGTGGACAGATGAAACCAAAATTGAGTTGTTTGGAAAAAAACACACAACACTATCAGGGTATCCAAAGAGATCCGAATTGCTTGAGAAAGGTAACGAACGCTGAAAATCAGCGTTCGGTTCCCTTTCCTGGCCATTCGGCTATCCAGAGAGCAGGCAATTCGCCAAATCCTGGCGAATTGCCTGAACATACGGTGCCTGTTCGGTGCCTGTTCGAGGGCAGTGAAATCCCCATGAAAAAGCACTGCTTCGGCTATTCAGAGAACACAAACCAGCAGTGAAAGGTTCCCCTAATGCCCTGCCATTCGGTGGTTTAATTCGGCAAATTTATTCAGGAGAATCCCATAGACTTCAATGTTAAAAATATTCCCGTTTTAATTCAATATCTAATAAACCGTTCATTATAAAATTCTGCAGCAAAAAGTCTCTTTATTTATAGATTTTTTAGGATACTTTAAGCATTTTTCTGATTTTTTTTTTTTTTTTAAAAGTCCGATTTTTTTTTATTTTTTTTTTTCAGTTTACTTATTTTTTCTGTAACAGCCCTCTTTATTATCCTTCCCTGGACCTCCTGTGAAAATTTCAGACATTTTCGCTCAGTAGTTTCTTTGCAAACAGCGTTTCATTTTCCCAGATTCATACAAATGGTTTTTCTAATTTATTCACTGCCTCCTCTACGTCACAGCTGCTTCGGCTCTGTGTGATTCGGCTCATGTTCGGCTCCTGTTCGTCTTTTTCAAAGGTTAATCCAGATGTTTTTGCTTGTTTCAGCGTGCATTCGGTTAGTTTCGTCAGGTTTGCGGCAGCTTTTCCCTGCAATTCGGGACCCTGTGGTGTTTGCTGAATACACCGCAGGGTCACCGAAATGCAATCGGCAAAAGGAACCGAATTGAAGAGAACGAAAAGTCACCGAACGTGCGGTGACTTTTCGAATCTCTTTGGATAACCCTGTATGTGTGGAGAAAAAAGGCACAGCACACCAACATCAAAACCTCATCCCTACTGTAAAACATGGCGGAGGGAGCATCATGGTTTGGGGCTGCTTTGCTGCCTCAGGGCCTGGACGGATTGTTGTCATTGATGGAAAAATTAATTCCAGAGTTTATCAAGACATTTTGCAGGAAAACGTAAGACCATCGGTCCGCCAACTGAAGCTCCGCAGAGGATGGGTGATGCAACAGGACAATGACCCAAAGCATACAAGTAATTCAACAAAAGAATGGCTTCAACAAAACAAAATACGCCTTCTGGAGTGGCCCAGTCAGAGTCCTGACCTCAAACCGATTGAAATGCTGTGGCATGACCTTAAGAGAGCGATTCACACCAGATATCCCAAGAAAATTGCTACACTGAAACAGTTTTGTGAAGAGAAGTGGTCCATAATTACTCCAGATCGTTGTGCATGTCTGATCTGCAACTACAGAAAACGTTTGGTTGAGGTTATTGCTGCCAAAGGAGGGTCAACCAGTTATTAAGTCCAAAGGTTCACATACTTTTTCCACCCTGCACTTTGAATGTTTACATGTTATGTTCAATAAACACATGAAAACATATAATGTTTGGGTTGTATTATTTTAAGCAGACTGTGTTTTTCAAATTGTTGTGACTTCAATGAAGAGCAGAGCACATTTTATGACCAATTCATGCAAAACTCCACGTAATCCCAAAGGGTTCACATACTTTTTCTTGCCACTGTATATATATATATACAGTATATCGGATTATATGATATGCATAGAGCAGGGTGGACAGGGTTAATCACAACCACAATAGATACCAAGCCAAATCGTATAGAATTCAGGGTAGTGAGGAATAGCCAACAAACTGGTACACGAAGGGTGTTTATCATACAAGCCAGAACGTTCAGAAAATCAGAGTAGTCAATACAACCAGGAACTGGTACAGAAAGGGTGGTTCTCATACAAGCCGGGTCATACACAGTAGCAGATAGCGAGAGATGCAACGAGTCAGTGAACCGCAGATCGAATCACTAAGCACTCAGCAGTCAGCACTCAGGGAGGTAACTCCATGAGAGGGAAAGGAACCGGTTCATCTCTTCTGGATTTAAACTCGGCGGCTCTGTGTCACAACGCCGTGCCCCGCCCACTGACTAGCTGCACGTCTTCCTCCAGCCGGCGCATTGCTTGGCACCCGGCCAGCCACCAGAGTGGAAGGTGCCGCCGGGTGCCGGCCATTCCTCAGAGCTGCTCAAGACCCCCCCAGGATGGCAAGACGTGACACTTTCACAGCCGGCCACGCCCCTCCTCCTCCCATTTTAACCTTATGTTACCAATTTAAAATGAGGGAATGAATTGGAAAGCTTGGAGCCCCCAAATGCCAGGACCCCTGATAAGAAGAAAGAAACAGAACTCTTTCCTGTGAGACTGGTACAGGAAATTTCCTCGGTAGCTTCCGAGACACAATACCAGGTAATATACATACATACTGTACATCAATGGCCATTGAAACAAACTAAAACCTCATAGTGTTTTGTTGTACATGGAAATATATAGAAACGAGCGCAGATGACACCTTTGTCCCTTATGTTTTATACAATACCAGGTAACCCTTCACCCAGGTTCTGTACCAGTCCTTGATGTGGCTGGGTTTCGCAATAGTAAAATGTGAACCTATAAGGCAGGGACAGCAATAAGGAAGGGAATCACCAGTCCTTGTATGGCTGCAGTATACGACAGGAGAGGTATGGAAAGGGAAAAGGGGAGCAGAGAACCAGGCAAAGCCTGGAAGCCAGAGATCCTGCAAAGCAGGTAGACAAGTCAATAGGTAAATCCGAGTCAGGGGGTTAGAGTGGTACACACAGGTCGAAATCCAAATCCGGGTCAAACACAGTGAGTCAACAATATAGATCAGTATACAGCAGTGTTTCCCAAACCTGTCCTCAGGACCCTCCGCCTCGCCAGGTTTCAGATATCTGAAGCACAGCACAGGTGTTATAATTTGCTGCTCAGTGATTGCAGGATTCAGTCTGCTTTTCCACAGTGATCTACAAAATCTGGCCTGGTTGAGGGTCCCGTGGACAGGTTTGGAAACACTGGTATACAGCAATACCAGGCACTTAAGGGATCAGAATAAACTGGAACCACGAAAGGGCAAGGTGAAGGGTGCAAAGCAAGTTTAAAAAGAGTCCCCTGTTCACCCATAGGTGGAGCCGATCACATGACGCCTGGGGGAGCCATTGCGGGCGTGCTGACATCACCCGTGCACTTTGGCACGTGCGCATTGGACAAAAGCGTGCAGGACAAGGAGGGAGCACTGAAGAGCACGGGGGACGCAGGAAGGACTGGGGGCCAGAGTGGAGGCGTGCCTGGGTCTGGCCACACCTGCTAGAGGTCTGACATTTCTTAATCATTAACACAGTGGGGTGTGTGATTGGGTAGTAAAACGGGCAATAGTCCCTCTCTAAATCCTTATCATTCCCTTTTCACCCTATCATGTGGGGTTGTATTCCAAGGCTGGTGTAAACTTTATCAGAGCACTGGTAAAGTTAGCAACTCAATAGACCTTAATGGCTCAGGTAAGATTATACCAGACTTGGACCAGCACCTGTAGTTTTCCAAAACCCTGTATGGTTCTGGTGTCGTTTGGGAGCAGACGTGCATGGGTTAATGGATACTGTGAGAATTCTTATTTAACAGATTTGGAGCCATCCTGACCCCCTCCTGTTGAGGGGCAGTTCTAGAAGACAATGAATACAATCGCGAATGAACAGAGGCGTGGCTTGGCGGCCGATCTGAATGGCCGCATAGTGAAGGAGCTCCCGCACAACTCGGTCTTCTTCCCTGCACCGAGTGCTCCATAGCAGGCATGGGCCGAGGCAAGAAGTCCTCCCAGGCTCCAGAGACACCTGGGACCTGCAGAGACCCCTCCACGCCTGGCATCCGGCAGTTTTTCGCCCCGCCGGGACAGACTGAGGCTCCGGCCTCTCCCAACATGGCGCCGGCCTCACCATGCGGCTCCGTCTCAACCCCAAACTCTGCAGCGGACACGTGGGAGGCCCCGTCGGATGTCCTTCGCCTACTGTACTCTCTCCCCACCAAGGCAGATTTGATGGTAGTCACCACCACTCTCCGCCAATTGCTGGCAGCAGACATCCAGCTGCTGCGGGACGACATCGGAGGCCTGCGGGACTGTTTGGACCAGGTGGAGAGCAGCCAGAGGGAACAGACCACGACAGTCACAGAGACCTCGGCAAGAGTAGAGGCACACCACCATCTCTTGATCACTCTGACATGCCATGTGGAGGACCTCGAAAACCGCAGACGCAGGCAGAACATCAGAATCCGAGGCCTCCCAGAAGGAGAAGAATCACCTGCAGAGCTGGGTAGGATCTTGCTCCGTTTGTTTAACTCCATCTTAGGCCATGATCACACCTCACATATTGACATTGAGCGCTACCATCGAGCACTATGTCCAAAAGGGCCAACGGATGCCCCGCCGAGGGATGTCATTTGCTTTTTCCTCCGTTTTGGTGTAAAGGTAGAGATTATGTGCCGAGCGCGCGACAGGCTGCACATCAAATTTGAGGGTGCTACTATTTCCCTGTTCCACGATGTCCAGTGTCCAGTGGGTTGTCAGCGCCCAGGGCCAGCCAAGAATTGTGCGCCCCCCCAACCTGTGGACACGTTATCGATATTGCCCCAGCTCTCACATGAATAATGCCCCAGCTCACACATGGATTTGCCCCAGCTCATGGATTTGCCCCAGTTCATGGATTTGCCCCAGCTCATGGATACTGCCCCAGCTCATGGATTTGTCCCAGCTCATGGATTTGCCCCAGCTCATGGATTTGCCCCAGCACATGGATTTGCCCCAGCTCATGGATATGCCCCAGCTCATGGATATGCCCCAGCTCATGGATATGCCCCGGCACATAGATTTGCCCCAGCTCATGGATTTGCCCCAGCTCATGGATTTGCCCCAGCACATGGATTTGCCCCAGCTCATGGATACTGCCCCAGCTCATGGATACTGCCCCAGCTCATGGATTTGCCCCAGCTCATGGATATGCCCCAGCACATGGATTTGCCCCAGCACATGGATTTGCCCCAGCTCATGGATTTGCCCCAGCTCACACATGGATTTGCCCCAGCTCATGGAAATGCCCCAGCTCATGGAAATGCCCCAGCTCACACATGGATTTGCCCCAGCACATGGATATGCCCCAGCACATGGATTTGCCCCAGCACATGGATATGCCCCAGCTTCTGGATTTGCCCCAGCTCATGGATACTGCCCCAGCTCATGGATTTGCCCCAGCACATGGATTTGTCCCAGCACATGGATTTGCCCCAGCTCATGGATTTGCCCCAGCTCATGGATACTGCCCCAGCTCATGGATTTGCCCCAGCTCATGGATATGCCCCAGCATATGGATTTGCCCCAGCACATGGATTTGTCCCAGCACATGGATTTGCCCCAGTTCATGGATTTGCCCCAGCTCATGGATATGCCCCAGCTCATGGATTTGCCCCAGCTCATGGATTTGCCCCAGCTCTCACCTGGATATTGCCCCAGCTCCGGATCCAGCAGGGGTTGAGGGGGCCCAGATGCCAGGCAGCGAGAGTGCCTGCCCGGTCCTGAACAGCGTGAGTCCGTCCTGTTGAAGGGGAGGCAGCTGCGTGCGTGCGCAGGTCACGCGGTCCGGCCAGTCAGGTGGTACAGAGACTCAGTACCACCTGATTAGACGGACCACGTGACCTGTGCCTGCACGCAGCCGCCTCCCCTTCAACAGGACGGACTCACTGTTCAGGACCGGGCAGCCGGCAGGCACTCCCGCTGCCCGGCATCTGGGTCCCCTCAACCCGCGGGCCCTTGGGCGGCGCCCGAGGGCCCGGCGGGTCAGTCCGGGCCACAAGTTTTAGGGGCGCAAATTTCTTTTGAAATTATGCGCCCCTAAGAAAACTGCGCCCGGGGCCACGGCCCCCCAGCCCCCCCCACGCTACGCCACTGACGATGTCTCCCCTATTACCCTGCACACTCGTAAAGCTTTGAGACCGCTCACGATGGCACTGCAAAAGAAAAACCTACAGTACTTCTGGGTTCACCCCTTCGGGATTCAGGTACGCATCCCCCATGGCCCGATCACAGCCCATAACGAGTATGAACTGGGGGGCATCCTACACGCACTACATCTCCCGCCCGCCACTTTGACGATGTGGCTGGACCCGACTGCTGCCTACGCGTCTGATCCACCTCTTCCGCAGCGCAACCCGAGGCTGAGAAGACCACGAGGGGCCTCTCTACACTCGTCCACTTTCACTCCCTCCAGTTCCCAGGAAGGCTGACACGGATTGTACCGCTCATGAACCATTCTCAAGCCATACCCGACGGGATAGACAAGGTACTTGTCGCTTCACGTATGCTCTGCTGGAGGATTAACAAGTTCATCCCCCGCACCCACTGTTCCGGGCGTCCTTGGCCCTAGACCTACGTTTGCCTCACATGGCAGCTCTCAATTAATTTTTTTCCTTTTCCTTTGCATAAGGAGGTTGCGGGAACTTTGTACCGTGACTAGTTTTTGATAGTTTGTGCCAGAGTCGGAGAGGCACCCACTCCACGTACCCCAATGTGGTGCAACCCACCTCTATACTGGTGACCTGTGTGGTCTTTCCCGACACCTCACTAGGTGCCACGGGTTTGCATACCGCACGAGTTGCGACACCACTGCAGATCGATCTCTAGCACATTGCCTAATTGATTGTTTAAGTCATACTTTCACTTTGTTGATTTGTAGTTCCCCTTTTTTACTGTAAGCTGTTCTTTAGCCTTATCTTAAGCTGATGGCGTTCACCCCAGACACCCTTAAGGTGCTGACCTTAAATGCAGGCGGCTTAAATATCCCCACGAAACGACATATCGCCCTTCGGGAACTCTTTAAGCTCCGTATCTCTGTAGCCCTGTTACAGGAAACACATTTTGCGCTAGATAAGGCGCCAAGCTTCCGTAACCACCACTTCCCCACAGGTTACTTTGGGAATTGTAAGGATGGTAAGGTTCGAGGCACCGCTATCCTGATTTCCAGACATGTCCCTTTTACGCTCATGGATGCTCGGTATGACGAGGGAGGTAGATGTACCTTGATAAAGGGTACCATAGGCACTCAGATCTACACCTCTGCGTCAGTCTACTTGCCCAACAAGGGACAACACCACGCACTTCGTGACATACTTAACACCATCATCTCATTCACGAAGGGGATACTTGTAGTAGGTGGCGACCTTAACCTGGCCATTGACCCCCGTATCGATACCTCGCTCAGCACATCCAGTGTGGCGTCCTCTGTCCACCGCCAGGCCCGACTTCAAATACACGATCACAAATTGATAGACTGTTGTCGAGCGATGCACCCAACGGTTAAAGACTACACATAGTTACATAGTTACATAGTTATATAGGCTGAAAAAAGACATGCGTCCATCGGGTTCAGCCTCTCCCACATAACCTACTGCTGTTGATCCAAAAGAAGGCAAAAAACCCAGTCTGAAATGCTTGCCAATATGCAACATACTGGGAAAAAATTCCTTCTTGACCCCAGAATGGCAGTCAGATTTCTCCTTGGATCAAGAAGCTTTTACCCACATATTAAATATTATAACCCTTAATATTCTGTGTCTGCAGGAAGTCATCCAGTCGTTTTTTAAAAGTCTGTACAGACTCTGACCCAACCACCTCAACAGGCAGAGAATTACACAGCTTTATTGTTCTCACCGTAAAATAACCCTTCCTATGCTTTAAGCTAAATTTTCTTTCTTCCAGTCTAAATGGATGACCCCTTGTCCTATGTATAGACCTGTTAATGAATAGGTTATCAGACAATGGTTGATAATGGCCCCGTATATATTTATATAAGGTTATCAGATCCCCTCTAAGGCGCCGTTTCTCTAAACTAAACTAGGGATGTGCACCGATTTTTTTTTCGATTCGATTCGATTCGATTTTTCGAATTTTTAAACTTTTCGATTCGGTTCGTTTCGACTGTTTTCTGTTTCGATTCGGTTCGGCTCGATTCGGTTTTCGGGTACATTTATTTTTCGGAATATCGACCATTTTTCGTATTTTCGGGTAACTTTACTAGGTTTCTGTATCGACTTTTCGTTATTTCGGAAAATTTACGTTTTTTCGGAATTGTACATGGTTTTCGGCATATCGCCCATTTTTCGTTTTTTGGAACTTTTCGTATTTCGGAACTTTTCGTTTTTCGGAACTTTTCGTTTTTCGGAATTGTACATGGTTTTCGGCATATCGCCAATTTTTCGTTTTTTCGGAACTTTTCTTTTTTTCGGAACGTCTGTTCTCGTTTCAAAGCTGTCTAACTCTATTCGTTTTGATGAAAACTACTATGGTTTACTTTTTTAATACTACTTTATATATTTTTTATAATAAATTTTTGGTTTGTTTTTCGGATCCAATAATTCATTATGTCGATACGATAATTCTGGCGATTCTATCGTGTTTTTTTAATTAACCCTTTCGCTGCTGAGGCTTAGTTTTCACGCCCCTGTGCTGAGGTCTTATTTTAGTATATGACCCAGACATATTATATATCGTTCTTTCCGTCAGACTCGGCAGATTCATAATATGTCATTATTATATGTATACGTCATGACCTGTCTGTATATTATAACAAAAAATGCAATAAAATATGAATTTTCAATAATTTACAATGTGTAAAGTGTATTTTTTTCACATTTTAACATGCGAGCAATTGCAGTTATATTTTGTATGGGGTGAGCTTGTTAAACAAATTAGAGATGGGGTCTCGTTACAATTTTTTTTGGGGAAAATTACAAAATTTTTAACAAACGCACCGCATACAAAAATCGTTAGTGCAGCATCATTGTTCACATTGTAATTGAAATGGGAACAATATTGCTGCATTAACAAACCAAAAAAAAGAAAAAAAAATTGTTTATTTTTTTTTTATAAATTTTTTTAAATATTTTTTTATTTTAATTTTTTTTACAAACGTTTTTCACATTCGTGTTTGGTATCGTTGGAACGGCATGCTCTGGCCGAACCAACAATACCAAACTTTAACCCCTAGCTGCCACGGATCGGGAGATAGGGGGTTCCAAAATGAACCTCCACCATTGGTGGCAGCTAGGGGTTAACTCCAGGACTGGCGTCATCGTGCTATGCACGATGACGCCAGTCCTCAGGGGAGTTCCCGAAGCTTGGCCGACATCCGACATCCTCATGGATATGCCCCAGCTCCTCATGGATATTGCCCCAGCACCTCGTGGATTTGCCCCAGCTCCTCGTGGATTTGCCCCAGCTCCTCGTGGATATTCCCCAGCTCACACATGGATTTGCCCCAGCTCCTCGTGGACATGCCCCAGCTGCTCGTGGACATGCCCCAGCTCCTCGTGGATATGCCCCAGCTCACACATGGATTTGCCCCAGCTCTCGTGGATATTCCCCAGCTCACACATGGATTTGCCCCAGCTCCTCGTGGATATGCCCCAGCTCCTCGTGGACATGCCCCAGCTCCTCGTGGACATGCCCCAGCTCCTCGTGATATGCCCCAGCTCACACATGGATTTGCCCCAGCTCCTCGTGGATATTCCCCAGCTCACACATGGATTTGCCCCAGCTCCTCGTGGACATGCCCCAGCTCCTCGTGGACATGCCCCAGCTCCTCGTGGATATGCCCCAGCTCACACATGGATTTGCCCCAGCTCCTCGTGGATATTCCCCAGCTCACACATGGATTTGCCCCAGCTCCTCGTGGATATGCCCCAGCTCCTCGTGGACATGCCCCAGCTCCTCGTGGACATGCCCCAGCTCCTCGTGGATATGCCCCAGCTCACACATGGATTTGCCCCAGCTCCTCGTGGATATTCCCCAGCTCACACATGGATTTGCCCCAGCTCCTCGTGGATATGCCCCAGCTCCTCGTGGACATGCCCCAGCTCCTCGTGGACATGCCCCAGCTCCTCGTGGATATGCCCCAGCTCACACATGGATTTGCCCCAGCTCCTCGTGGATATGCCCCAGCTCCTTATGGATTTGCCCCAGCAGATGAAATTGTTTATTTTTTTTTATAAATTTTTTTAAATATTTTTTTATTTTAAATTTTTTTACAAACGTTTTTCACATTCGTGTTTGGTATCGTTGGAACGGCCATGCTCTGGCCGAACCAACAATACCAAACTTTAACCCCTAGCTGCCACGGATCGGGAGATAGGGGGTTCCAAAATGAACCTCCACCATTGGTGGCAGCTAGGGGTTAACTCCAGGACTGGCGTCATCGTGCTATGCACGATGACGCCAGTCCTCAGGGGGAGTTCCCGGAAGCTTGGCCGACATCCGACATCCTCATGGATATGCCCCAGCTCCTCATGGATATTGCCCCAGCACCTCGTGGATTTGCCCCAGCTCCTCGTGGATTTGCCCCAGCTCCTCGTGGATATTCCCCAGCTCACACATGGATTTGCCCCAGCTCCTCGTGGACATGCCCCAGCTGCTCGTGGACATGCCCCAGCTCCTCGTGGATATGCCCCAGCTCACACATGGATTTGCCCCAGCTCCTCGTGGATATTCCCCAGCTCACACATGGATTTGCCCCAGCTCCTCGTGGATATGCCCCAGCTCCTCGTGGACATGCCCCAGCTCCTCGTGGACATGCCCCAGCTCCTCGTGGATATGCCCCAGCTCACACATGGATTTGCCCCAGCTCCTCGTGGATATTCCCAGCTCACACATGGATTTCCCAGCTCCTCGTGGACATGCCCCAGCTCCTCGTGGACATGCCCCAGCTCCTCGTGGATATGCCCAGCTCACACATGGATTTGCCCCAGCTCCTCGTGGATATTCCCCAGCTCACACATGGATTTGCCCCAGCTCCTCGTGGATATGCCCCAGCTCCTCGTGGACATGCCCCAGCTCACACATGGATTTGCCCCAGCTCCTCGTGGATTCCCCAGCTCACACATGGATTTGCCCCAGCTCCTCGTGGATATGCCCCAGCTCCTCGTGGACATGCCCCAGCTCCTCGTGGATATGCCCCAGCTCACACATGGATTTGCCCCAGCTCCTCGTGGATATGCCCCAGCTCCTTATGGATTTGCCCCAGCAGATGGAATGCCCCAGCACCTCATGATAATGGCCCCAGCTCACCTCCGCCGCCTTTTTCGCTCCCTCAGAGCGTCCGGCGGCGCGGAGCTTGGGCGCTCGCCAGGGGGAGCCACGTGACCAGCTGCGATTGGCTGGTGACGTGTTTCCTCCAGGCGAGCGCCGAAGCTGCATGCTTCGGACGCTCGCAGGGAGCGAAAAACGCGGCGGAGGGTGAGACACCCGCCCTTAGGGTGACGGTGTCACCCTAAAGGCGGGTGTCACCTGGTGCGGGCCGCACCCCCGCCCCCATGTTACGACGCCACTGGTATATACATTTAACGGCCACACGCCCACGGACTTACTCTATCCAAACAAAGTTCAGAATGATGTGAAACATTGGGACTTTTTGGATAGATCGATTTTCGACTATCCAGAAGTTAAAAAATAAAAATGGTCGAAATCTAATGCAAAAGTCCCGATGTTTCACATCGGGATGTCAGATATTAATAGGCTTGTGCACCGATTTTTTTTTCGGTTCGATTTGTTCTGATGTTTAAAATTTTCGATTGCGTAAATTTTTTGGAATATCGACCATTTTTCGTGTTTTCGGGTCACTTTGCTCGTTTTTTGTATCGACTTTTCGTGATTTCGGAAATTTTCTTTTTTTTTCGGAACGTCTGTTCTCCTCGTTTCAAAGTGTCTAACTCTATTCGTTTTGATGTAAAGTACTATGGTTTACTTATACTTTTATATTTATATATTTTTTTTATAATAAATTTTAGGTTTGTTTTTCGGATCCAATAATTCATTCTGACGATATGATAATTCTGGCGATTCTATCGTGTTTTTTTTTTTTATTAAATAAAGATCCTTTTTTTCTTATGAATATACATTTCACAACTTTATTTATTTAATCACATTAAAAAATGGTATGAAAGCCAAGGAACAAAAAAAAAAGAACAAAACGATTTAAAAAACGGTAAACTGACCCGAATGGTCTGACTTTAAAAATAAAAACCAGAACAAAATGTTTTAAAACGGAAAAATAGTTGATCAAAATGATCTGAAATGAAAAAAAATAAAAAATAAAATGATTTAAAACAGACAAAAATATAAATTAACCCTTTCGCTGCTGAGGCATTTCACGGCTTCCCTTCACACCTGTGTGCGGTGCTGCGGTCTGCTGCTGAGCTCATTTTTAACAGTTTCGCTCCTCTTGTTTAAACGCGTTTTGAAGCCTTCTTTTATAATATGACCCAGACATGTTATATATCGTTCTTTCCGGCAGACTCGGCAGATGATTCATAATATATCATTATCATATGTATGCGTCATGTCCTGTCTGTATATTATAACAAAAAATGCAATAAAATTAGAATTTTCAATGTTTGTTTTACAAGGTGTAAAGTGTTTTTTTCACATTTTAACATGCGAGTGTTTGCGGTTATATTTTATGAGTTGCGTTTGTTAAAAAAAATTGAAAAGGGGACTTGTTATATTTTTTGGGTGACAATTACACTATTTTTAACAAACGCACCCCATACAAAAATCCTTAGTGCAGCATCATTGTTCACATTATAATTGAAATGGCAACAATATTGCTGCATTAACAAAACAAAACAAAAACCTGTATTTTTTATATTTTTATTTTAAATTTTTTAACATTGTCATGTTTGGTATTGTTGGAAAGGCCATGCTCTGGTCGATCCAAAGATACCAAACATTAACCAACCGATAGCTGCCGCGGATCGGGAGATAGGGGTTCCAATGAACCCCCTATCTCCACCATTGGTCACAGTTAGGGGTTAACTCCAAAACTGACGTCATTGTGACGAGGTCTTGGGACTGTCAGCAGCTGCTGTTCCCCCACGCTGTTGTCTTCCTGCAAAGACATGACCATGTTGGCGGGCAGCGTCTTAGCGGCAGCGGTGGGAGAGAGAGAGCTCATAGCTGGGAGGAGGTGTTGTGTGAAGCTGCAAACAGGGACAAATAAACTAGACCTGAGCCGCACTAAGGATTTGGGTTGTGTCGGAGAAGACTTCACGCAGTGCTGCCATCAATATTTTTTGATAAATTCTTGGTTATACAATGAATGTGACTGTGGACAAAAATCTGTGTTGTTGTGACATCGCCTAAGCTTAAGAAAAAACCAGGCCACGTCGGTAATCAAATCTCAAGGCCTTACAACAAGGTTGTGTTAGTGTGTGACATTTTTTGGCCAGGCAGGAAGTGTAGAATGTGCACAGTCACATTCATGGCCACAAATATGTTGACAAATTTATGACAAAGGGTCCATAGAAATGTCAATACATTTATGTACATATAATTTTAACAGTGTGGAAACCAAGCAATACATATTACTTATTAAGTAAGGAAAAGCAACGCACACAAACAGGAAAATAGTGAAAAAATAAAATTTATTTACAACATATTAACATAGGGAAGGGAAACAAGGATGGCAAACTGCCCAAGAAGTTACTGGCATTTGAGGAGATGTTGGAGCTGGTCCGCATCTTGGACTGCAAAGATTACGATTGCTGTATGGGCCCTTACGGCAGGAAGAATAACACCCGCAAGGATCGTATCCTTGAAAAGCTACGCACCACCATCCTGGAGCTGTTCGGGAAGGACTGGACGAAGGACCATCTCTGAAAACGCTGGTCCGACCTCAAGGCACGCGAGCAGGAGCAGCTGAGGCACATTCTGGAGGAGGCTGCCATTGGTCTCACTGCTGCTCCAGGAGGTCTGCGGCATTGTTTATGTGCTCCCGCAGTTCCTGGAGCAGTTCTTGTAGAGAGTTGACGGCGGTAGCTGCCAGGCGAAGCTCGCCGATCGCCTCCCGTCGGCGTCTGGCTTCTCCTTCTATATATCCAATAAATGAAAGAAGGAAAATACAGTAAGTAAAGCAGGTTTCTATTTTTGACTGAAAGTCTTGAAAAATATAACAGTAGTATATACCAGAGCTGGCGGCCTCCTGAGTCTCCGACTCCTCCGACTCCTCCCCCACCACCACCGTCTGCATATCCAGTGCTATATGTAAGAAATTAAAGAAATAAAAAATACAGTAAACAACAAAACTGATTTATTTTTGAACAAAAGTCGATACAAAATACAACAGTAAAAAAAAAAACCTGGACTGGCGGCCTCCTGCTGCTCCGGCTGACTCTCTACATCCTCCTCTTCCTCCTGCCTCTCTGTGCTATACATAAAAAAATTAAATTAAAATACAGTAAACAAAAAATGTTTCTGTTTTTGACCAAAAGTCGTTGCAAAATAAAACAGTATATACCAGCGCTGGTGGACGCCCGTGGCTCCCCCTCCTCCTCCGCTGGGGCACTGGTCCCTGCCCGGGCAGATTCGGCGGCCTTCTTCCTGTCTTCTGCCAAATCCAAAAAATATAACACGTAAATAATGCAGACTGGAAAAAATGGTATATCTATACAATATATTGCTCAAACTATTGCGACACCCCTCCACTACCCCACTACCAGCTTGACCACCACTACTCCCATCTCATAGGTCTAAAGTCACAAAATATTTATTTATTTCCTCTGCACAGACATATATTACCGTTCATTTATATATTTTTTTCAGAAGTAAACATTACGTTTATTCAATAAAAACTATTATTTGTGTTGTGTGCGTACAAAACGCATTGTGCGACTGCTTTTAGTTATTTTATAGAAGGCCTCAGCCTCAGTTTCACTTTCAGTTTCTGCTAATAATAAAACTGGATATTGCAGAAACAACAACAGAAATCCACCATTTTGTTTTGAAATTTGCATCTAAAGCATTCAATGACACTGCTGCAGCAGCTGCTGAGGCTGTATTGAACGCAGCTCTGTTTGGATGCACTTTCAGAAGAACTACATGTCCCATCCTATCACTTAGCAGAGACGCAGAGATTTTTATTGATGCGCAGGTGGGAGTCAATATTGGGCAAGCTGCGGGTCATCTCGTATGCATCACTCAATCACAACCCCCCCCCCCAGCACACTACAGACTATACACACAGTGCCAAAAGAAATCCAGCATTGTAACTTCATCTACATACATCAAATATCACAATTTTCACGAATACGTAAAATCACAAAAAAAAAAAAGCTATGGCAAAAATGCATGTATGACGAATTGTGAAAACGCTAATCTATACACAATCACATTGCATGAAAAAAGGACTAGATAAATCAGCGTATTTCTGCGCACATTAGCACATGCAAGCACATTATTATATTATACAGGATTTATATAGCACAACAGTTTGCGCAGCGCTTTACAATATAACATGACACTTACGTTTCGCTATGACGCGCGGATGCGCCTCAGCTGCTCCTGCTCACGAACTTTTAAATCAGACCAGCGTTTCCGTAGCTGGTCCTTCGTCCGGTCCTTCCCAAACTTCTCCAAAATGGTAGTGCGTAGCTTGTCAAGGATACGATCTTTTCTGGCGTTATTCTTGCTGCGGTAAGGTCCGTTCCGGCAATCGTAATCTTTTCTATCAAAGATGCGGACCAGCTCGAGCATCTCCTCAAACGCCATATTTTGGGCCCGTTTTTTCCTGGGTGCAGGTGGTTCAATTTCATCATAAGATGAAGACGAGGTCTCCTCTCTGGCAGCGGCCATTATAGAATAATAAAAACAAAATTTTGTTCAAAAAGTTGTCAATAAAACTGGCTCAATAAAGTTACGACATGTGCGCGCGCGCGCATGCGCGACCGCGGACGAATCGGATCTGACCAAAATACGAAAATTCTTATCGGATCTTGGAAACAATAAAAAAATTACAGAATCAGCCATATAACCGATACTAGTTAAATATACGATGTCCAGACTTACCGAAATGGTACCGAAATCCCGAATGGAACTGAAATCATGAATAGAGGGAAAATAAATTTCGATTTGACACATTTCAAGTCCATTCGAAAATTCCGAAAAATTTTCGATTTGGCAAATTTTTCGTTTTTTTCGGAAAGTCTGTTCTCGTTTCAAAGCAATAGATTTCGATTTGACACATTTCAAGTCCATTCGAAAATTCCGAAAAATTTTCGATTTGGTAAATTTTTCGTTTTTTTCGGAAAGTCTGTTCTCGTTTCAAAGCAATAGATTTCGATTTGACACATTTCAAGTCCATTCGAAATTCCGAAAAATTTTCGATTCGGTTCGGAAAACAGTTCGGATTCGACTTTTTCGGATCTAAAAAATTTCGGATTTTCGCCGAATCGAAAGACCCGAATCGGGAAATTTCGTGAAAATTCCGAAATTCCGAAACCCAAACTAAACAGGTTTAAGCTTGTTAGTCTTGCTCATAACTTAACCCTTCCATTCCCTTATTAATTTAGTTGCCCGTCTCTGCACTTTTTCTAGCGCTATAATATCTTTTTTTAAGACCGTGCCCAAAATTGCATGGCATATTCAAGGTGCGGCCTGACCATTGATTTATATAGAGGCAAAATTATGTTTTCATCCCGTGTGTGAACTCCCCTTTTAATGCATGCCAATACTTTGCTGGCCTTGGCGGCTGCTGTTTGACATTGCACATTGTTACTTAGTTTGAAGTCTATGATTATTCCCAAATCCTTCTCCTGCTTGGATTTCCCTAACTCCGTACCATTTAGGGTATAAGTTACTTGTGTGTTCTTCACTCCAAAGTGCATAACTTTGCATTTAAGTGCCCAGTCCCCCAATCTATCTAAATCCCTCTGCAGCGAAGTAACATCCTGCTCACATTGTATTACTTTTCCTAGTTTTGTGTCATCTGCAAACACTGATACATGACTTTCAATGCCTATCTCAAGGTCATTTATAAATAAATTGAATAGTATTGGTCCTAAAGCAGACCCCTGAGGGACACCGCTTACCACTGGTGTCCATCTTGAAAATGTACCATTTATGACCACTCTCTGTACCCTATCTTTTAGCCAGTTTTCTATCCAAGAACAAGTATTTTCATCTAGACCAATTTTTCTTAATTTAAATAGTAACCTTTTGTGTGGAACTGTGTCGATTGCTTTTGTAAAATCTAAGTAAATCACATCCACTGCGACCCCCTGATCTATACTTCTACTTACTTCCTCATAGAACGTAATTAGGTTAGTCTGACATGATCTGTGTTTCATGAAACCATGCTGATTTTTGCCATTAACATTATACTTCCCAATAAATTCCTGAATATTATCCCTTAGTAACCCCTCAACACGTATTACAGCAACATCCAATGACCGATATTCACAAATTAATTATCTGTTCTTACCATCCAACTTTGCACACCTCATGCAGTCGATCACCATTGGTGCCACAGCTTGGGCCGACCACTGTCTGGTCATTAAGACCTTAGCGACCTCGCTCCACCGCCCTAAATCAGCACATTGGCGCTTAAATGAGACGCTCCTGAACGACCCTGACATTTTAACAGGCCTGCGCGATACGCTCCGGCACCATTTTATAGAGAACAACACCCCTGACACCCCCCCTCCGGTAATCTGGGAGGCAAACAAGACGGTCGCATGGGGCTACCTGATCTCACATGGTGCACGTCTCAAGCGGGAACGCACCCACCGTGAGACCGAACTTAACACTCTCATACATGACCTTGAATTGACGCACAAGACCACACTATTAGACCAGACTTACATGGTACTTTTGGGATACAAGGCAGAATTGCATTCACTGCTCAATATCAGTGCCTTAAGTACCATGAAACGTACCAAACATCTTTTTTATGATCAGGGGAACAAATGTGGCAAGCTTTTGGCACACGCACTACGTAAACACAATCGCGCCATGTACATCCCAAAACTCTGCACACCGACTAACGCGGTACTTACTCACCCAAGGGACTTGATGGATCTTTTGCTTAACCACTTCACTGAGGCGTACAATATCAACGCCACACCTGTCCCGCTAATACAGCCTGACATAGACGTTTACCTACTGGCACACCTCGACAAAACCCTTCCCCTTGAGACTAGAAGACTGCTGGAACAACCGATCACGGGGACGGAATTATCTGACGCTATCAAACAGACCTCGACGGGAAAGGCCCCCGGCCCTGACAGCCTCCCTCTTGTGTACTATAAATCTCTACAGTAAATATTGGACCCCCAATGGCTGGTAGCCTTTAATTCCATAACAGACGGTGACCACCTGACAGACCAAACCCTGACGGCAACCGTGACTCTTATCCCTAAACCTGGCAAGGACGCAGAATTCTGTGGTAATTACAGGCCCATTTCACTATTGAACCAGGATGTCAAATTATTTGCTAAAATCCTTGCTAACCGTCTCAACCTGCATATACTGCAGCTTATTCATGGTGACCAATCGGGCTTTATCCCGGGGAGGGAGGGCAGGGCAAACACCGTGCAAGCTATTAACCTGATTCACATAGCATCTAAAAATAGGAAAGACCCTATGCTGCTTTTATCCACTGACACGGACAAGGCCTTTGATCGCGTCAGTTGGCAATTTCTCTTCAGCACTCTGGGGCGCATTGGTTTGGATCGCAATATGCTGGCCTGGATAGGGCCTCTGCCAGACTTAATGTGAACGGGGCTCTTGCACCCCCTTTCGCATCAACAATGGCACAAGACAAGGATGTCCCCTTTCCCCACTTTTATTTGCCCTCACCCTTGAACCCTTCTTGCAGGCGATACGCTCCCATTCCCCACTTGCATGGAGTGTCGGTTGCGGGAGTGGAACACCGTGTGGTGGCGTATGCTGACGACATGCTGTTCTTCATCTGCAAGCCGGCTGAGTCCTTGCAGCACTTAATACATCTCTTCACAGAATCTGGCGCCATTAGCAACCTCCGCATTAATATGGAAAAATTAGAAATTCTACCCCTAAATGTCCATGCGGAGCTGCAGGTGACCCTTACGAACCTGTTCCTGTTCAGATGGTGCACTAGCGGTCTTAAATACTTGGGAATCACTCTAACTGCAGCATGTAAAGACTTATACCACGCAAATTACAAGCCTTTGCTTACAGCCCTATCGGCTGACTTGCAACATTGGTCCCTCCCGCATATCTCGTGGTTTGGATGTATTAATATTGTGAAGATGAATATATTACCCCGCGTCCTATACCTATTTCAAGCACGCCCTATCCTCCTTCCACGCCCTTTTTTCACGCAGCTCCGTAAGATGATATCAACCTATATTTGGAACGCCAAAAAAACGCGAATCAGTATGGCCTTGTTGTTGGCCCCTAAACAGCTAGGAGGGGTTGCTCTACTGCGTTTCTGGCATTACTATACAGTCAGGTCCAGAAATATTGGGACATCGTCACAATTCTATCATCTTTGGCTCTATACACCACCACAATGGAGTTCGAATGAAACAAACACAATGTGCCTTAACTGCTGACTGTCAGCTTTAATTTGAGGGTATGTACATCCAACTCAGGTGAACGGTGTAGGATTTACAGCAGTTTGCAGATGTGCCTCCCACTTGTTAAGGGACCAAAGGTAATGGGACAATTGGCTTCTCTGCTGTTCCATGGCCAAGTGTGTGATATTCCCTCCTTACCCCAATTACAATGTGCAGATAAAAGGCCCAGAGTTCATTTCAAGTGTGCTATTTGCATTTGGAATCTGTTGCTGTCCACTCTCAAGATGAGATCCAAAGAGCTGTCACTATCAGTGAAGCAAGCCATCATTAGGTTGAAGAAACAAAACATACTCATCAGAGAGATAGCAAAAACATTAGGCGTGACCAAAACAACTGTTTGGAACATTCTCAAAAAGAAGGAACGCACCGGTGAGCTCAGCAACACCAAAAGACCCGGGAGACCACGGAAAACAACTGTGGTGGATGACGGAAGAATTCTTTCCCTGGTGAAGAAAACACCCTGCACAACAGTTGGCCATATCAAGAACACTCTCCAGGAGGTAGGTGTATGTGTGTCAAAGTCAACAATCAAGAGAAGACTTCACCAGAGTGAATACAGAAGGTTCACCACAAGATGTAAACCATTGGTGAGCCTCAAAAACAGGAAGGCCAGATTAGAGTTTGTCAAACAACACCTAACAAAGCCTTCACAGTTCTGGAACAAGATCCTATGGACAGATGAGACCAAGATCAACTTGTACCAGAGTGATGGTAAGAGAAGAGTATGGAGAAGGAAAGGAACTGCTTATGATCCTAAGCATACCACCTCATCAGTGAAGCATGGTGGTGGTAGTGTCATGGCGGGGGCATGTATGGCTGCAATGGAACTGGTTCTCTTGTATTTATTGATAATGCGACTGCTGACAAAAGCAGCAGGATGAACTCTGAAGTATTTCGGGCAATATTATCTGCTCACATTCAGCTGCAGAACTCATTCACAGTGCAGATGGACAATGACCCAAAGCATACTGCAAAAGCAACCAAAGAGTTTTTGAAGGGACAGAAGTGGAATGTTATGCAATGGCCAAGTCAATCACCTGACCTGAATCCCATTGAGCATGCATTTCACTTGCTGAAGACAAAACTGAAAGGAAAATGCCCCAAGAACAAGCAGGAACTGAAGACAGTTGCAGTACAGGCCTGGCAGAGCGTCACCAGCGATGAAACCCAGCGTCTGGTGAAGTCTATGCGTTTCAGACTTCAGGCTGTGATTGGCTGCAAAGGATTTGCAACCAAGTATTAAGAAGGGAAAGTTTGATTTATGATTATTAGTCTGTCCCATTACCTTTGGTCCCTTAACAAGTGGGAGGCACATCTGCAAACTGCTGTAAGTTTTACACCGTTCACCTGAGTTGGATGTACATACCCTCAAATTAAAGCTGACAGTCTGCAGTTAAAGCACATTGTGTTTGTTTCCTTCCAACTCCATTGTGGTGGTGTATAGAGCCAAAGATGTTAGAATTGTGTCAATGTCCCAATATTTCTGGACCTGACTGTATGGCCTCGCATTTACAACGTATCATGGAATGGTCCACTAACTCACTAACCAGGCCGTGGGTTGCGCTAGAACATGAGTCAGCGCGGTGTCCCCTGCCCTGCCTCCCTTGGCTGCCGATCTCCACACAAAAAACCATGGTGGACCCACATCCCTTAATGCAGGCCACCTTAGGGACATGGCGCACAGTGACGTGCACCACGGATATTGCTCCCTTCCCTTCGCCACTTATGTCACTGCAATGGTTACCAGCTTTCTCTAGAACCCTGACCCCGATGACCCCTGATGGCCAAATTGCCCCTCCACGACCTAAACACTTCCTGACGGAGAAAGGCCCTATCCCCTGTGACCGTTTGCCCGTACAAAACACAGGATCATTCCTTATTAGATTCCACCATCACCGCCTCATACAATCCCTAATATTCCTAGCCCCACTTCCAGACTACATTAGACCGCTCACACAATTTGAGCTACTGGCAGACAGGGGCAGATCAGTGGCGTCGTAACGTGGGGGCGGTGGGTGCGGCCCGCACCAGGTGACACCCGCCTTTAGGGTGACACCGTCACCCTAAGGGCGGGTGTCTCACCCACCGCCCGCCACCGCCGCGTATTCGCTCCGTGCGAGCGTCCGAAGCATGCAGCTTCGGCGCTCGCCTGGAGGAAATACGTCACCAGCCAATCGCGGCTGGTCACGTGGCTCCCCCAGACGAGCGCCCAAGCTGCGCGCCGCCGGATGCTCAGAAGGAGCGAAAAACGCGACGGAGAGGTGCTGCCTGGGCCGCTATCCATGTGCTGGGACCAGGACCAGGAGGTGAGCTGGGGCAAATCCATGAGCTGCTGGGGCAAATCCATGGGGGCCTGGGGCAAATCCATAACCTGCTGGGGCATATCCATGAGCTGCTGGGGCAAATCCATGGGGGCCTGGGGCAAATCCATAACCTGCTGGGGCATATCCATGAGCTGCTGGGGCATATCCATGAGGAGCTGGGGCAAATCCATAACCTGCTGGGGCAAATCCATGAGCTGCTGGGGCATATCCATGAGGAGCTGGGGCAAATCCATGAGGAGCTGGGGCATATCCATGAGGAGCTGGGGCAAATCCATAAGCTGCTGGGGCAAATCCATGAGCTGCTGGGGCAAATCCATAAGCTGCTGGGGCAAATCCATGAGGAGCTGGGGCAAATCCATGAGGAGCTGGGGCAAATCCATAAACTGCTGGGGCAAATCCATAAGCTGCTGGGGCAAATCCATGGGGGCCTGGGGCAAATCCATAACCTGCTGGGGCATATCCATGAGGAGCTGGGGCAAATCCATAACCTGCTGGGGCAAATCCATGAGCTGCTGGGGCATATCCATGAGGAGCTGGGGCAAATCCATAAGCTGCTGGGGCAAATCCATGAGCTGCTGGGGCAAATCCATAAGCTGCTGGGTCAAATCCATGAGGAGCTGGGGCAAATCCATGAGGAGCTGGGGCAAATCCATAAGCTGCTGGGGCAAATCCATAAGCTGCTGGGGCAAATCCATGAGGTGCTGGGGCATATCCATGAGGAGCTGGGGCAAATCCATGAGGAGCTGGGGCAAATCCATGAGCTGCTGGGGCAAATCCATGAGGAGCTGGGGCAAATCCATGAGCTGCTGGGGCAAATCCATGAGCTGCTGGGGCAAATCCATGGGGGCCTGGGGCATATCCATGAGGAGCTGGGGCAAATCCATGAGGTGCTGGGGCAAATCCATGAGGTGCTGGGGCATATCCATGAGGTGCTGGGGCATATCCATGAGGAGCTGGGGGCATATCCATGAGGAGCTGGGGGCATATCAATGAGCTGGGGCATATCCATGAGCTGCTGGGGCATATCCATGAGCTGCTGGGGCAGTATATCCATGAGCTGCTGGGGCAGTATATCCATGAGCTGCTGGGGCAGTATATCCATGAGCTGGGGCAAATCCATGAGAGCAGCTGGAGCATTATCAATGAGAGGAGCTGGGGCAGTATATACATGAGAGGAGCTGGGGCAATATCCATGAGAGGAGCTGGGGCATATCCATGTGTGCTGGGGGCAATATCCATGAGAGCTGGGGCAATATCCATGTGTGAGCTGGTCTGGGGCAATATATCCATGTGTGAGCTGGTCTGGGGCAATATATCCATGTGTGAGCTGGTCTGGGGCAATATATCCATGTGTGAGCTGGTCTGGGGCAATATATCCATGTGTGAGCTGAGGCGCAATATATCCATATGTGAGCTGAGGCGCAATATATCCATATGTGAGCTGGTCTGGGGCAATATATCCATGTGTGAGCTGAGGCGCAATATATCCATATGTGAGCTGAGGCGCAATATATCCATATGTGAGCTGGGGCAATATATATCCATGGGTGAGCTGCTGGGGGCAATATATATCCATGTGTGCTTTCACTGCCTTCGAACAGGCAACGTACTTGCTGGCAGTTGGCAAAAAGTTGTGTGAGCATATGAGAGAGCTCCACAGCAATAAACCTCACAGTAATGTGCGCTGTGTGTATGAGCATTCAGTGTTATATGGGAGTACTGATTTAGGAGTAAGAGTAGTTAAAAAAAAAATCTGAAAAACTCGGGGGGGGGGGGGTGACACCATAAATTACCGCACCGGGTGACACCGACCTTAGTGACGCCACTGGGGCAGATACCCCTCGCACTGCCTCTCCTTAATGTATGACCTGCTCCAGGCCATGTCCCCTTTGACCAGCACTTCTCGCACTAGCTGGGAACGTGAACTGAACCTCACTTTCGAGGACCACCAATGGCGCGACATATGTTCACTTGCACACTCCAGCTACGCTGTGGTGAGGGTTCAAGAGTCTAATTACAAAGTGCTCACGAGATGGCATAAAACACCCCACGTTCTGCACCAGGGAAGCCAGCAAGTGCTGGAGATGTGACGCACCAGATGCCTCCTCGCTACACATTAGGGATGTGCGTTTCGGATTTCGGAATTTTCATGAAATTTCCTGATTCGTGTTTTCGGCGTCGGACGATTTTCCGAATCGGATCGGACCCGAAAACCGACAGATCCGAAAAGTTTTCTGAGTCGAATCGAAATATTTTCGGAATTTTCGAATGGACTTGAAAATGTGTCAAATTGAAAATTATTTTCGCTCTATTCATGATTTCGGTTCCATTCGTGATTTCGGTTCCATTTCGGTAGTTCTGGACATCGTATATTTAACTATTATCGGTTATATCGCTGATTCTGTAAATTTTGTATTTGTAAATGCGTATCACTTGTTTTTGTTTCCAATGATCCGATAATTCTGTCGATACGATAATTCCTTCGTAATCGGGTCGGATCCGATTCGTCCGCGGGTCGCGCATGCGCGCGCGCGGATGTCGTAACTTTATTGAGCCAGTTTTGACAACTTTTTTGACAGGCCAAAAAATATTGAATTTATTTATAATTTATATCATCATGGCTGAAAGAAGAGAGTCCCATTCGGACACCTCCTCGTCCTCATCTGCTTCCACCCCAGAGACACCCAGGAAGAAGCGGGCCAGCAACATGGCCATGGGCGTCCACAGGTTGGGGCAAGGGGGGGCACGTGCCCCCCCTGGAGCCGCAAAGCAAATCCTTAAATTCCTTAAATTTTCACGGCCTGCCTCAGCCTGCTGCACTATTTATTTTTAAAGCAGGCAGCGTCGGCGGCCGCGACGCATGCGTGCAAGCACAACGCTCCCTCCGCACGCCTGAGACCACGTGTGTGGGCGCGGACCCGCGGTCAGGGAGACAGCGGCGCATGCTGGAAATCCCACCGCTCTTGCTTTTCTTCCCTTCGCTGAGCGCTCCTCCGCCTCACTCACCGCGCGCAGTGACACACCATACAGCCTGCCTGCCTGGGCTGACTCTGAATCTGAGAGCCTGCAGGCGGCCAGGCAGGTGACTGAGGAGGCTCCGAGGCAGCATCTTCCAGGCTTCCAAGTTCCAGCCCCTGCCCCTGCCCTGCGGCCTCTGACTGGGTGTCAGTCCAGCCCCTGTGATCCACTCTCCCCTCCAGGAAGCATCCAGGCAGGGCTGAGCACTGCAGGCTGGCTGAGGCTCCCTGCCCTGCAGCCTCCGCTCCAACATCCAGACCAAGCAGAGGCAAGCAGCCCTGCCCTGCGGCCTCCAGTCCGACGTCCAGCCAGGCAGCAGCGGCCTCCGGTCGGCGTTTGGCCTGCGGGCTGCGGCCTCCCCTCAAGGCAGCATGTGATGATCCATCCAGGACAGGAGGACAGTTGAGCCTTGCCCATCACATCAGGCTGCTCAGCTCAGGCATCACTATCAGCCAGCTGAGCAGCTGCCTGCAGACTGCAGTGTGTCACACTCAAGTCACAACTCAAGTCATCACTCAGACATTCACACGGTATGTGGGCCGCGGGCGGCATTGATTTATATATTTATTGAATGAATCTGGATGGATTAATTGGTGGTGGTGACTGAGTGTGCAGTCAGTAATCAGAGGCGCGTTCAGTTCCTCAGCAGCTGCTGAATTGTTTCACTGCAGCAGTTCAGTTTGCTGCAGCAGTCTCACTGAACGCTTTGGCTGTGAATATGGAAGTGAAAGGGCAGAGGATTGCTTAATGAAAGGTGCTGCTGTTTCTGCAATATCCACTTTTATCCATTTTATTACCACTTTAGTGTTAATGTTTACCATGTTCCAATAAAGATTTGCTGTTTTGATTCACCAAAACCTCAAACTGAACTTTTCCTTATTGGATTATTTGGTGCGTGGAGGCGGCCATCTTTCCCACGTCACACTCAACTAACCCCGCAGCACCTCTCGACTTGCCTGAAAGTGCTATGTTAGCATTGCTGAGCGCTGAGCCACATCATAGCGTTCAGTGCCAAGTTGCTAACTTAGCACTTGCACCTGCTGTGTATTACTACGCTTTATTTTATGACTGTCCCCTTCATGACATTGTCAAAAGGGCAGAATATGGATGCCATTAAAATTTCCCCCCCCCCTGTAAAAATTTCTGTGGACGCCCATGAACATGGCATTTGAGGAGATGTTGGAGCTGGTCCGCATCTTTGATAAAAAAGATTATGACTGCCGTAAGGGCCCTTACGGCAGGAAGAATAACACCCGCAAGGATCGTATCCTTGACAAGCTCCGAACCACCATCCTGGAGCTGTTCGGGAAAGACCGGACGATGGACCAGCTCCGAAAACGCTGGTCTGACCTCAAGGCACGCGAGCAGGAGCAGCTGAGGCACATCCGTCACGTCATAGCCAAACGTAAGTGTCATGTTATATTGTAAAGCGCTGCGCAAACTGTTGGCGCTATATAAATCCTGTATAATAATAATAATGTGCTTGCATGTGCTAATGTGCACAGAAATATGTTGATTTATCTAGTCCTTTTTTCATGCAATGTGATTGTGTATAGCTTTGCGTTTTCACAACTCGTGCCTGGAGGAAATCCCGCTCTGAAGCTGATTTTGTTCACTTCAAGTTTATTCTCCAGTCATACACCTCTGCCCTCCACTTGGCCAAACAATCCTTCTTCTCATCTCTTATATCTACGCTGTCCTCCAACCCTAAACGGCTCTGGTCCACCTTCAACACCCTCCTCTACCCACCTGCACCTCCCCCCTCAGCTGCCTTCAGCGCTCAAGACCTGGCAGACTACTTCCTCAGTAAAACTCTAACTATCAGAAGCAACATCCCAACACAAGATAGTTATCTGCCACCTCCACTCCCACAGGTCCCCTCTGCCACCCTCTGCCGCTTCCTCCCAGCCACTGAGGAGGAAGTCAATTCCTTATTGTCCTCCTCACATCTCACCACGTGCCCGCTCGACCCCATTCCCTCACATCTAATTCCTCCCCTCTCCTCCTCCCTCACCCCTGCTCTCACACACATCTTCAACCTATCTCTCTCCACTGGCTCCTTTCCATCCGCCTTCAAACACGCGCTAGTTACCCCTTTACTAAAGAAACCATCCCTAGACCCCAACTCTCCATCCAACTACCGCCCTGTATCCCTGCTTCCCTTCACATCAAAGCTCTTAGAAAAACTAGTCTTCAACCGCCTCTCCCTCTTCCTGTCCTCCAATTTCCTACTTGACCCCCTGCAATCTGGCTTCCGTCCCCTACACTCAACTGAAACTGCCCTCACCAAAGTCACCAACGACCTCCTAACTGCTAAAAAACACGGCCACTATTCTATTCTCATCCTGCTTGACCTCTCGGCTGCTTTTGACACTGTTGACCACCCCCTCCTTCTACAGACCCTCAACTCTCTGGGTCTCGGTGACACTGCACTTGCTTGGGTTGACTCCTATTTATCCAACAGGTCCTTCTGTGTGTCCTTTGCTGGTAACTCCTCCTCTTCATTGCCTCTATCTGTTGGTGTACCTCAAGGCTCTGTCCTTGGTCCTCTGCTCTTTTCCATCTATACCTCCTCCCTGGGCAAAATCATCAACAGCTTTGGCTTTAATTACCACCTCTACGCTGATGACACTCAGATCTACCTCTCTACCCCTGATCTCTCTCCCCCTGTCCTTTCAAAAGTCAGTGACTGTTTATCTGGCATCTCCTCCTGGATGGCCTCCACCACCTAAAGATCAACGTGTCAAAGACTGAGCTCCTACTTATTCCTCCCTCCAATGCCTCCCCACCTCCTGACTTCTCTATCACGGTGGAGGGTATCACTATCTCCCCATCAAACCAAGTTCGCTGTCTTGGAGTTACACTTGACTCTGCTCTTTCCTTCATCCCCCACATCCAGTCTCTTTCCTCCTCCTGCCGATACCAACTGCGTAATATTTCCAGAATTCGGCCATTTCTTACCGCTGTCACCACAAAACAACTCATACACGCCCTGGTAATCTCCCGACTCGACTATTGCAATAATCTCTTATCTGGCCTCCCTCTGTCCCGCCTCTCCCCCTACAATCCATCCTGAACACCTCCGCCAGGCTAATTCACCTCACCCGCCGCTCTGTCTCTGCCGCTCCCCTCTGCGAGTCCCTTCACTGGCTCCCCATCCACTGCAGAATTAAGTTCAAAATCCTTATCCTTACCTACAAAACCCTCACTAACTCAGCGCCCCACTACCTGTCCTCACTAATCACCAAATACACCCCAGCCCGCTCCCTAAGGTTAAACAGTGACCTGCACCTAGCTTCTCCCCGCATCACCTCTTCCCATGATAGACTGCAGGATTTCTCACGCGCAGCCCCCACTCTCTGGAACGCTCTCCCTCGTACTGTCAGACTTTCCCCTAACTTCTCTTCCTTCAAACGCTCCCTTAAAACAGTCCTATTTAGGGAAGCCTACCACCCAACTCACTGACACAACCATCAATCACTCTCACCTTACAGTCCTCTCCTCCTGTTTCCAACCCCAACCCTCCTAGATTGTGAGTTCCTACGGGAATAGGGCCCTCATCTCCTCCTGTACTGTTTGTCAAATGTTGTTCAATGTATTGTAACCCTGTCTATACTGTGCTTATTGTACAGCGCTGCGGAATATGCTGGCGCTTTATAAATAAAGAATAATAATAATAATAATAATACCTGCATTTTTGCCATAGTTCTTCTTTTTTGTGATTTTACGTATTCGTGAAAATTGTGACATTTGATGTATGTAGATGAAATTACAATGCTGGACTTCTTTTGGCACTGTGTGTACTGTAGTGTGCTGGGGGGAGGTTGTTGTGATTGAGTGATGCATACGAGAAGACCCGCAGCTTGCCCAATATTGGCTCCCACCTGCGCATCAACAAAAATCTCTGCGTCTCTGTGGTAGGCTGGGACATGTAGTTCTTCTGAAAGTGCATCCAAAAAGAGCCGCATTCAATACATCCTCAGGAGCTGCTGAATTGTTGCAGCGCAGCAATTCAGTTTGCTACAGCAGTGTCATTGAACGCTTTAGACGCAAATTTCAAAACAAAATGGCGGATTTCTGTTGTTTCTGCTATATCCACAGTTTTATTAGCAGAAACTGAAAGTGAAACTGAGGCTGAGGCATCTATAAAATAAATAAAAGCAGACGGCACAATGCGTTTTGTACGCACAAACAAATAATAGTTTTTATTGAATAAACGTAATGTTTACTTCTGAAAAAAATATATAATTGAACCGTAATATATGTCTATGTGCAGAGGAAATAAATAAATATTTTGTGACTTTAGAACTATGAGATGGGAGTAGTGGTGGGTCAAGCTGGTAGTGGGGTAGTGGAGGGGTGTCGCAATACTTTCGGCAATATATTGTATAGATATACCATTTTTTCCAGTCTGCATTATTTACGTGTTATTTTTTGGATTTGGCAGAAGACTGGAAGGCAAAGGCAGCATCTGCCCCGGCGGGCACCAGTGCCCCAGTGGAGGAGGAGGGGGAGCCACGGGCGACCACCAGCGCTGGTATATACTGTTTTATTTTGCAACGACTTTTGGTCAAAAACAGATACATATTTTTTGTTTACTGTATTTTCATTTAATTTTTTTATATATAGCACAAGAGGAGCAGGAAGAGGAAGAGGAGGAGCAGGAGGAGGGCGATGTTGGAGAGAGGGAGCCGGAGCCGCAGCAGGAGGCCGCAACTCCAGGTTTTTTTTTTACTGTTGTATTTTGCATCGACTTTTGTTCAAAAATAAATCAGTTTTGTTGTTTACTGTATTTTTTATTTCTTTAATTTCTTAGATATAGCACCGGAAGAGATGCTGACGGTGGTGGTGGAGGAGGAGGAGGAGGAGGAGGAGTCAAAGCCTCAGGAGGCCGCCAGCTCTGGTATATACTACTGTTATATTTTTTCAAGACTTTCAGTCAAAAATAGAAACCTGCTTTACTTACTGTATTTTCCTTCTTTCATTTATTGGATATATAGAAGGAGAAGCCAGACCGGACAGGTCCAGTGTCAGGATGAGGAATAGGATGGCGATCGTCGAGCTACGCCTGGCTGGCACCAACATAGAAGCCATCCAGGAGTTGCTGCAGGAGTTAAGGGACCATATCAACAATTGCGTTGACGTCTTGGAGCGGCAGTGAGACCAGCCTCCTCCTCCCCTATGTTTGTGCCCCTGTTGGGCAGTTTGCCATCCGTGGCATGTTGTAAATAAATTTTATATTTTTTCTATATTTTCCTGTTTGTGTGCGTTGCTTTTCCTTACTTAATAAGTTAATATGTATTGCTTGGTTTCCACACTGTTAAAATTATATGTACATAAATTTATTGACATTTGACCCCATATGACCCTTTGTCATAAATTTGTCAACATATTTGTGGCCATGAATGTGACTGTGCACATTCTACACTGCCTGCCTGGCCAAACAATGTCACACACTAACACAACCTTGTTGTACTGCCTTGAGATTTGATTATCGACGTGGCATGGTTTTGTTAAGCTTAGGCGATGTCACAACAACATGGATTTTTGTCCACAGTCACATTCATTGTATAACCAAGAATTTATCAAAAAATATTGATGGCAGCACTGCGTGAAGTCTTCTCCGACACAACCCAAAGATCCTTAGTGCGGCTCAGGTCTAGTTTATTTGTCCCTGTTTGCAGCTTCACGCAACACCTCCTCCCAGCTATGAGCTCTCTCTCTCCCACCACTGCCCGCTAAGACGCTGCCCGCCAACATGGTCACGTCTTTACAGGAAGACAACAGCGTGGGGGAACGGCAGCTGCCGACAGTCCCAAGACCTCGTCACAATGACGTCAGTTCTGGAATTAACCCCTAACTGCAACCAATGGTGGAGATAGGGGGTTCCAATGAACACCCTATCTCCCGATCCGCGGCAGCTATCGGTTGGTTAATGTTTGGTATCTTTGGATCGACCGGAGCATGGCCTTTCCAACAATACCAAACATGACAATGTTAAAATTTATAAAAAATTTAAATATAAAAAAAATAAACAGGTTTTTTGTTTTGGTTTGTTAATGCAGCAATATTGTTCCCATTTCAATTATAATGTGAACAATGATGCTGCACTAAGGATTTTTGTATGGGGTACGTTTGTTAAAAATAGTGTAATTTTCACCCAAAAAAATATAACAAGTCCCCATTTCAATTTTTTTTAACAAACGCAACTCATAAAATATAACCGCAAACACTCGCATGTTAAAATGTGAAAAAAACACTTTACACCTTGTAAAACAAACATTGAAAATTCTAATTTTATTGCATTTTTTGTTATAATATACAGACAGGACATGACGCATACATATAATAATGATATATTATGAATCATCTGCCGAGTCTGCCGGAAAGAACGATATATAACATGTCTGGGTCATATTATAAAATAAGGCTTCAAAAAAACGCATTTAAACAAGAGGAGCGAAACTGTTAAAAATTAGCTCAGCAGCAGACCGCACACAGGCATGAAGGGAAGCCGTGAAATGCCTCAGCAGCGAAAGGGTTAATTTTTTTTTTGTCTGTTTTAAATCATTTTATTTTTTATTTTTTTTCGTTTCAGATCATTTTGATCAACTATTTTTCCGTTTTAAAACCTTTTGTTCTGGTTTTTATTTTTAAAGTCAGACCATTCGGGTCAGTTTAGCGTTTTTTAAATCGTTTTGTTCATTTTTTTTTGTTCCTTGGCTTTCATACCATTTTTTTAATGTGATTAAATAAAGTTGTGAAATGTATATTCATAAGAAAAAAAGGATCTTTATTTAATAAAAAAAAAACACGATAGAATCGCCAGAATTATCGTATCGACAGAATGAATTATCGGATCCGAAAAACAAACCAAAAATTTATTATAAAAGAATATATAAAGTATAAAAAAGTAAACCATAGTAGTTTACGTCAAAACGAATAGAGTTAGACACTTTGAAACGAGGAGAACAGACATTCCGAAAAAAATGAAAATTTCCGAAATCACGAAAAGTCGATACAAAAAACGAGCAAAGTGACCCGAAAATATGAAAAATGGTCGAAATTCCGAAAAAAAAATGTACACGAAAAACGAGCCGAACCGAATCGAAACAGAAATCGGTCGAAACGAGCCGAATCGAAAATTTTAAACATCCGAACAAATCGAACCGAATCGAACCGAAAAAAAAATCAGTGCACAAGCCTACTACACATATGGTGGGACTCACTGGTGTATTTTGGCCTAGGCCGACTAGGCCCAGGCCTAGGGCGTCACTTTCCAGGGGGCGGCGGCCCGCACTGGGTGGCCCCACCCCTAAAAAAATAAATAATAATAATAATTTTTTTTTTTTTTTTTTTACTTTTGCAAAGTATTTTACCAGGAAGGATACATTGAGATCTCACTAATTTGCACTTTCAATTTCACTTTCCAGGGGGCAGCAAAAAACCTCACAACTAAATGGGTTACTCACAGAGCACCGAAATGACGCCAACTTTTTGGTGTTCTGTAGTTCCCTGCACTTAGGAGAATAAAATTTCCCCACCCTGCAGTGAATTCACCATTCACCGCAGGGTCCCCAAAGTGCATGGAGTCGGCCGCTGAATGCTGCCACCACAAACCCGTGGCCTGCTGTTTTCAAAAGAACTACTGAACGAAAATGTCTGTAATTTACATATAAGATCCTATGATTGATAATAAAAAGTTCTGTTACCGAAAAAAGAAAAACTGCTATTAAAAAAAAGGGGGGGGGAATTTTGCCCCAAAAAATCAGAAAAATGACTAAAAGGTACTAAAAAAAATCAATAAGTAAAGACTTTTTACTGCAGATTAAAATAATAAATGATTTATTAGATATTGCATAAAAACGGGAATATTTTTAACATTGAAACCTATGGGGTTCGCCTGAATAAACCTGCTGATTGAAACCACCGAACATCAGGGCATTTCACTGCCATTTCTCTGAGTCTCAGTACCACATGACTGGCTGAACCACGTGAAACGCACGCGCGCAGCTGCCCGCCCTTTCGTTAACACAGACTCTATTCTGGACTGAACACCCACCGGGAAGGGAATCAAAGCTACAGTGCACCCTCTGATAGTGGCACCCCACTGCTGGCAAGATGGCTCCACAGCATAATTGCTGTGTGCTCATATACACTCGGTTTGCTGGGAGTTTTATTGCTGTGAATTCTGATGCACTCATACGCACATTGCATTGCTGGGAGTTTTATTGCTGTGGATTCTGATACGCTGACACACACCAAACATTGCATTGCTGGGAGTTTTATTGCTGTGGATTCTGTGATACACACTGCATATTACTGTGAGTTTTATTGCCCTGGAGCTCTGGGATACGCTCATACACACTGCACATTACTGTGAGTTTTATTGCTGTGCAGTTCTGATATGCTCATACACAGTGCCCATTTCTGTGGGTTTTATTGCTGTGCAGCTCTGTGATACACTCATATGCAGTGCAGGTTTCTGTGGATTTTATTGTTCAACCAATTAGAGCGGCTGTGATCCCGTTTACTTGACATGCGTGGCTGTTCTATGTAAAAATGCTTGACTTTAAACATTTCATAACTTTCTTTATCTCAATAGATACATTTGAAATGGTATACAAAATATACAAGTAGGCACTTGGTATCCACTTTTAATATAAAGAGAGGAAAAGGCGGAGCTCTAAGAGTAAAAGGTGGAGCTTAACCCTTTCGCTGCTGAGGCTTTTCACACCTCTGTGCTGAGGTCATTTTTACCGGTTTTGCTCATCATGTTTAAACGTGTTTTGAAGGCTTATTTTAGTATATGACCCAGACATATTATATTTTGTTCTTTCCGTCAGACTCGGTAGATTCATAATATGTCATTATTATATGTATACGTCATGACCTGTCTGTATATTATAACAAAAAATGCAATAAAATATGTATTTTCAATAATTTACAATGTGTAAAGTGTTTTTTTTTCACATTTTAACATGCGAGCAATTGCGGTTATATTTTGTATGGGGTGCGCTTGTTAAAAAAATTAGAGATGGGGTCTCGTTACATTTTTTTTGGGGAAAATTACACGATTTTTAACAAACGCACCGCATACAAAAATCGTTAGTGCAGCATCATTGTTCACATTATAATTGAAATGGGAACAATATTGCTGCATTAACAAACCAAAAAAAAGAAAAAAAAATTTTTATTTTTTTTTTTATAATTTTATTTTTAAATATATTTTTATTTTTATTTTTAATTTTTTTTTTTTTTAAAAACTTTTTTCACTTTCGTGTTTGGTATCGTTGGAACGGCCATGCTCTGGCCGATCCAGCAATACCAAACTTTAACCCCTAGCTGCCACGGATCGGGAGATAGGGAGTTCATTGGAACTCCCCATCTCCACCGTTGGTGACAGTTAGGGGTTAACTCTAGGACTGGCGTCATCGTGCTATGCACGATGACGCCAGTCCTCAGGGGGAGTTCCCGGAGGCTTGGCCGACATCCAAGATGTCGGCCAGCTCCGGGAAAGGATCGCGAACCGGCGCTTTTCAGCGCCGATTCGCGATCCAGCTCCCCAGGGGTTAATGCCAGGCACCATTTGGAAGGGCAGGCTGTGCCCTTCCAAATGGTGCCTGGGTTAACCCCCGCAACGCCGCCGATCGAGAGGGAGAGAGGTCCGAAGGACCTCCCCCCCTCCCTTTCAGGCGCCTCCTCCGCACATGCGGGGGGGCGCCTGAATTAGGTGTCATCGCGCCGCCGCGATGACACCTAATTTCATCGGCGGCTGTTCCGGATGCTGGGCTGACATCGAGGATGTCAGCCCGCACCGGGGGGGCCAGCGATCGGCCGGAACCCGGCCGAACGCTGACCCCAAAGGGAGGACGCGCTGAGCGCATCCTCCGCACAGCAGGAGCCATGCGGAGGACGCGCTGAGCGCGTCCTCCACATGGAAGTGGTTAAAGAGGAAGGGTGGGGATTAACCAGGAAGAGGTGTGCCCTTGACAGGAAGGGGTGCGTCAAATTTAAATTAGGGGGTGCACGAGTTTAGTCAGGCCTAGGGCAGCAGAAAACCTAAATACACCACTGGTGGGACTGCCCTGCTCTTTCTGAGTTCTGGTGCTCTGTACATAACTGCCTCGGAGAAGTCACGGAACCCCCTCCTCCGTTTACCCCAGCATATTGCCTACTCCAGGGGTAAGGCCGCAGAGTACTACCTGTCTTGGTATTATTGGTTGAGCACCTGCCTGCCTCGTATAAGACGGACAGCTCTCCAACCATAGTGGGTCTGCCCCCTAACCAGTTTATTGTTACACTGCACCCCATGCCCCCCTTCTCTGACGCCCCCTACACCGTACACAGTCCCTATCGCCTGAACGTAGACACCTGATTGTTGTGTATGCTCCGCTGCATTGTATTTACTGCATTCGCCACGTCTTATCCAATGTTATAGTTCTTTTTGTTTGACCTTCTTGTTATCCTTTTCACTGATGATTGTGTCTCTGTAAGATTGCAATTTTTCAATAAAGCACAATATGCTAAAAGAAAAAAAAGAAAGAAATTGAGCAAACAGCATCACTATCTGCTTACAACATTCAGGCTAAGGTCAGACGAAAGCATTTTTAACGTGCGTTTAACCGCACGAAATCACGGCCGTGCTAGCAGCAAATGACGTCCAATGCCGGGTAACATACGAAGAACGGCCGCACGAAAGTTCGTCCGAGCAACGCAAGTGGCAAACGAATGCATTTTTTCTAGAACGTCAAACCGCTACTACTGACGTACAGAGTGCGCTGCTTCCGCATAGCGGCGTGTGTGTGTGATTAGGAGACGTCAGACGCTGCTAATGTCCGGCCAACATAACGTCCAGACACAAAAAGGGTTTTATTGATGATCCGTACAAAATCACGGACGAAAAGGCGCATCGTATGACCGCTATCGCGTATTCCATGAAAAAATGCATCCATTCGTTCGAACGCACTTTTTCACGGACAACGCGAAAAATGCGTTAGTCTGACCCTAGCCTTACCTGCTCTGCAGACAGGGTATATCTATTATAACTATAGCACTCCGTACCTCTTTTGTTACTATGGAAACTCTACGTTAATATTTTGATGGTGACAAAGTGCTTATAATTTAATTAATCATTGTCATGCCATTGCTGTGGATTCTTGCTTTTTTTTTACTTTCCTCTAATACTGCCAGGCTGAAAAGCCAGAACTTATATGGTTTAATGGAGTGTGCAAAATAGATGCAGAATTCTTATTTTATTCATCTCGTTACATTTACTTGACTTACTAATTATATACAAACCTCTTTAAAATAATTATGATAAATATAATAATTTCCTCCCCCATACCTCTTGACTGCTGCTTGTCAGATGTTGGAGTTGAGTATCAAGGAAAAGGAATTAGTCATGTCTGTGGTCCATTCCTGAGGTACAAATATTTTTTAAGGGCCCTGTGTGACGAACACATTGGTAAATATATTTGCTTTCTACAGTTTTGCTTCTTATAGGCCTTTGCTAAGGCTTACCATGTTGCCTTCTTGTGACTGTGGATAAATAAGACACGTAAAAAATATTGCTTTTTAAATTATGTAAATCCAATTCTGCTGGCTTAAAAAAAAGTAGGGCACCATTACATACTTCACGCTAAAACGGGAACACAAAGGAGAAAAACCTGCGCCTGCAGGTTTCTCCTTTCCATCCCCATTTTAGCGTGATATTACAATACAGGCGCTAAAAAAGCATACGGTGATGATGAACCCAATGATGCGGGTTCGGACACTGATGATGCGGGTTCGGACACTATAGGGTTCAGACACCGATAGGGTTAGGACACCGATGATGCGGGTTTGGACACCAATGATGCAGGTTCGGACACTGATAGGGTTCGGACACCGATGATGCGGGTTCGGACACCGATGATGCGGGTTCAGACACCGATGATGCGGGTTCAGACACCGATGATGCGGGTTTGGACACCAATGATGTGGTTTCGGACACCGATGATGCGGGTTCAGACACCGATAGGGTTCGGACACCGATGATGCGGGTTTGGACACCAATGATGCGGGTTTGGACACCAATGATGCGGGTTCGGACACCGATGATGCGGGTTAGGACACCGATGATGTGAGTTCGGACACCGATGATGCGGGTTCAGACACCGATAGGGTTCGGACACTGATGATGCGGGTTCGGACACCGATAGGGTTCGGACACTGATGATGCGGGTTCAGACACCTATGATGCGGGTTCGGACACCGATGATACGGGTTCAGACACCGATGATACGGGTTCGGACACCGATGATACGGGTTCAGACACCAATGATGCAGGTTCGAACACCGATGATGCGGTTTGGACACCGATGATGCGGGTCCGGACACCGATGAAGCGGGTTCAGACACCGATGATGCTGGTTCGGACACCGATGATGCGGGTTCGGACACCGATGATGCGGGTTCGGACACCAATGATGCGGGTTCGGACACCAATGATGCGGGTTCGGACACCAATGATGCGGGTTCGGACTCCTATAGGGTTCAGACACTGATGATGTGGGTTCTGACACCAATGATGCGGGTTCGGACACTGATGGTGCGAGTTCGGACACTGATGATGCGGGTTCGGACACCAAAGATGCGAGTTCAGACACCAATGATACGAGTTCGGTCTCCGATAGGGTTCGAACACTGATGATGCGGGTTAGGACTCTGATAGGGTTCGGACACTGATGATGCAGGTTCGGACACCGATGATGCGAGTTTGGACACTGATGATGCGAGTTCGGACACTGATGATGCGAGTTCGGATTAGGATAGGGTTTGAACACTGATAATGCAGGTTAGGACTCCGATCGGGTTCGGACACCAATGATGCGGGATCGGACACCAATGATGCGGGATCGGACACCAATGATACGGGTTTGGACACCAATGATGCGGGTTCGGACTCCGATAGGGTTCGGACACTGTTGATGCGGGTTCGGAAACCAATGATGTGGGGTCAGACACCAATAATGCGGGTTCGGACTCCGATAGGGTTCGGACACTGATGGTGCGGGTTCGGACACCAATGATGCGAGTTCAGACCCCAATGATGCGAGTTCGGTCTCCGATAGGGTTCGAACACTGATGATGCGGGTTAGGACTCCGATAGGGTTCAGACACTGACGATGCGGGTTTGGACACCAATGATGTGGGTTCGGACTCAGATAAGGTTAAGACACTGATGATGCGGGTTCGGACACTAATGATGCGGGTTCAGACACCAATGATGCGGGTTCGGACACTGATGATGCGGGTTCGTTCACCAATGATACATTTTCAGACTCCGATAGGGATCGGACACTGATGATGCTGGTTCAGGAACCAATGATGTGGGGGTCGGACACCAATGATATGGGTTTGAACTCCGATAGGGTTCAGACACTGATGATGCGGGTTCGGAAACCAATCTTGTGGCATCGGACACCAATGATGCGGGTTCGGACTCTGATAGGGTTCGGACACTGATGATGCGGGTTCGGACACCAACAATGCGGGTTCGGACACCAATGATGCGGGATCGGACACCAATGATGCGGGATCGGACACCAATGATGCGGGATCGGACACCAATGATACGGGTTTGGACACCAATGATGCGGGTTCGGACTCTGATAGGGTTCGGACACTGTTGATGCGGGTTCGGAAACCAATGATGTGGGGTCAGACACCAATGATGCGGGTTCGGACTCCGATAAGGTTCGGACACTGATGGTGCGGGTTCGGAAACCAATCTTGTGGGATCGGACACCAATGATGCGGGTTCGGACTCCGATAAGGTTCGGACACTGATGGTGCGGGTTCGGAAACCAATCTTGTGGGATCGGACACTAATGATGCGTGTTCGGACTCTGATAGGGTTCGGACACTGATGATGCGGGTTCGGACACCAACGATGCGGTTTCGGACACCAATGATGCGGGATCGGACACCAATGATGCGGGATCGGACACCAATGATGCGGGTTCGGACACTGATGATGCGGGTTTGGACACCAATGATGCGGGTTCGGACTCCGATAGGGTTCGGACACTGTTGATGCGGGTTCGGAAACCAATGATGTGGGGTCAGACACCAATGATGCGGGTTCGGACTCCGATAGGGTTCGGACACTGATGGTACGGGTTCGGACACCAATGATGTGAGTTCAGACCCCAATGATGCGAGTTCGGTCTCCGATAGGGTTCGAACACTGATGATGCGGGTTAGGACTCCGATAGGGTTTGGACACTAAGGATGCGGGTTCGGAAACCAATGATGTGGGGTCGGACACCAATGATGCGGGTTCGGACTCCGATAGGGTTCGGACACTGATGGTGTGGGTTCGGACGCCAATGATGCGGGTTCGGATACCAATGATGCGAGTTCAGACACCAATGATGCGAGTTCGGTCTCCGATAGGGTTCGAACACTGATGATGCGGGTTAGGACTCCGATAGGGTTTGGACACTAATGATGCGGGTTTGGACACCAATGATGCGGATTCGGACTCCGATAAGGTTCAGACACTGATGATGCGGATTCGGACGCCAATGATGCGGGTTCGGACACCAATGATGCGGTTTCGGACTCCAGTAGGGTTCGGACACTGATGATGCGGGTTCGGACACCAATAGGGTTTGGACACCAATGATGCGGGTTCGGACACCAATGATGCAGTTCGGACACCGATGATGCAAGTTCGGACTCCGATAGGGTTCAGACACTGATGATGCAGGTTCGGACACCAATGATGTGAGTTCGGACACTGATGATGCGAGTTCGGACTACGATAGGGTTCGCACACCGATGATGCTTATTAGGATCTCGCCTCGCGAGACCCGGTAGATTGGCATATTGATCCGCAGAGCGAGACTGGGGAACATTTTCCCCCCGTCTCTCCCTGCTCCCGGCGGACAGAGAAGGCAGTTGGAGCCACGGTCCTCGCTGTGGGATTGGAGGTGAGTATCTGATTTTATTGGAGGGATTTTTGGATGGTGCTGACAGATTCTGCAGCAGCGGAATCCATTAGCACCAGGTCCAGGCTGTGGTTAACTTTCGTGTAACCACAGCTGGACGGTAATTAGCCTTCGTATATTGTAATACTAATGCTAATTAACTCTTTGCTCTCTCCATGTTAACCCTTTCGCTGCTGAGCCATTTCAAGCCTGCGTCCTGAGTTCATTTTTACCTGTTTCGCTCATCAGTTTTAAATTTATTTTGTAGCCTTATTTTATTATATGACCCAGACATATTATATATCGTTCTTATCGGCAGATTCATAATATATCATTATTATATATATGCGTCATGTCCTGTCTATATTATTACAACAAAAACTGCAATAAAATTAGAATTTTCAATAATTTTAAACGTGTAAAGTGTTTTTTTTCACGTTTTAACATGCGAGTGTTTGTGGTTATATTTTCTATGGGTTGCGCTTGTTAAAAAAATTAGAAATGGGGGACTTGTTACATTTTTTGGGGGGAAAATTATACGATTTTTAACAAACACACCCCATACAAAAATCGTTACTGCAGCATCATTGTTCACATTATAATTGAAATGGGAACAATATTGCTGCAGTAACAAAACAAAAAACAGAAAAACATTTTATTTTTTTTAATTTTTTTATATTTTAATTTTTATTTTTTATTTTTATTTATTAACTTTTAACATGGACATGTTTGGTATCATTGGAAAGGCCATGCTCTGGCCGATCCAGCAATGCCTTGCTTTGCACGATGACGCCAGTTGTCAAGGGGATATCCCGGAAGCTTGGCCGACATCTTGGATGTCGGCCAGCTCCGGGAGAGGATCGCAATCGAGCACCTTTTGGCGCTGATTCAGGATCCGACCCCCAAGGGGTTAAAGCCAGCCACCATTTGGAATGGCAGGCTGTGCCCTTCTAAACGGTGCCTAACTTTCACTGCTACCCCGCACGGAAGGGGAGGGAGAGAGGTCCAGAGAGGACCTCCCTTTCAGGCACCTTCCCCACACTCGTTGGGGGCACCTGAAATAGATGTCATCGTACTAGCGCGATGACATCTATTGTCCCCTCTGGAGTCCCCGAGTGCCGGGCTGACATCCAAGGCTGATTGCTGCCTCCTGTGCTAGGACACGCTCAGCGCGTCTATAGGTACAGGAGAACTACTTGGCTGGACGCGCTGAGCGCGTCCTTAGCAGCCAAGTGGTTAAGCATAGGGATCGCAAAGTACAGTACTGTCGCGCTGAAAAGCGCAAGATACTAATCGCGAATGGGTTTTTTAACCCACTAGTGTTTGGATTGTAATATGGGTGGCCTGCAATAGGGCCACCAGGGCTAATGTTAACTCTCACTCAGGTGAGAGCTAACGTTAGTGTGAAGAGTGTAATGGTGCCCGTAGTGTTTTGTCACAATCAATGTTTTTATGCAAAGGGAAAAGGGGAGTCTCCTAGTGGCGCAAGAGGAGGCTAATATGAAGTAGCCAAGATAGTAAATACAGTGGGGAATGCAATGGTATTTGTGCAACAGAATAAAAAGGGAGGGGAGCATTGTAACGGATCACCGCTACCCTGCACGGGTAGATCCGCCGTCAGCGCCGAGCTTGTCTGGAGGTGTAGAGTCAGGGGTAGCGGGCTGTATGAATTCGGCGGTGATTAAGCGCTTTTGCACGATCCTTGAAGCGTCGCGGTTCCCCAAGCCCTGTTATCCCCAATAACTAGCCGAGGCAGGAGTAAAGGTTCAAACAGGTACCAGTTTTTTTTAACATGGGGGATACAGGGGAATTTATGGGGAATGAAACCATTGTTCTCCCCTGGTCCGCCCTCAGTCCTCCTGCGGTGATCTTTACCTTTGCCTCGAGCCATTGCCCAAACTGCCTTGGTTAACCTGGGGGACCCCTGCTGTGCGCAGCCCTTATCTCGGGTCTCGGCGCCAGCTCGTCTGCCCCCCCTCCCAGAACCTTTCCCTGTCCGGGCAGCGCCCGGCCCCCCCTGTGGTGTGAGCACTCCTTTGTCCTGGCGGCTCCCTGTGGCTTTCAGCCCGAGTTTGGGGTTTTACCAGAGATTTCGGGGTGATCCCCGGAGAGCGGCGGCACGCTGGGGGTACAGCCTGGTAGCTCGGGTCCAGGGGCTGGTTCAGTCCAAAAAGCGCCCTGATCGGATCAACGGAGCCCGAGCTGTGGAGGGGGAAAGTCCGGCGGCTGTACCCGAGCAAGAGTCACTGTTTGCCGGCCGCGCTCCCGGCGAGGGATCCCTGGTCGGCGTTCGGGTTTCCTGGGGCGCTTCGTTCTGAAATTCGCACCCCTGTAAGAACCTATTTTTAGGAACATACTGGCCAAGAAGCGCTCTTCTGCGTGGTTTCCACGCTGCGGGGCAAGGCGGGCAAGTTTGGGCGGCTTGGCAGAGACAGTTAGTGGCGGCTCGAGGCATTCACAGACCGGGCGTCTTCCCGGGGCTGTGGACAGGTGGGGAACAGGTCACCAATGGGGAGAATTACAGGGGGAACTTATAAAAATACAACCTAACGAATTCTTTAATACACCACACCAAATCAACATTTTAAAAATTTGTACCGCGCTACGGTATAGTGGCGGCCATTCCGTCACACATCTCCCCCAAGTTTCCAGATGGCAGACCCGGTGAGACCCTCTTCGGGTCCGCTTGGGGATGTCCATGGCCCCCACCCACCCTAAGTTTCAAGCTCAGTCTGGTCGGATAGTCCGTCCGCATTGCCATTTTGCTTCCCAGGCCGGTACTGGATGTTAAAATTGAAGGGCTGGAGGGCCAGGCTCCACCGCAAGAGCCTGCCGTTGTCCCCAGCCACCCGGTTCAGCCATACCAGGGGGTTGTGGTCCGTGAGGACCGTGAAGGAGTGCCCATACAAATACGGTTGCAATTTCTTCAGTGCCCATACCAGGGCAAGGCACTCCTTCTCGATGGCCGCATAAGCCACCTCCCTGGGTAAAAGTTTCTGGCTGATGTAGGCAACCGGGTGGTCGTGCCCGTCTTCACCAACCTGGCTCAGCACTGCTCCCAATCCGAACATAGATGCGTCTGTGTGGACAACAAAACGTTTAGTGGAATCAGGAGCAGTCAACACGGGGGCTTCCACCAAGGCTCGCTTGAGCTGCTGGAAGGCTTCCTCACACTCAGGGGACCACAGTACCTGTCGGGGAAGGTTCTTGTGGGTCAGGTCAGTCAGGGGTTTGGCAATAGCGCTGTAGTTGGGGACGAAGCGGCGGTAGTATCCTGCTGTATCTAGAAAGGCTAACACCTGGGTCTTGGTGCGGGGAGTGGGCAACTGGGCAGCAGTTTCAACCTTGGCAGGTTCTGGGCGCTGCCTTCCGCAACCCACCCGGTGGCCCAGGTACTGGACCTCGGACATGCCGACGTGGCACTTGTCTGGTTTTATGGTGAGACCGGCGGTGCCAAGGCGGTCCAGTACGGCCCGTAAATGCTGTAAGTGTTCCTCCCAGGTGTTGCTGAAGATGGCTATGTCATCTAGGTAGGCGCTGGTAAAGTCTTGCAACCCCTCTAGCAGCCGATCCACCATGCTTTGGAAAGTGGCCGGGGCATTCTTCATCCCGAATGGCATAACCCGAAATTGGTACAAGCCAAACGGAGTGATTAATGCCGATTTCGGCACACCTTCCTCGGCAAGGGGAATCTGCCAGTACCCCTTACATAGGTCAATGGTGGTGAGAAAGTTTCCCTGGGCAATCCGGTCTAGAAGCTCGTCGACTCGGGGCATGGGGTATGCGTCGGTGACAGTGTGGTCATTTAACTTTCTATAGTCCACACAGAACCTGGTAGTGCCATCCTTCTTGGGTACTAGAACCACCGGGGAGGCCCAGGGGCTCTCGGAGGGTTCTATTACCCCTAGATCCAACATCTCATGGATCTCTTTCTGCATCCCGTCTCTCACTGCATCGGGAATTCGGTACGCCGTCTGCCGCAAAGGGGCTTGACTCTGGGTATCGACCCGATGCAGGGCTACGGAGGGGTAGCCGGAGGGGTAGCCGGGACGGGATGAGAACACCTTGTGGCGGGGGGTGAGCCCCTCACCCAGCCGGACATCGGCTACCCCCTGGGCGCTTGAATCCCCGGGCAGTACCGGCAGGGGGAGATCCTCCAGAACCCCCGCGTCCGGCACGCAGATGGCGGCTACTGCCTCTTCCCTTTCGAAAAACGGTTTCAGCATGTTCACATGAAAGGTTCTGTGTATCCTTTCATCTGAACATCTGGCTGTGGTGAAGGTGGTATCGCATATCTTTTCTATGATTTTGTAGGGTCCTTCCCAGGCTGCCTGCAACTTATTTTGTTTGACCGGTCGGAGTGCTAACACTTTCTGCCCTATTTGGAAGGTGCGGTCCCTAGCCGACCGGTCATACCACCTCTTCTGCTTGGTTTGGGCCGCTTGGAGATTGTCCCGTACCAGGGCGGTCAATTCCTGCAGCCGGTCCCTAAACTCAAGCACATAATCTATGGCCGAGGTCCCCTCCTCGGCCAGAGCACCTTCCCAGTGCTCCCGTAGCAAGTCCAAGGGGCCTCGGACTCTCCCGCCGTACAGTAGCTCAAAGGGAGAGAAGCCTGTGGCTTCCTGGGGTACCTCCCGGTACGCGAACAGAAGGTGCGGCAGATGGTGTTCCCAGTCCTTATGGGACATGGTAAAGGTGCGGAGAAGCTGTTTGAGGGTCCCATTGAACCGCTCGCAGAGCCCGTTGGTCTGCGGGTGGTAAGGGGAGCTGTACAGGGGTTTAATCCCGCACAGTCTGCAGAGCTGCTGGGTCACCTCGGCCGTAAATTGTGTGCCCTGGTCAGACAGGATTTCCTGGGGAAATCCGACCCTGGAGAATATCTGCAGCAGAGCTCCGGCAACGGTCTCTGCGTGGATATCCCGGAGGGCCTCGGCTTCAGGGTACCTGGTGGCGTAGTCCACTATGGTCAAGATATACTTCTTGCCCGTAGGGCTAGGCACTGCCAAGGGTCCTACCAGATCCACCGCCACCCATCTAAAAGGTTCTCCCACTATGGGCAAGGGTCTCAGGGGAGCTTTCTTGGCGTCCCCCCGCTTCCCTACTCGCTGGCATACCCTGCACATCCGACAGTAGTCCCTAACCTCCCCTGATAATCCGGGCCAAAAGAAGCTCTGGGTCAGGCGGTGCAATGTCCGCCGGTGCCCGAGATGACTCGCCAGGGGAATATCATGCGCGATCCTTAACAGATCGCGCCGATATTTCGCCGCCACTACCTGCTGCCTGTGGGGTACTCGGTCTATTCCCTGGCTCGTCCCCCCCGATGTCCTGTACAGCTTCCCTTGGTCCCAGGAAAATCTCACCTCCCCTAACCCTCCCGGGTCCCTCCCTGCTTGTTGTCGGTATGGGGCAAGGGTAATATCGTCCTGGGTGGCTTGGGCAAAGTCCGTCGGGGAATCCAAGGTCAGGGCAGGGGTGTTTGTCAGGGCCAAGGGGGGGTGTTGGGCTGGTCTGGCTTACCGTGGTCCCCTCGGAGTCGGTGTGTGGAGCCTTTCGCGCTTGGTTGCGGGTGGTAACGAGGCATACCCCGCCAGGATGAGGGTCCTCAAAGGTGGAGGTCAGCAGTCCCAGGTCGTTGCCAAGTAAGACCTCGGACGGTAGATTCTTCATGACCCCGACCTCCACATCCCAGGCATTCGTGCCCCACTCAGGACTCTTATGCGGAGTGGGGACACAGGATGCAGCAGGCGCTCCGTAGCTGGATACAGGGGTGCCAAGCTACCCAACCGGACCAGATCGTCCAGCAGTTCTACAACTACTCTCCTCCAGAGGTCTGGGACTGGGTACGAGACCGGCGCCCCCTCACCCTGTCTGAAGCCACCCGCCTTGCCGACGAGTACCAGGACACCAGGCGAGTAGCCCAACCGGTCATCCGAGTCCCACCTCCCCGCTTCCATCCAGCGCCACAGTTACGCCCTGCTCCTCTCGAATGAGCACCCAGGCCACCGGCACCCCCCACCCCGGCTCCTCGGGTAGGACCCCGGTGCTATGGGTGTAACCAGATCGGACACATATGGGACCGTTGTCCCCTGAACACCCGTCGTCCGGCACCGTCCCGGGCAGCGCACCCACCGAGCCGAGCTGCGGCATACTGTTGCCATCAGGAACCAGAACCCACAGCCGCCCTCGAGGAAGACTGGGGCATCCTAAATGGTTTAGACTTTTTTCTTGTGTGTGATCCACTTCAAAGGCAATAGAAGTAAAATGAAATAAATGAGAAGACGCGCGGCTATGGAGCTCTGACCTGTCTATCTCTTTCTAGATTCCCCAGCTGTCAGATTTTTATATATTTTGTCTCCCTGGACCCTGAAGCAGCTAGCCATTGGTGAGGTGATGTCCGGGGCCCGTTTTGTCCCCCCCAGACCAGAGACTGTCAATTTGTGGATGGAACGTGAAGCCAGCGGCCATCTTACTAGGCCGCACTCTGAAAATCACTCCAGCGCTCGACTGGGGGCCCTGCCCGACGCCGCGGCACCTCTTACCTGGATGATGGCGACGGAGGGCCCCTGTCTCCCGGCCGAAGCGATTGACTTAATGGAAGGGATGGGGGGAGTGTACATGCGGTGGCAGGCAGATGCCCCATTGCTCTGTCCACTGTTTGGCTTGGAGGTGGCGTTCTTGCACCTCGAGCACCTGCTGATGGAGGAGGGAGTGGACGAGCGCCTGCTGACCGGAGGTGACCTGCGGCGCTTTACAGAGGCCCTGAGAGGAAACGAAGGTACGGATGCACTGGGTGGAGTTTGGTCAGAGGAACTCCGGAAGGTAGACGTGGAACTGCCTGTTGGTGCTGCTGCGGAGAGCTGCAGCGGAAGAGTTAACATGGCCCCTGAAATTGAGAGCTGAGCACTACGGAGAAGCTGTGGACCCGATTGCCGTGCCGCGGGATGAGCCTTTGTCTCCGGGTGCAACTCCGGGGTATGCGTTGGGGATCTATTGCTGCCTGATGAGTTTAGAGGAACGACGGAGTTAGCTGCTGCTGCAGGGCTAGTGGTGAATCCCTGTGCAGTCTGTGCTGCGTGCTTTGGAGGGCTCTCTGTTGCCGGGCCGGGACTCTGATTCCGGTCTCGTGGCCCCTGTTGTGGATGGGAAGACCCAGGGGATGCTCGATCGTCGTGTCCTGCAGGAGGTGCCGGGGCCTGGCGGGGCTGCATACCCGGCCTTTTTGTTGGACACAGGCTGAAGTGGACTATTCTGCCCCCCTTTCCTATTTCTTTGATGCTGACCTGTCCCTCACTGAAATGGCCCCCCTTTGCTGACCTTTTGCTGACGTTTTAGTTTATTCTGCTGACACTCCCCGGCCGGGGATATTTTTTTTTTTTTTTTTAAATATAAAGTTTTATTGATTTTTCCAACAAAATTTATACATACATAATATAACTTAAAGATTATGCAGAAATAACGGGGGCAAAAAAGGGGAAAATCACAAAAACACAAAAAAATAAGACAGAAACATAACATTTCTATTATCAAATACAAACAAGGCAGATAAGACATTACGCTGAGGGATGAAGTCTCCCAAACTCCAGGCATCAAATCAGAAAGGAACAGTAAGATTACATTTAGAGAGTCCGTACTCTGGAGGGAATTCACTTGCATACGGTGTATCTGGCAACGAGAGTGAAATGTACAAAATAACACGGTGCAAACAGAAACATAAAGAAAAAAACAAAGAACAGAAAAAGATAAGAAAAAGTCCCAGTCTGGAAGGACGGGGATCAGTGCAAACGGCACCAAAAAATTATGTACATCGATTCTCCCAGGCCACACTGTGAGTGGGCCAACCCTGGGAATGTCAGGGGGAGAAACGGGGGTTAAACTCTGCCGGTGGAGTTCAATAGGCACTGAGGGGAGAAACAAACAGCGAGCTCCCGCCAGGCAGGTCTCCCGCTCAAGTACTCCAAGAAAAGCGGTACGTCAAGCAAGGTAGACTTCAAAAAAAATCCCTCTGGCAAGGACCCCAAAAAAGGAAAAAGGAAGATGGAGTCCAGCAATACCGGACCAGTAAGACAGGACTCACTTCGCGGTGTTTACACGATGCCATTCCGGCGACGCTTTCTGCGGAGATGGTGGGGTTTGATGTGGTGGCGTATATTCCCCTATCAGGTTCCACGACTGCAGGGTAGCAAGGCCTTCCCGGACATCACGAAGCGTGGTCACCACTCCATTACGGGTTACCAGGAGTTTCAAGGGGAACCCCCAGCGATATTGAATTTGGTGGTTACGTAATATCTTGGTCACTGGCAGGAACTCCTTACGTTTTGCCATGGTGGCGGCAGAGAAATCAGGAAAGAATAAGAGGTCGGAGTATGGTGCAGGTAATCCAGCGGAATTTCGCATAGCGGACAGGAGGGATTCTTTAATCCGAAAAAAGTGGACTCTCATTAAGACATCTCTCGATATCGATTGATCCAAGTGTCTCGGTTTCGGGATACGATGTGCTCTATCAAGTTGTAAATCCATGTCTGAGGCTTCTGGTAACAAGGAGCGGAACAGGTTGTGGAGGTATACGGTTAATTCCGCTGGTTTAACCGTTTCAGGGATGCCACGCATTCTGATATTATTTCTGCGAGATCGATCTTCTAGATCCGTCACCTTAAGGAGAAGAGTCTCATTCACCGATTTTAACTCTTTATAGGCGTCAACCAATTCGTTGTGGGCCAGGCACATTTCATCAGACTTAGATTCTAGTGCATCAGTGCGCTCACCCAGATCCCGAACTTCTTGATGGAGAGTTGCAGTGATGGATCGAAAATCCTCCTGTATGGTGGCTCTGAGATCCTGGAGCAGGGTCTGAAGTTGGAGGCCCGAAGCAGGAGCCGAAGCAGAGAGGGTCTGAGATCGAGATTCCCCCTCCTCCGATTGCGCCGATTTCGGGGAGCCGGACTCTCGGGAGGCTTGGGCGCCATCTTGCGGCCTATCTCGGGTCTTTCCCGGGCGCGATATTTCTGCCGTTTTTGGTGTCTTGCTGGGTGCCATCTAGTGCCAAGGGGGTTCCGGAGCCAGTAGGGGTAGTTTGCAGCAAAAACCGCCGCCGTTGTGAGCCGCTGGAGCAAGGAGATCAGCCTGGAAAAACGGAGCTCAGGCTACATGCATCCGCTCAGAATGGCTGCCGGCCACGCCCCTTTCGATATTTTTGTTTTATAGAGACTCTGATACGTGGCTGACTTGGATTTTTTTCTGACATGGTCCTGCCGGAGACATCACGGCCTCCTTTGTTGACACTGGATGACTTTTTTCGCTGAGCTTTTTTTGTTGAATTTTTTTTTTGGCACCATGGGTTGTCTCGAGGGCCGCCATTATGGCCTTCCGAGTGCCCAGGCCTAGTACCTATTGTCCTCTTGGCCACCCGCGTCCCTTTGGCCTCTGGGAATATGCCAAGGAAGGCACATTTCGGGACTTTGCCATTACGCTTCATTTTCCCTCCCCTCCTTTTTTTTTCCCAGCTCTTATCCCCCCCCCCTTCCTTCTAGCTTGGATTCTTTTGGCTGTGCTTTTTTACGTGTTTTGAGTTTTCCTACCTGGATGAGACCCCCCACTTGGGGATGTTTTCACATTGTTGTTCTTAGCTGACTTTCCTTATTAATTGCTGTCTCTCTGATATGTCTTGACCCTGCGCAGCTCACCAATTTTTTGCAGTTTGATACTAAGCTGATGTTCATTGTTTGGCCCTGCGAGGCCATACATTATTTTACGGTGTGAGGTTATGCGGACTTTTTCACCAAATAAAAAAACTTTGAATAAAAAAATAAATAAATGAAATAATAGAAATTAAAATAAATCCCAAAATTAAATCCCTGAAAATTTAGGTCGTTGTTAATCTGGTGCTGGTTGTAAAAGAAATAATTAAGACTAAAACAATTCTTTGTTTATCTCTCGGTACCAGATATATTTCTCTGTCTTTGTGAGTACCAGCAAACGGGTATTTAATTATCCCTCAAGGCCCCCCCCCCAGGCTCTTCATTCACATTTTTATTAAATTTTGCATAAAGCTTCCATTTAGTAACTGGCGTTACATAAAACATTTTGAGGATGACATTGTAGAGACTTTGCTGCAAAAATAGAATTTTCTTCACGCACAATAAGGGATATTTACTAGTATAAATAATATAATAACAATTAAAGTAGGCCACGGGTCGTTATGCGCAAACCTTGGACAATCGTTCCTGATTGTCTTTTTATTACATTAATCTCTGTATCCTAAAGCAGTGGTTCTCAACCTGTGGACCCTCAGGACCCACAATTGTCCTTGGTCATTAAGTCGTGACCCAAAAATAATAGAATTTCTGAAACATTATAATTTATTCCACAAACAACGGGCCATATTACATAGTTGGTGCTAACATAACCAGAGCTATTGTAAACTTAAAACCTCCATAGGCTATAATGGCTCTGGGAAGTTTACAACATCTCTGGTTAAGTTAGCACCAACTATGTAATATGGCCCAACGTGCACAATATTCTACAATGTATGCAATTTAAGCCATTTTGTAAACAGACAGGGATTCTTTCCAAAATGGATAGTGCAGTAATCACAAAACCCCTGTAAGATAAACTAATTGAAATATATGAAATTAATTAGAACTTCTGGGAAAACTGAGGATGCTTCTTGCTCTTAATAAGGCCCCTATTACACTCTTCGCTCAAATGCGCTCACGCAGTGCAATTAATTTTGCGCACGCAAAAAACATTAGCGGGTGCAAATTATCGCGGTAGTACGAACAGAGCGCATTTTTTCTTCCTTCAAGATTTTTCGTGCGCAAATCCGACGCGCAAAGCCATTCGCAAATGAACGTTGCGTGCAGGAATCGGCGGGCAGACTTTTTTTTCACGGGATTCAGCCAATCAGAATTAAGAACCACCATTTTCTAACGTAAGGTTGTTGCGCCTGTCAAAGTCAATCTGCGTATATGTGCTGCAGCAAAAAAAAAATTTGGACAATTTATAAATTTTATTGTTTGGGTATGTGTAGAGTGTGTAACTGTACTGTGCTGTATTTTTGTTTCGTGCTGGTGTATTTCGTTTCGGCCAGGACGATCAAATTTACAGTTACCACCTGCTTTTCAAAGACGTTACGAAATTCGCGCAATGTGTCATTGCGCTAAGATTGTAATACCATCCGCGTACCAGCGCACGAGCACATTTGCGCTGTCAATGTTAAGTATAGGATGCGCGCACGGACTTGCGCTCACGCTGGGTTCGCACAGGCTCAATCGCGGTAGACGATTACGCACATCGTTTGTGCGAACTGCGCAAATGGTTTTGTCCTCGCGCAAATGCGCAGAGAGGCACTGAGAGAAATGGAATAGCTTGGACCAATGGGAAAGCACCATTGGTCCAAGCCATTCAAAAAACACCTCCATGGGAGACTGGCCTCCCATGTATTGATTGGTGCAGGACAGTCGTGTGACTGTCCTCGTCTCGCAGTCAGTGGGTGCGGGGCTGTGCTCGTGGTGTGACTGTTCACTGTGTCGACACCTCCTCCCTTGCGGTGGAGGGAGCAGTGCGCAGCTGCCTGGAGTGGACGACTGAGAGCAGCCGAATCCTGGGGAGCACTGAACCTGAACCTACGTAACACTTGCAATTACAGAGTATCTTACCTGATGCAGCGGCCCCAGGTGGCACCTGGGAACATTCAGTGGTAGCCGCACCACCTGGGACCCGCTGCTGCAGGTAGGATGCATCAGCGGGTCCCAGGCATTAGAAAGGTCTGGGGGCACTTGCCCGCGACCCAGTCAGGCCCTGGTCGCGACCCACTTCTGGGTCACGACCCACCACTTGAGAAACACTGCCCTAAAGTTATTGTGCTTTTGCAGATCTTTCACTTTTTGTAGAATGTGCAAAGAAGTACTAGTGTGGATTATACCCAGCTATTCCAGGTTTCTAATTGTTTATATTACAAATCTAATTTTGAGAGTTACAGTTACAAGTATGACATTAGCCAATTTTGCTTGAAAGGCAAGATCAGGGAGAATGTGGAAAACGTGTGGCAAGTACAGACCTGGAATGACCTCTTGGAAACCTAGGTAATGGCTAGATGGTCTGCATGGGTTTGTATATTTATTTATTTATAAAGTGTTTTACCAGGAAGGATACATTGAGATTTTTCTCATTTTCAAGTATGTCCTGGGTTCAAGAACATTGAAGTGTTACAGTTGTTACAGAAATAAAGTAATACAATGCAAGATATTAAAAAAAACACAAACATACAGATTAACAGAAAATAAATATGTAGGAAATAGTCATTATGTTACATGTTTACAGGTGCATTCGGTATTGAGGTATGTTAATAGGGAGCTCTTGAGTGACTTAAGACTGGGGGAAGATTTGATGGCGCCTGGGAGGTTATTCCATAACTTTGGTGCTCTGTAGGAAATGAGGACCGAGCCACTGTCTTTTTGTATTGTGGTATTGCAAGAAATGTGCTGGTCCTGGATCGGAGGTTATAGGATGAGGGAGCTGCTGGGGGAAGCAGTCTATTCAGATAGGGTGGCAGTTTCCCAGAAAAGCTCTTAAACACCAGGCTGGAAAGGTGAAGGGTGCGTTTAGAGTCCAGCGATGGCCAGTTTAGCTCTTTTAACATGTCACAATGGTGGGTCATGTAGTTACATTGTAGTGCAAAGCGGCAGAATGAGTTATACAATGTAGTAAGTTTCTGAAGGTGTGTTTGCGGGGCAGCTGCATACACTACATCTCCGTAATCAATAGCCGGCATAAGCATTTGTTGTACAATTTGCTTTCTTATCGTGGGGCTCAGGCAGGATTTGTTTCTGTACAGGGTACCTAGTATGGGGTAAAGTTTAGATGAGAGTTTTTCGATGTGGGGGCCAAAGGATAGATTAGGGTCCAACCACATACCTAGATATTTGAGAGAAGTGACTGTGGTCAGCGTGCCATTTGATTTTGTCCCAACACCTAGTTGGGGATTTTGCAATTTATGTAGTTTAGATGCTGTTCCAAAGAGCATTGTTACAGTTTTGTCAGTATTTAAAAAAAGTTTGTTGTGTTTGATCCACTTTTCTACCTCTGTGAATTGTTCTTGCAGCATGGCCTCCAGCTGTGGGAGATTTGGTCTGCTGGTATAGATTACGGTGTCGTCTGCGTACATGTGTACAGTTGAGGCTTTGCAGATGTTAGGCAGATCATTTATGAATATTGTAAATAGCAGGGGGCCGAGTATTGAGCCTTGGGGTACACCGCAAGTGACTGGGAGGGGGAGGGAGGAGCTGTGAGAAATGGACACATATTGCGATCGGTCGGATACATATGATTGAAACCAGGTTAGCGTGTGATCACCAATACCGGAGTTTTTAATTTTTTTTAACAAGATGCCATGGTCTACTGTGTCAAAGGCCTTGGCAAAATCAAGGAAGATGGCTCCAGTTAGGTTTCCTTGTTCCATCCCAGCTTGGATATCATTGCAGACTTTTAAAAGGGTGGTTGTAGCTGAGTGATTTGGACGAAAGCCTGATTGATCCGGGGTTAAGTAGTTCCAATATTGATAATATTCACGTGTGTAGATGCATTTTTCCAAACTTTTTGACATTACAGGGAGCATTGATATCGGACGGTAGTTGGATACCAAAGTACTGTCACAACTTTTATGGATAGGTACCACTCTTGCAGTCTTCCAGAGTTTGGGTATGCATCCAGTCGCCAGTGCTTCATTGATTAGGGTTGCGACAGGATTTGCAATTGCTGGCGCACTGATTTTCAGCAGCATTGCTGGTATTTGATCAGGTCCAGACTGGTATTTAATTTTTTGGTTACGGAGAAGTTTAGTAATGACACTGACAGGCACTGGTCTAAAACTGAATTCCTGTCTGATACAGGGACTTTGCACAGTTGGAGGGGCCTGACCTGCATGCGGCCTTTCTGATTGCATGTCATTTCCTAGCTTGGCAATCAAAGTGGTGGCGCATCCAACAAAATAATCATTAAAGGCATTTGCTACATCTAGGGGGTGTTGCAGGGTTTGGTTGTTTACTTTGACAGCAGCCGGCTGGGAGTGGACGGGGGGTGCTTGTGGTTCTCCAAACTACCAAAGAAAAAATGTTACTTTGATATGGTTTGATATGTTATTGTTTAGATTTTCACTGAAGTAATGGGCTTTAGCCATTTTGTTTGTTTTGTGCATGCATTCCGGCATTTTCGGTATTCGTTGTGATCGTTCATGGAACCAGTACTCTTGAAATTTGACCACAGTGAATCTCTAAGCTGGTAAATTAGTGTAAGATCAGCTGTAACCCATGGGAGATGGGTCCCTTTTACTCGCACTTTACGCAGTGGGGCATTTGAAATCCAGACTTGCAGGAGCTCAGACCGAAAGTATTCAATTGCACAGTCTAGGTCTGGGATTAGGTGTAGTCTGTACCATGGGAGCTGTTTGAGATCACTTAGGAAGGGTTCAAGAATAAATTTCTTGAAAGTCCTGGTGGTTATTACCTTTGGGGGGGATTTCATGGCCTTTATTTTGTGCACGCAGTACACTAGACAATGGTCACTAAAGTTATTAGCGAGAACACCTGCCTGTAACATTGGGGGCTTCCAGCCTCTCCAGTGTGCTTGAAGGCAGCATGTCTGATGCTGCTCGTTGACCAACACCCGGTTTAAATAGAGACAGGCAGGGAGGTGGCTGCATGAGGCGCGGCTTGAGAGGGGGGCGCTGTCTGGTGAAGGTCTTTAAAAACCCACAGTTCCTTCTAAGCAGTGCCAGATCATGGTTATCCATACCTGAGCTCCTTGTACCTGAATTCTCTCGTGATTTAACCTGTTATTGACCTCTGTTTGTTTACTGACTATTCTGCCTTCCGTTGCCCTAGACTATTTTCTTGTACTACGCTTCTGCACTGATATCGACCCGGCTATTCCATTTGACTATTCTATACTCTGTATTCCTGATTCTGGCTCGTCTGACTACCCCTGTGTTGCTAACCTGGTTTCGTATTACGACATTGTCTTTGATTAACCCTTTCTGTCTAGCTAGTATACCTGGCCAAGTCTAAGGACCAGACAGTTAGGGATTCTTCTACGGCTACCCTGTTGGTAGCTTTTGGGCTCTGTGGAGTGTTGGGCTTTAAGGACTGCGTGGTGGGATCCGGGAACTGTGACACTGCCTCCTGTATTCTATCAGGATATGGTAGAGAATCCAGTCCAGCAAGGTATGGTTAGGGCTTTTCATGTTAATGCGAGTGGGGGAGGAGATTAATTGAGTTAGCTGCAAAGTTTTAAACAGTGAGCAGTGTTTATTGTTTTTAGGATTTAGCCAATCTGTATTAAAATAGCCGAGGACCAGCAGTTCACTTTTAATATATGAAAAACAAGTACAGACCAAGAAAAATGTATCCAATCCATATGAATCTGAATGCACATAGGTACATGTGAAGAAACAAGTACACATAAAACATGTGAAATTTGTAGAAAAAGCCGGTGCCCATTTTCTTTGAATCTGCATGGACAAAACAAATTCAAGTAGTCCCTTGTATCTCTCCTTCAGGTACTTGTATTTAACCCTAGATACATAATACAGCTGGCTGGCATTTACTTATTTTCAATAGCAAACTGGAGAATGGTCCCTGGTTTTTCTTGACCCTTGGCATGCTATGACTCGCAACCCACTGCAGACCGCAGCTTGGATTCCTCATTGCTTCACTCGCCCAGATGTGTGCATCTCTTGTGAGTCGCTAGCGCCGGAGAATGTACCTGCCAATACACATTCTAACTCTTTGAGGTCTGGCGAAGGAATGATCAGAGTTCGGCCTCCCTTCCTATGATGCAACATGTTATACTCATGTATAGACTATACATATTGAGCTAGTGTATAATGTTCCTGTTACCTATTTGCTTGCTGTTTACATGGATACTGAGCTTTTCCTAGGGTTCTGACCTTGATTTTTCCTGCCGCCTGCCCTTCATATATTTTACCTGTGTACTGGATTCTGTTACTGCTTGCTGTCTACCATCGACCACTGAACCATTAGATGACTCTGTCAGGATCATTCTTTTTTACCATGATCTATATCACTACCTGGCGTTACGGCTACTAGTTGGGTGGATTGTACAACTCATATCCAATCTGCCCCTTATGCCTGTTTCTATCAGGCTCACTACTCTGCAACGAGGTGCCACCTCAAGACTCCGGTGATGGCCCTTGCCTTTAAAAGAACCAGTTCTTCTTGACTTGTAATACTAATGCTCTTTGTTGTTGGAACCCAAAAAAATCTGGGGAGATTTCTTTCGCACTATAGGGAACTGCAAAGGTATCATAAAATTAAATTACTACAGACTAGCAAGCTCTGGCTATTGGTTTACTCTGAATAAATAAACATGCAAAGGGGCAAAACTTGTATACAAATACCACCACAGTTTCCTGCAGATGTTAATTTGACTGCTCCATCTGCGAATTAATGATAGAACATAAAAGTGCAGTATTTTAATACAACAATAAAAAACAATAAAAAAAACATAAAATATAAAAAACAAACTCACAAACAGTGAGCACGTACTGTAAAAAATGTGCATATAAGCATTTGCCTCAGTGGCTCAAACCTCCCGAACTTTCACATTTCCAGTTTCCAACCACAAACAAGTGGAAGATAACTGGTCCTACGCAATCCAAGATGATAACCAGTGGTAAGTGTTTAAAACTCACCGCGTTTCATGGGATCCTTCTCACTTCATCAGGAGCATAAAATGAAATAGCCTCTCTGAAATAATGGACAACCAGTCCTACCCTTCATGACATAGAAACATAGAAAAATGTCGGCAGATATGAACCTTTCGGCCCATCTAGTCTGCCCAATTACATGGATACTTAACCTGGATTTATCTTTTGTTTAGGATAGCCTTATGCCTATCCCATGCCTGCTTAAATTAAATCACTGTTTTGGCCTCTACCACTTCTACTGGAAGGCTGTTCTATGTATCCACCACCCTCTCAGTAAAATAATGCTTCCTGATGTTACTTTTAAACCTTTGCCCCTCTAATCTAAGACTATGTCCTCTTGTTTTGCTACTTTGTTTCCTTTTACATATACTCCCTTCCTCTACTTTGTGGATTCCCTTTACGTATTTAAATGTTTCTATCTTATCTCCTCTGTCTCGTCTTTTTTCCAAGCTGTACATGTTAAGATCATTAAGCCTTTCCTGGTAACTTTTCTCCTTCAAGCCGTACACCATTTTAGTAGCCCTTCTCTGAACTCTCTCTAAGATATCTATATCCTTCTGGAGATACGGTCTCCAGTACTGCACACAGTACTCCAAGTGAGGTCTCACCAGTGCTCTGTACAGTGGCATGAGCACTTCCCTTTTCCTACTGCTAATACCTCTCCCTACACAACCAAGCATTCTGCTAGCATTTCCTGCTGCTCTATTACATTGACTACTTACCCTTAGATCCTCTGAAATAATGACCCCTAAATCCCTTTCCTCAGATGTTGAGGTTAGGACTGTATCAAATATTCTATATTCAGCCATTGGGTTTTTACGCCCCAGGTGCATTATCTTGCACTTATCCACATTAAAACTCAATTGCCACAGCTCCGATCATTGTTTTAGTTTACCTAAATCATTTGTCATTTGGCTGATCCCTCCAGGAACGTCAACCCTGTTGCAAATCTTTGTGTCATCAGCAAAAAGACATACTTTTCCATTAATACCTTCTGCAATATCACTAATAAAAATATTAAAGAGGATGGGTCCAAGTACTGACCCCTGAGGTACCCCACTGGTAACAAGACCTTGCGCCGAATAACATGACATATAGATTCTGGGAATACTTTTATTTTAGGATTGTAAACTAAACATAGATTGCTTCCATACAACAAACCCTCAATCTCAGACACAAACTATGCAAATCTCTATAGGGATAAATGTGTGTGTGTGGAGGATTCTGCCCACTGCCTCCCAGTTCATTTGTCCATGGACAGTGGTTACATGCAAGCAGTAATGGTTTATTTGTTTCAGATACCAATGGCTGTTGCCTGCTGGATGTAGAATATGAATGAATATTTGTAATCTTCATAATAATAATAAACTATACAACATATAACAGAGCCCCCTTAGTTGAATCTGATTTGATCCACTCTGGTCAAGTATTCACTACAACTGTCCTAATTCACCCCCTCCCTAATGAACATACAAAGACATATTATTTATAATGGGATCAGGGCAATCCCTCGTTATTAGGACATTTACAATGCACAAGGCATTTATATTTTACATCACTGGAACCTAAGTTAGCTGTATATTTAAATATAAAGCTGTCACTGAAAAATGGATAGATGAGTTTTTATTTCAATATGTCTAATGTTAATTATCCATTCAAGTGGCACTTAAAGGATTAAAACTGCATCTCTGCAAAAAGGATATTGGAAACCCATCCTCTTATCTTCATTTAAATGACGCGCTAGGAGTTTGAAATAGCATTGTGTGGGTCCCAGGGGTCTCCAATAAAAGCTATTAGTCATAGCTTCCAATAAATGGTAACTCCTGAGGCTTTCGGACCTGCAGATCCGTGTTGGATGACGCTGTGGTTATACGGATATGCTTGACTGACAGGGATACCAAGCCATAGCCCTTAACCCAGTTCTCAAAATGGTTATTACATCAAATGGGAAATTTTTCATCTCAAGTTCTGTTTTTTTCCCAAGTGTTAAAATTGAATAATTACGAAAGAAAATCGTATAGGTCGGAGACAAAAATAAAAATGAATTGGGGCAAGGATAGGGGTCTTCCAACAGAGTCAGTCTCATAGTCAGCTCATTTTGTAGCTCAGGAAAAAAAAGTACCCACATCAGAAGGCTTAGCTGGCATATTCATTAGAGAGGTGTTTCACATGCCTGGAACATCTGAGGAGATTGTGTTTGGCAGGGGGCCACAATTTGTTATTTTTGGAGATGTATCTTTTTCCTCTCATATCACCCCCAGTCTAATGGAGCCATAGAAAGAATGAACCAATGCATCGAAACATACCTTATGAAGGGCAGGGCGATTGGGTTTCTCTGTTGTGAGGATTGGAATTTGCCCTCAATATCCACGTAAACTGTTCCTCTGGCTTCTCTCCATCCTATGTAATGTATGGAAACCAACCAATAATGCCTCAGCTGATACCAATATACAGGCTGTTGATCGATATGTCCAGTTACAGACACACCTGGACCAAGGTACAAAACAATCTACCCAAAAATATTATGCTGATAAACATTGTAGGATGGGTCCCACGTATGCCCGGGCAAAGGGTTTGGCTAGCTACCCAGAATATTAAATTGCAGATTCCCTGTATGAAGTTTGCTCCAAGGTCTCTACAAGACTTTCACTCGCTACAAGACTTTGAAGATGATCAATGCTGTGAACTTTGCTCTGAACTTACAGCATTCTTTGTGAATACTTTCCATACCTCTGTTCAGAAGCCATTGTCATGTAACTGGTACACTCTGTTATATTGAGACTTTTGTCCAGTCTTGGTCCAGGGTTCTGAAAAGTTTGAGGTTCAGATGATTATTGAAATGTAAATAATTATTTTTTCCTTATTTTTTTCAATTCTAATGCATCACCATTGTTCATTTTTCAATTATAAAGTGAACATTGATGCCTCACTGTGGAGCACTGTGAAACTCTCATATGCAGTACATTACTGTGTATATTACTGTGAGTTTTATTGCTGTGGAGCTCTGTGATAATCATGGATGTGTTTTGGTGGGCATAATTTGAGAATGGTGGCAGCATTTCCTCTTTGGATCCAATGCAACACTATGACATGGTCCAGCCCTAGCTCTATACATTTGCTGAACAATGGCGTGGACCCCCTATCCATTGGCTTCATGCAAGCATACACCATTTTTTCATTGGCTACTCACTGTCTGGTGCTTTATGATGCCTCATGGTGGGAACTCCACCTTTTTCCTAGGATAAATAGCACTGGATATAAATATTACTATAACAATTCTGTAATAATGTAATGGCTCCTGGGCCATCCTCATCCATCAGGCTCTGCTTGAAATGCAGCTTGATGACCAACCTCCAGTTTAATGCCTTTGCTGTGGATGACGTGTCATTCACATTGTCCAGTTTGGTGTTGTGAACGACGTATGGGACAGGACATTCCTTCTACTTACCTTTCCGTCACTCACACAAGAATCCATCTCTTTTCTCCTCCAGGACTGGCCTGTTTGTATTTAGGCAGGTCTAAGGGAATCGCATTGTGATGTCAGTAAATTCACTTAACTCCAGGTAAAGCCCATGATGTTCCTTCAGGAGATGGTTGGAGAATGTAGCCACTAAGACTTCATTATACTGCAGGTGCAGCAATTTGGTAGTCCATCTACGTGGGATATTTGTTTGTGTATATATAACATACAGCAGGGCTCAAAATTTCAAGTCCCAAGCTACTAGCCAAACCTTAAGAGTTACTCACCACTAGTTGCCCCACCTAACCCCATCCTGCCCTGCCTGCCTCTGCAATTCCACTATTCCATATTGAGGCCTGACATACAGTTTGGACCATATATATTTGCACACAGGCACAATTTTAGTTTTTTTCTGGTATTTACCAAAACATATTCAAGCTATAGTTATATAATGAATATGGGCTGAAAGTGCACACTCTCGGTTTTAATTTGAGGGTATGTACATCCAAATTGGAGGAAAGATTTAGGAATTACAGCTCCTAAGAGTAGCCACTCCTCTTTTTTCAAGGGACCAAAAGTAATTGGACAATTGTTTCAAAAGTTGTTTCATGGCCAGGTGTGGGCTACTCGTTCATTATTTCTTCATCAATTAAGCAGGTAAAAGGTCTGGAGTTGCTTCACACAATTCAAAGAAAGGTGAAACTCAGGAGAATGACTGGAGAAGTGAAAATTCTAAGTCAAAATAGCCAAACCAGAAAAATTCTCCCATTTATTTCACTTTCCAAATTGACTATTTGGCCTAGATTGTTCTCTTCTCCTGCCAATTCTCCTGAATTTCACCTTTCTCTGAATAACCCTGTAAGTGTGGTATTTGCATTTGGAATCTATTGTTGTGTACCTACATCATATGTCCAAAGGAGCTGTCCATCCAAGTGAAGCAGGCCATTGTAAGGCTTCAAAAACAACACAAATCCATCAGAGCGATAGCAGCAACATTAGGAGTGGCCAAACCAACAGTTTGGTACATTCTGAGGAAAGAAGAATGCACCGGTGAGCTCAGCAACATAAAAAGGCCTGGACATCCACGGAAAACAACAGTGGTGGATGATTTCAGGATCCTCTCTAAGGCTAGGGTCAGACGAGCGCATTCTGTGCAGACTGTGCGTCCCTGCACAACGGACGTACTTTCTGACCGACGACAAGGTAGTGGCCACACAGTCCGTTTTTGTGACTGATGTTTTTTTTGACTGATGTAGAAGGGAAAATAAATTAATATGAAAAACATTTTGTCCATCAAAATGCTGGTCGTCAAAAATGCAGTCCGTCTGACTTCGTTCCATCACTCACACACACAGCTATGCAGACGTTGCAGATGCAGCGCACTCTGTGCGTCCGTTCTAGTGGATTTACATTCTTGCCTAACCTGCATCCGTTTGCTGCGTCTGTTATGCGTCCGCAGTTCCGTGCGGACGTACTTTGTGTGTGGGGCTCTATTGGTCATAATTATATGCTATAAAACAGACGTACAAATGTGTGGCAAGACGGACGTGATCAGTGCGCTCATCAGACCCAAGCCTTAGGTGAAGAAAACCCATTCACAACATCCAGAAGAGTGCAGGACACTCTCCAAGAGGTGGGCGTATAATTGTCAAAGTCAACAATCACCACTAGGTGCAAACCATTCATAAGCATGAAGAATACAAACGCCAGATTAGACTCTGCCACAAAACATCTTAAAAAGCCAGACCAGTTCTGGAAAAGAATTCTTTGGATGTATGAAACGAAGATTAATCTGTACCAGAAAAACAGGAAGAAAAAGTGTGGAGAAGGCTTGGAACAGCTCAAGATCCAAAGCACACAATGTTATCTATAAAACATGTTGAAGGCAGTGTAATGGCATGGGCATGTATGACTTCCAGTGGCACTGGGTCATTGGGGTTTATTGATGATGTCACAGAAGCAGCAAGATGAATTCAGCAGTGTTTAGAGATATACTGTCAACCCAGATTCAGCAAAGTTGATTGGACGGCGCTTCACAGTACAGAGGGACAATGATCCAAAAAACACTGCAAAAGCAAACCAGGAGTTTTTGAAGGAATAGAAATGGAATATTCTGCAATGGCCGAGTCAAGCATCTGATCTCTCCCAATTGAGCATGCATTTTACTTACTGAAGGCAAAACTAAAGGCAGAAAAACCCACAAACAAAGAACAACTGAAGACAGCTGCAGTTAGAGCCTGGCAAAGCATCAGAAAGGAGGAAACCAAGTCTTTGGTAATGTTCATGGGTTCCATACTTCAGGCAGTCATTGCCAGTAAAGGATTCTCAAAAACATATTAAAAATGAACATTTTATCTATGATTTTATTCATTTGTGCAAATACATTTGAGCCCCTGAAAATGGGGGGGGGGGACTGTGTATAAAAGATGGCTGCAGTTCCTAAAAATTTTACATTACATTTATGTTCAACCCCTTGAATTAAAGCTGAAAGTCTGCACTTCGAATTCATTTGGATTGTTTCGTTTAATTTTATTCTGGTGGCATACGGAGTCAAATGTATGAAAATTGTCCCTGTGTCCAAATATATATGGACCTAACTGTATATACTCACTATCCATTGACTACAGCTATCAAGTTAAACCCCTAAACAAAGCCACTACAGCTCCAACTCATTAAAATTCTTCACACTTAATAAGTCACTTCAGGATAGAAGAAGTGAATTCAGGACACTATGGTGAGTAATTTTATAAACTTTAAACAAAACCACAAGATTACATGTGGTGGCACCTGCGTGCATAGAAAGTGGTGCTAAGTTATATGTTAAAAACAGAAATTTGATTCTGTACAAGTCACTATTAAAAATCAAATACAAAGGTCAATTTCAGTCTTTTTATTTATTTAAAAATTTGATATTTCTTTCTTCTTTTACTTATTGAAGTTTGTTAGAGGGCAAAAGGAATAATACAGACATTTTCTGAAAAATAGGTTGAGAAAAGTGTTGCTATCACCGGAGGTAACAGCTCCAATCGGCAAATAACAGATCACTGAAAGAACATTCAGTAGCCGTCAAAAAACTGATATTTCATAACTGAAAGAACTCAGATACTTTATCAAAAATGGCTAAAAGGAATGCACAACTTCTATGACAAATATTTTAAAACCACACATCCCACAAGTGGGCTTTTTTTTTCAAGCTGATTAAATTACATAAAAACCTGCTTATAGAAGATAAAAGCCCATTTATGGGCTGAAACATTGCTGGTCAGGTTTCTGTAAAATAATGTTTTTTAAGCCAGGACTACCAGAACGTTCCTGTTCTGTCAATCATCTGCCTGGATGGAATGGATGGTTGTAAGATGCTCTGCTGTGACTCCCAGCATGCCACTAGAAGTGAGAAATAACAATTTAATGATAGAGTATTACTAAAAAATGTACTATATACAGTGGCGAGAAAACGTATGTGAACCCTTTGGAATTACGTGGAGTTTTGCATGAATTGGTCATAAAATGTGCTCTGATCTTCATCTAAGTCACAACAATTTGAAAAACACAGTCTCCTTAAAATAATACAACACAAACATATGTTTTCATGTGTTTATTGAACATAACATGTAAACATTCACAGTGGGCTGCAAAGCGCAAGCCTCCATAAGAGGCTCCAGCCTTGCAGCTCTGAGCGCACTAACTGTGCTCAGCGAGGTGGCCAGATGGGCGTAAGAGTGGAAGAAACGTCCACACACACGGACGTTCCTTCCGCTCTGCAAGCTGGTGGTCTGACCCCGGCCTCAATGTGTTTGAATGTATAACAGAGCTGCAAAGCAATAAAACTCTCATCAATGAGTCTCTATAATAAATGATTTTAGAAATCTCTTGGTGGGCTGCTACTTTTACAACAGGTTAAGTTAACACCAACCATGGAATAGGGCCCTTTGTTTTTATTCTAAAGGACATGTTCACATTAATGGCTCAGAGAGGTTGTGAAAATCTGTCTTGATTTCATTTTTATGCTCACATTTGTTTTAAATTGGGTGACGAAAAAATTGGGGTGCCTAAGGCAGTGCCAAGTTTATTTAGACTCTTGTATACTATATGGTACTAGTCAATATTTTTATAATTAAACTATTCTGGGGATTATGTCATAAATTGTAAGTGGCTAGCTCATACACCAATTGTAATTGAAAGGTATTTTAATATGATAGGTAGTGTGAAATCCACCCCCCCCATTATAAGTGTCAAACCCTGCAAGTCTTTTACTTGCATAGGATGTTAGCCTGTGGAATTTAGCCATTTCCTTTGTGTGCAGGAAAGGGTGTGTGAACAGTGTAAGCTAGAAAAGCCATCTCTGAATCAAATGTAGTAATTTTTGTCTCACTGTTGGTTAAACTCTGACGTAGAAATGTATCTGTATGCTGATTGGCTATAAGTTCTTTGAAATCTAATAAAAAGCCTGTCTAAGGAAGGATATTTTAGACAGGACTAACGCTACATTGCTTTGTGGCCGATTTTGTTGTCTCTCGCCATGGTGCAGCGCCGCGCCCTGTTTTCAACTTTGATATATGAGAAGAAACTTGAAAAAGGTTTATTGAAATTTCATAAAATGGTAATTATTATAGGGAGTTTGTTTTTGTTTGCTTTAAATCCAAATTTATCAGTTGTTGTCTGAAGTGGGATTTGCCATTCGAATGTATCCTTACATTTAAATGTATCTTTACATTTGAATGTATCCTTACATTTGCTTGTTCAGATTTTGCGAACTTGCCTCCAGGCTTGGTTTTTGTTTATTTTCCTTGAAGTTAAAGCTATGGTTCCGAGCTTCTTGATTTTTTTTTTGGTGCAAGGTTGGACTCTTTGTCTTGGTTTGTTTTTGTCATTTTATGTATTGTAGTAAAGTCCATGCATGATATGCTGCAGGGTCTCCGTTCCACTCTTCAGGCTGATTTTAAAGAGGCGCTGCAGGAGTTGCGCAGGGACGTTCAAGACTTGGGTGAGCGAACTGATAACCTCGAATCTAAATCTGATGATATTTGTCTGGCTCACAACGATTTAGTGGATAGACACCAGGCCTTGCAAGCGGCCCATGAGGCCTTAGCCACGAAGGTTGCTGACTTAGAGGACCGCTCACGCAGAAACAACGTGCGACTTCAGGGTGTCCCAGAAGCAGTGGTAGTGGCGGATTTACCAGCATATATTTTGGAGGTTTTTCAGATCTTACTCCCCTCAGCTACCCCCCAAGATTTACTCCTGGACCGTGCACATAGATTGCCCAAAGCAAAAAACCTTCCATCTGATATCCCCCGGGACGTTATTGTGAGAATTCACTTTTACCACATTAAAGAAGCTCTAATGGCGGCTGCCCGGAAGAAGCCTGCTCTGCCAGCACCGTATGATGCCCTGCTACTGTTCGCTGATCTCTCGGCGCTGACCCTGGCAAAAAGACGGGAATTTTTACCGATTACAAAGCTCCTTCGGAACCACAAAATGGCTTATAGATGGGGTTTCCCGACCAAATTGCTGGTGTGGAAAGAAGGGAGGCTTCACACCATATCTGAAGTGTCACCGGGCATGCAGCTCCTCCAAGAATGGGGGCTAGTGCAGGAGTACACCCCCCCCACGGGCGGCAACACTGTCCCCAATTAAAGTATCCCCGGAATGGCACAGAGTCAGGCCAAAATGAGCGGCCGGTTTTCATATATTTTTTCTCCTACATGCAGCCTCTGGACTCTCTGGCGATGTTTTCCCCTTTCCATGAGCTGACCACTTTTCTCCAATGCTCAGGAACCGAGCGCCATGTTCCCTTAATGGCTCGACCACTGTTGTTGACTTGTTCGAGTTGTTTGTGTTTCCCTGGGGATCCAGGGATACCCCTCCTTGTGGGAATTTTCTTACCTGGCTCATTGCCTTGCTTTCTTTCACCAAGGCGTCTTACACCCCACTTTACTGCGGGCTCGCAGTGCTATTTTTGCTGTCCTTGTTATTCATGTCTTTTTCTACTAAACATTTTTCTCTCTCTTTTTATTTATTTTTTCTGGACTATCTCATGGTTCACTCATGTGTTTGCGCTGGACTCCTGGAGGTCAGGGCACATGGAGAGAGTATGGCTTGGGGTTTATCATTTCATTATGAGCTTGTTTTGTGGCTTCCTTGATGGGTTCCCCTGAATTGACGATTTTTTCATTGAACGTACGGGGTTTGAACGTCCTATTTAAGCGCCATTGCCTATTTCGAGACCTACACAGACTTAAACCTGCAGTGGTATGTTTGCAGGAGACGCATTTCCGGTCCCAGGATGCTCCACGTCTCTGGTCCAGATGTACCCTGATGCATACCATTCTATGTCTCCCACGAAATCTAGAGGAGTTTCCATCCTTTTTCACAGGGACTGGCTGTTTCAGTGTACATCTCAATACCAAGACAAGGAGGGGAGAATGTTGATTTTGACGGGGTCTCTTAATGGTGCCCCTGTGACGGTTGCTAATTTATATTTTCCAAATGTTAACCAAATGCAATTTATGAAAAAAGCTCATGCACAGGTTCAATCACTTAGCTCCGGAGCTCTGTATGTATGCAGTGATTTTAATATGACCCCCAGCCCGACGGTTGATAGCCAATCCCCTGGAGGTCGCCCCCCCTCTCGGAAGGTGCAATCTCTGGGTAAACGTCTGACAGACTTTCTGCATACTGCAGATTTATATGATGCATGGCGTATATCTCACCCCCAAGTCAGGGATTATACCTATTATTCCCATGTCCACTCTTCGTACAGTAGGATTGATCTATGCCTCATCCATCGCACCCTGATCCCAAACCTTTTAGACGCTAGGATAGGGCCCATAACGTGGTCTGACCATGCTCCTTTAATCCTTTCCTTTCGTGCCACCTTCCCTGCTAGAGGTATGGGCTCGTGGCGGTTGAACGACTCTCTCATCATTGACCGGGCTGGAAAAGATGAGACAGCATGCGTTCTGAAAGAATATTTTTCCTTGAACGCTTCGGAGGAAGTGGCTATTTCGTCTGTATGGCTTGCGCATAAAGCCGTAGTACGAGGTCATTTTATTAGGCAGGGGACTTATAAGAAAAAACAAAGGGATGTTAAAGTAGCAGCTATCTTACAGCAGATCGTTGCCCTAGAATCTCTAAATAAGACTCGGCCAACTCTGAAAGTTGCCTCTGACTTGCTTTCCTTGAGGAAAGAACTGGAACGCCTGAACTTGCAGGTGATGGAACGCTCGTTACGCAAGCTCAATTATGCTTCGTATACCCAGGGGAACAAGTCGGGGAAACTACTGGCATCTAAACTAAGAGCTAAGCGTCTTCACACTAAGATCACACAAGTCGAATGCTCGAGAGGCGGACAGGTGAGGGATCCGACACTGATTGTTTCAGAGTTTGCCCATTACTATGGGTCCTTATATAATCTTGGCTCTGACCCAGCTGTTCCGTCCCCACAAAAAGAGAATATCTCTACTTTTCTAGAGGCGCGCCTGCCGACCCTGTCCTCCTCTCAGCAAGTGGATCTGCTCGCCCCACTTTCGGAAGAGGAGATTAGTAAAGCAATCTGTGCTCTCCCGAAAGGTAAAGCGCCAGGCCCTGATGGATTGACCAACTTGTATTATCAAAAATTTGCCTCGGAACTCACACCTACCCTCACTGGTTTATTCAATCATATTAAACTAACAGGCCAAGTTCCTCCGGAGATGCTTCTGGCTACGGTGATTACTCTCCCTAAACCCGGTAAACCCCCCACACACTGCGTGAATTTCCGTCCCATTTCCCTGCTTAATGTGGATATTAAGCTTTATGCGAAATTACTTGCATCCCGCATTGTGCCTCTGCTTCCTAAATTAATCCACCCAGACCAAACAGGGTTTGTACCGGGGCGACAGACTTGCGACAACACTCGCCGTCTTTTTGACATCATAGACCTAGCAAATAGATCGGGTGACCCAGGGCTTCTACTTTCACTAGATGCAGAAAAAGCCTTTGATCGCATGCATTGGGGTTTTTTGCATCAGGCGTTAGAGGCCTTTCTGTTCCCAGCCCCATTTATTCGGAGCATTATGGCTTTATACTCTGCCCCTTCGGCGAAAGTTATGACCATGGGATTTTTACCCCCGATTTTTCAAATAACCAATGGTACGCGTCAAGGTTGCCCCTTATCTCCCTTAATATTTGTACTAGCCCTGGAGCCTCTAGCATCCCATATAAGATTAAACCCACTGATCTCTGGCTTAACCACCCCTGCGGGAGAACAAAAACTAGCTTTATTCGCAGACGACATACTTCTTTACCTTTCTGACTCGGAGACCTCCCTATCCCCTCTTTTTACTCTGCTAACTAGGTACGGCCAGCTATCATATTATAAGAACAATGTTAGTAAGACTCAAGCCTTTCCCTTGCATATTCCAAATTCGTTACTTCGCACTCTTCAGAATAAATATTCGTTTGACTGGCGCGCGGATTCCATTAAATACCTGGGCGTTTTCCTTTCCAAAAATAGGAGCTCCATAGTCCAACATAACTTTGTCCTAGGGACCTGCGAAGCTTCGAAATTCGATTCGAAATCGAATCGCTGGTCGAATTCGATTCGAATTCGAACTAGCAGCTCGATTCGAAAAAATTTCGAATTTGGAAGATCCCATCCAGCTCACCTGTCACCGCCGGGTTAGGCTCCCTCTGAGTGTGTGTCCGGCGGCAGGAAGCTTGGGCACTCACCTGGGGGAGCCACGTGACCGCGATCTCGCGAGATCGCGGTCACGTGGCTCCCCCAGGCAAGTGCCCAAGCTTCCTGCCGCCGGACGCACGCTCAGAGGGAGCCTAATGCGGCGGCGACAGGTGAGCTGGGGCACATCCATGAGCGAGCTGAGGGCAAATCCATGAGCGAGCTGAGGGCAAATCCATGAGCGAGCTGAGGGCAAATCCATGTTGGGGGCAAATCCATGTTGTGGGCAAATCCATGAGCTGGGGGACAGTGTCCATGAGCTGGGGGACAGTATCCATGAGCTGGGTGACAGTATCCATGAGCTGGGGGACAGTATCCATGAGCTGGGGGGCAGTATCCATGAGCTGGGGGACAGTATCCATGAGCTGGGGGACAGTATCCATGAGCTGGGGGACAGTATCCATGAGCTGGGGGGCAGTATCCATGAGCTGGGGGACAGTATCCATGAGCTGGGGGGCAGTATCCATGAGCTGGGGGGCAGTATCCATGAGCTGGGGGGCATATCCATGAGCGAGCTGAGGGCAAATCCATGAGCGAGCTGAGGGCAAATCCATGTTGGGGGCAAATCCATGAGCTGGGGGACAGTGTCCATGAGCTGGGGGACAGTATCCATGAGCTGGGGGGCAGTATCCATGAGCTGGGGGGCATATCCATGAGCTGGGGGACAGTATCCAAGTATTCGATTCGATATTCGATTCGAGTTCGAACCATTACAGCCGATTCGATTCGTGATTCGATTCGAGCGAAAATTTATGATTCGCAGGGTCCTACTTTGTCCCTCTATTACAGACTATTGAGAAACAAATGCAGTCGTGGCGAACGGTGGAGCTGTCCTGGTTAGGCCGCATGGCATCTTTAAAAATGACAATCCTCCCACAGATTCTTTATTACTTCCGTAACGTTCCAGTTTTTCTCCCTACCTACCTCCTGACAAGAATGCAACGTTTATTGTTTGCCCACATTTGGAAACAAAAACCCCCCAGGATTTCGGCTACTGCTTTGACTGCCTCGACCAAGCTGGGTGGTCTGGGATTTCCTGATCTCTTAAAATATCATAGAGAGTCTCTGCTAGCTCAACTGCTAGCTGCACTACATGCAGTAGAACCCCCACTGTGGTTATCGCGTAGTACTGGCATGCGGGAGGCGCATCTTAAATTGTTATATCGTTGGTACCTTACCCCGTCCAGATTGCGACATTTCTCAAAGGGTTCAGAACTATGCTGGCGCTGTTCGGTGGATAAGGGTTCGCTCCTCCATATTTTTTGGTCATGCCTGAAAATTAGCCCCTATTGGGATGCGATCCGCTGGTTAATCAAATTGTGCACTTCGATAGAGGTTCCCCTAAACCCTGAAACTTACCTGTTACACTTCCTCCCTACTAATATTCAATTGTCCCCTAGAGGGCTGATCTCTGCTATTCTGGGGGTTGCCAAATTAGCCCTAGCTAGTCATTGGCGGTCGTCTTCTGCCCCTACAATCCCTGAAGTATTGACTCGTCTTGATAATATACACATGTATGAAGAAATGTTTGCTGCAGCTCGAGATACTCTCATGTTGCACCATGATACGTGGGATGGCTGGGTGTCATTCAGATCCTCTGGAACTGTGGTATAATGTAAAATGAACCATGTCTTTTCTTTTCTTTCTCCCCTTTCTTTCTTTCTTTCTTTCTTTCTTTCTTTCTTTCCTTCTTCCTCTTCACTGTTAACTTTAGGTAGTTACATAGTATCAAAATTCAAGTACTGTATTTTACTGATTGGTGCTCACCTTCATTTTCATGTTTAATATTCATGCCGACTGGTCCTGCGTGACCCATACTGCCAATTCTATGTTACGTTATGCTTATTACTGGTACTTAATAAAAACCTTTATATTGAAAAGAAAAAAAAAGGAAAAGGAAAAATCGTTTGAGGACCTCACGTGTGTTGTTTGAACTCGCCCGCTGTGTTGAGTATAGTGTATTGTATATGCTGGAAATTGTACTCATAAAAAAAGAGTTGTAGTGTCTCCGTTCTGTGTCTATCTTGTACTTCAATTCTGGTGTTTCTGGGTCGTCCATATCTTGTAATTATGAGAATTTTATTTTAATTGATTAGATTTTAATTTCTTCTTATATAGCAAAATGATTTTTATATCCCATTGAGAGACAGTTTTTTCTTTTTCCTCTTATTTTTTTTATTTTCTTGAGCGCTGCTGCCATTTTTTGCTGCATGTGTTTGCGCGCTGATTCTAAAGGATTTGCAAACTGTTTTTTCTTTCAGATTGCATGTTTGGTTTTGTTTTATTTTTTATTTTGTTTCTTGCCATTGGATTACGTCGGTTTATTTAAATGTTTGTCTTTACTAACTATTAATATATGTGTTTATCTTTGATGTTTTGTATTTCTGAGTTTTGATATTGTGTTTTTTATATGTAATTTATGTATAGGGACTGCTTCTCTTAAAACAGGTTGCTTTGTTTCTATGTGTCTTTACTGCCTTGCCTCATGTTAAAAAAAAAAAAGGAACAGGAAATGGAGACAATAGGGCTTTACCTTTACAGTAAATTTAAAAAATGACTGCTTTTTTTATTCTTAGCTTATGTTTGAAAGATGAACATAGAAAGTCAATACTCTGACAAGGCAGGTTACACGTGAATGTTATAAGTTGATGTATGATATATAAAACAATTAGTGTATCAAGGTGATGGGCTCAATCTGCCATAAATATAATTTATACATTTTCCCAAAAGAGGCGTGGTCGGTTATTTTCCTCTGGTCTTTGTTTGAGTCCAGCACTAAGGGATTGACCACACCTTAATATAGGTTATATGTTTTGCCAAAATGGCTGACTGAGATCATTTACAGTGTTTGTAACTTGTATAATGGAATATATATATGTAGGTTCATGTTTAGTTGTTTGGAATCTAAGAGGATGAAGGTGATATAAAACTGAAGGATTTGAGTGAAAGTTTAAAGGAAAGCGCCTACAGGTTTAGTAGCGCTGTACAAAGGAAATTAGGCAGATTTCAAATGAGAGAAGGTGGGGTTTTTTTGGTTTTATTTTAGTTGACTAAGGGAGATGGAAGGTTGTAGTTTGGTATCTGAGTATTGTTTGATTGTTTCTTTTTCTGCAGTGGTAGCCATATGTCTAGTTTTATTTTTTGCTATCTGATGTTTTGTCTTTTGGTGTGAAGTGCAACAACGTATGACTGTGCCCCCATTGAATATTCTTGGAGGGAATAAAACAGGTTGTAAAATAGCTGCACAAACACCTCACGTTTGAATGTTTGTTTTAACCAATATCCTTAATAATGATTGTAGTTTTAAATGTTTATTAAGAATCTTTTTCTCTGAGTTTCCTGAGAACTTTGTGCTAATTATCGCATCAAGTTTTAAACATGCCCTTCTATACTTTCTTTCCCAGTTTGATATTTTTGTTGTTATGTGTTTTTTTATTTGAATTGAAGAGCATTGTAGAAAAAAATGGTGACCGTTGCAAAAGTAAAAGGAAGTTTTCACATTTTCTCCCAGCCCCTCCATTTTCTCTCTCTCATGACCACTCCTTTTTCTTTGTGTCCAAAAAAAAAAGTGTTGCATTTTTTCCCAAGTTTTTTACTTTAGGTGAAAATTACCCATGCATGCCAACTTTGATCAAGCTAGATGGAAGATTATTGAATACCAATATTGATAAAGCTGTTGGAATTGAACAAAATTTACTCAAACACATTATCATCATTTCACATTGCAATGTTACATCAACCAGATAATAAGGAATTATCAGACACCAGGCAATAAAACATTCTAGTTTATCGACAACTCATCAATAAATCATGCGATTAAAGAAGATCATTGATTTCGAAATAAAACTTAAAACATGTCAGTTTTACAAAACAGTTCTTTTCAACCAATAAGACAGAAGACAAAGAAAGAAGATAATGTATTTTTATATTCTGATGTCGTCTAAGTGATAATTATTTTGTGTCTTTTATTATTTTAGATTTTATTATTTTTGTTGTTTGGTTACAATCAATATTGTTCAAATTCCCTGACACATTTAGGATTATTGAAGATCACATCCAATTAAAATTAGAGTTAATTAATGTATTTAGGAACATATAATTTAATGCATTTGCATAAATACGTTTCATGACATATATAGTGGTAAATGGAAAGTTTTAATTCGGTAAAATTAATGCTGTTTTTATTTTTTTGAATTCATTTGAGGATTGGTGTGTTTTATAAACACCAGGTTTGTTTCAAAACACCGAACAAGACTGAATAGGATAGTAATTAAATATTTTTTTTGATATTTAAAATGGGTGGAATATGCACTTCGGCTATTTCCCTTTTGAGCCAAAGTTGCGTATATATATTTTTCTCTAACATATTTTTCTCTAACAATGAGTCAGAAGTAGTATAATTTTTTTTATTGCGTGAGGCTGATAGATAATAAATTTTAAAATTTCCCCGCGAAGCCTGTGTCTTTTCGTGTGTAAATTAACATTTTTATTGTTTTCGTGCACTTGTGAGTGACAATGAATGTATATGATTAGCGGGGTATACATATTTTATTTTATTTTTTATTTTCTTTATTGTTGCTAAAACCGTATCACATCATCAAGAAACCTGACAGTCACAATGACTGCATATGGAACGAATCATGGACATTTTGTGTCAAGGTCAAAGGTCACAGGTAATAAGCAACCAGCGCAAAGAGACAGCTTGTTCAGGAGTCCCTATGGTGGGAGCTCTGATGACATTCAATGATTATGCGTCTCAAGCTGGGATGTTGAAAAAAAGACCACACCTTGATCTCGCACTGTGGACTACGGTATTAGATTATGGAATATTTTTTTTTATTTAATCCCCTAGATAAGTGTGAGAAAGGATTTGATTTGTGAAAATGAGAATGTATTTCTTGAGTGTGTGTGTGAATGCAGGTGTGTATGCGTTTTGTGGAGTGAAGCTGAACATAGGAAAACACACAGATATAGATCTGACTCATGTTGATTTATTAGATAAATGAACTTTTACATTCAAGTTATTATACTTTTCTTGTTCGGTGAATTATATTTTGGGAAATGGGAATAAATAGTTATTTAATGTCTAGATTAGGTATTTTTGCCTACGCTCCAAGTGTGGTTCGCTGGAAGAGTGAATCTAGATAGATAAATGGATTTTATGCTCATAAGGGCATCCTTGGGGAATCCTTTTCGTATATCGTACAGGTATTAGGCGAGGATACTATGGCCCCAGGTATAATTAGTTTAATTGTCTAGTTTGTTTCATCCCTTTTTGTGATCACGATTGTATATGTGATCAATGAGACGATTGAAAGGTATTTTAATATGATGGGTAGTGTGAAATCCACACCCCCCCATTAGAAGTGTCAAACCCTGCAAGTCTTTTACTTGCATAGGATGTTAGCCTGTGGAATTTAGCCATTTCCTTTGTGTGCAGGAAAGGGTGTGTGAACAGTGTAAGCTAGAAAAAGCCATCTCTGAATCAAATGTAGAAATTTTTGTCTCACTGTTGGTTAAACTCTGACGTAGAAATGTATCTGTATGCTGATTGGCTATAAGTTCTTTGAAATCTAATAAAAAGCCTGTCTAAGGAAGGATATTTTAGACAGGACTAACGCTACATTGCTTTGTGGCCGATTTTGTTGTCTCTCGCCATGGTGCAGCGCCACGCCCTGTTTTCAACTTTGATATATGAGAAGAAACTTGAAAAAGGTTTATTGAAATTTCATAAAATGGTAATTATTATAGGGAGTTTGTTTTTGTTTGCTTTAAATCCAAATTTATCAGTAATTTTCTATCAATTGCTGACATTTAAAAGATGGGGGTCTGCAGGGTGAATGATACTCTTTCCATTTCCCTTTCCCCATGGGGAATTGTCAATGAAATCACTGTAAACTCACATTTCAGTTTCTGTTTAGATTGTGGAGGTAGATAAACAACTGGCCCATCTGCCTCTTCAGCATGAGAAGCCAAAACTACAATTCTGACAGGGGCACTGGCTGAACACATGCCTGGTTTAGCCTCACAGCATAATCCTGATAAAAACCGTGTCAGGGATGTACTGTTCTGATTGTGCAGGTTGTGCACAGGACGTCCATAAGTGAAGCCCCAATATCCTGTGACCCGTCACTAATCAGGGTTGTGCGATGTAAGCTCAGCTCTCAGAGTCCTTGCGAACCAATGGGCAAACATAGGACTTATCCATCAATTGCAGTTGTTGCAACCACAATAGACTTCAGCGATCCAGAGAGGAAACTTTTCCACAGAAGAAATTCAATGAAACATCACCTGCCATTGTTTGAACTTCCCTCTCTGGATCGCCAAGGTTTATCGTGATTGCATGGGCTTGGAACCTTCTTAGAGCATTGATAAAGGAGGAGCTATCCATGACTTCGATGTGGACGGCTCTAATGCTGAGACACGTGAAAAGGACGGCCCAACGTTTGCTATCAGGTTGACCACCTCTGGTCCGTCGGGTAGACACGGACCACGTGCTGAAGACGTCTACTCCTACATTGGTAAAAGGTGGTTCGGTTGGCAATATTTTGGTCTCCTTGACTATCGTTGACAAGATGGTAGCTCGGACCGCTGGTTTCTCATCCGCAGTGATTAATTCGCTGAGTGCTTGAGGTTGGAAGTCAGCATCTTGATCTGGATTTATAAGGTCATGGTGTCCTAGTAGCGTTGAGGTGTCTTGACGGGTCAAGAACTCAGGGTCCTTTAGCCAGGTTGACTCTGTCAACTTGGATGCAGGGATGGACCGTGTAGCATGATCCGCAGGGTTCTGGTCTGTTGGCACATGTCGCCACTGTTCAGGCTCTGAGGTTTTTCTTATTTTGTCTACTCTGTTGCTTACGTATACATAAAAGTGCCTGCTTTGGTTGTGGATGTAGCCCAGCACCACCTATGTTCTTGTAGAAGGTGGTGGTTTGCAGCTCAAGGTCTATAGTATTTTTATCAGGTCAGCGAGCTCCATGGCCAGTAAAGCGCCGCAGAGTTCTAACCTTGGTATGGTGTGACCTTGTTGTGGTGCTAGCTTCGTCTTTCCCATGACGAAACCAATGTGAATGTCGTTCTCCCTGCCGTAGACCCTGATGTATCCTACAGCTGCTATTGCCTTAGTCAATGTATCTGAAAAGACGTACAGCTCTTTTTTCATTGCAGCTGTGGGTGAAAAGGGAACGTATGTGTGCTGAACACTAACATTTTGGAGAGGTCTCAGGACGGCACGCCATTTCTCCAATTCTTGCTTCTGGTCTGGTGGAAGTGGCTCATCCCGATCTTTGATGTTTTGGGAGAGCGTACCTAGAAGGAGCCTCTCGGTTTGTTACAGAAGCGGCAAACCCTAGATGGTCGAACAGGCTAAAGAGATGAGAGAGCTTGATCATGGTTGCTTGGCAGGCACTGCCTGGGTATGTGAAAGGGTAATGGGGCTACCCACCTCCCAGTGGCGTCCTGTTGGAGCTTTTAATCTCTGAGCTGCTAGGTCATTATCTTCTTTGCTGGTCTGGAACACTGTTGCTCCTACAACGGGCTTGTTTATTGTCGTGAAGTGTTTGTGACACTGTTTCAAGTGGAATGCTCTCCCATTACTGAGAATGGAGGTTGCGAAGACGTTGACCTGGATTGGGGCCTGCAACCGATCGACGCACACCGTTCCTAAGATGGCCCATCCGAGTGCAGACTTACGGGCAAACGGAGAACCTGCTGGGCCTATAACTTGATCATATTGAAGGAAAGCTTCGGAGGCATCCAATCGCAACAAGAGCAGGATTTCAGCTTCGGGGTCTAGGGCAGGAAAGAGGCTAGCCATGTGTTTCAGGTGAGATATATTGCTTGCTACCTCTGGTGTTGCAATCTGATTGCGATTATCTGGCAAAGCGTCCTATTCTAGCAATGGTGGCCGTTTGAGTTTTGTACTTCCATCTAACGATTCTATGCAGAACCCAGTGACTTTCCTCCCCGCCGTGCACTGAGAACCAGTGCACATTGATATCATGAATGGTGTGTCTTCAGTTTGGACGTTAAAGATATCAAAGAATGCTGACCTGGCTAACGAGTGATTGCGTTGTCCGTCCAGCATCACGTACTGCTTCACAGCTTCTTCAGGGCATCCGACTGGTTAGACTTTGGTTAGGTAGATCTCGTGGCATAAGCGGGGGACTGCTGAGCCACCACATATTGTCGTGCAGCTGATAGTCGCGGTTACCTCTGGGTGCGCTTTGGTATCGTCCTGAGACTCCTTAGTCGAAGGAGGGGTAGGAACGGTCCATTGTGTTGACTCAGAGTCTGGATGCAGTGCACCTGGGTGTCTGTCACTTCTGCATAAGTGACATTGCACCTTAGCTGTGCAAGATTTGGCCATGTGCTCTGTAGACTCACAACACTTGTAGCAAACTCTGTACTCCCTGAGTAAAGCTTTCCTTTCCTCTAAGGGCTTCTTTACAAAGTCTCTGCACTTGTTCAGAGGGTGCGGGGACTTGGAGTGGACAGAAAGATTATTTATTCGTTCCTAGGGTTTCAGGTGGCGTTCCCTTCGATGGATGCTCATCTGACTTTCTTGTGGGTGAAGTAGCGACCTGTGTTTTGTGCACAGACACAAAGGTCCTTTCCCTTGCAGTTTGTGTTGTTCTCTTGGTGAAGTCGGAGTTATAGTTGGTCTTTCTGGTGGTGGGGAACTCTGTTTCTCTGAAGCTCCGGTTTCGAGGGTCGTTACACCGCTTCGTTTGGTAGGCCACAAATTCTTGAAGTGCGGCGAAGACAGCAGAATGCTTGGTTGTGTAGGGAGAGGTATTAGCAGTAGGAAAAGGGAAGTGCTCATGCCACTGTACAGAGCACTGGTGAGACCTCACTTGGAGTACTGTGTGCAGTACTGGAGACCGTATCTCCAGAAGGATATAGACATCTTAGAGAGAGTACAGAGAAGGGCTACTAAAATGGTGTACGGCTTGAAGGAGAAAAGTTACCAGGAAAGGCTTAATGATCTTAACATGTACAGCTTGGAAAAAAGACGAGACAGAGGAGATATGATAGAAACATTTAAATACGTAAAGGGAATCCACAAGGTAGAGGAATGGAGTATATTTAAAAGGAAACAAAATAGCAAAACAAGAGGACATAGTCTTAGATTAGAGGGGCAAAGGTTTAAAAGTAACATCAGAAAGCATTATTTTACTGAGAGGGTGGTGGATACATGGAACAGTCTTCCAGTAGAAGTGGTAGAGGCCAAAACAGTAATTGAATTTAAGCAAGCATGGGATAGGCATAAGGCTATCCTAAACAAAAGATAAATCCAGGTAAAGTATCCATGTAATTGGGCAGACTAGATGGGCCGAAAGGTTCTTATCTGCCGACAGACATTTTTCTATGTTTCTATGAAGAAAGGGTCTCTGTCTAGGTTTTGCTCTCTAAAGTCATCTGATAGTTCAATCCATTTTTCGATTAAGTGTGTTGGTAATTTTCTAACGATAAGTCTCTGTGTTCTGTGCTGGTCAAGACATGTCAGTCCCGTTCGGTTAGGATTTTCTTTGGCTGCCCACAACTGCGTAAGAAGGATAGAGAAGTCTCATTTCCTTTCAGGTTCATTCATGCGGATGACCGGGAAATCATTGACATGATCTAACAGCGAGGATTCCGTCAACATGGATGCACCATACCGTTGATCGAGCACTTCCCAAGCTTGTTTAAGGGCAATGACCGGGTCACCAAGATGAGATGAATAGATATCTTTCACTACTCATGTAGATTCTGGTCCTAGCCAAGCCATCAGATGTATGATCTCGTCGATAGGCTGTTGTAACAGATCTCTGTGCCCGGACAGGGTCACATCTGCCAAATGCCGCTTCCTCACTGGACACACAGTTTCGTCTCATGACTCTCATACCTTTCTCTAGTACCTTAGCCACAACTTAAGACCCGGTGCATGTAGAGAGCCTGGCTAGCACCCCCAGAAATAAGCCAAAGCTGTAGACCTGGAGCCTTTCCTTGGCACAGCGGGCAGAAGATTCCTGGTACCCCAAATCATGAGCCGTGACTTCAAGCTTGGTCAGAATAGAACTGTTTTAATCAAATTGACAAGCAACGATTTTTATGGGGGCAGACAGAAGTCATTTACATATAAACAATCACAGCTTCTTCTAGGAGGACCTAATCACAAGTAGGCTTGTGCACCGATTTCTTTTTCGGTTCGATTCGTTCGGATGTTTAAACTTTTCGATTCGGCTCGTTTCGGCCGATTTCTGTTCAGATTCGGTTCGGCTCGACTCGACTCGTTTTTCGTGTACATTTTTTTTCAGAATATCGACCATTTTTCGTATTTTCGTGTCACTTTGCTCGTTTTTTGTATCGACTTTTCGTGATTTCGGAAATTTTCGTTTTTTCGGAACGTCTGTTCTCCTCGTTTCAAAGCTGTCTAACTCTATTCGTTTTGATGTAAACTACTATGGTTTACTTTTTTATACTTTATATATTTTTTTATAATAAATTTTTGGTTTGTTTTTCGGATCTGATAATTCATTCTGTCGATACGATAATTCTGGCGATTCTATCGTGTTTTTTTTTAATTAAATAAAGATCCTTTTTTTCTTATGAATATACATTTCACAACTTTATTTAATCACATTAAAAAATGGTATGAAAGCCAAGGAACAAAAAAAAATGAACAAAACGATTTAAAAAACGCTAAACTGACCCGAATGGTCTGACTTTAAAAATAAAAACCAGAACAAAAAGGTTTTAAAACAGAAAAATAGTTGATCAAAATGATCTGAAACGAAAAAAAAAAAAAAAGATTTAAAACAGACAAAAAAAAATTAACCCTTTCGCTGCTGAGGCATTTCACGGCTTCCCTTCACGCCTGTGTGCGGCACTGCGGTCTGCTGCTGAGCTAATTTTTAACAGTTTCGCTCCTCTTGTTTAAACGCATTTTCTGAAGCCTTATTTTATAATATGACCCAGACATGTTATATATCGTTCTTTCCGGCAGACTCGGCAGATGATTCATAATATATCATTATCATATGTATGCGTCATGTCCTGTCTGTATATTATAACAAAAAATGCAATAAAATTAGAATTTTCAATGTTTGTTTTACAAGGTGTAAAGTATTTTTTTCACATTTTAACATGCGAGTGTTTGCGGTTATATTTTATGAGTTGCGTTTGTTAAAAAAAATTGAAAAGGGGACTGGTTATATTTTTTTGGGTGAAAATTACACTATTTTTAACAAACGCACCCCATACAAAAATCCTTAGTGCAGCATCATTGTTCACATTATAATTGAAATGGGAACAATATTGCTGCATTAACAAAACAAAACAAAAAACCTGTTTATAAAAAATTAAAATATAATTTTTTTTTTTAACATTGTCATGTTTGGTATTGTTGGAAAGGCCATGCTCTAGTCGATCCAAAGATACCAAACATTAACCAACCGATAGCTGCCGCAGATCGGGAGATAGGGGTTCCAATGAACCCCCTATCTCCACCATTGGTCGCAGTTAGGGGTTAACTCTAGAACTGACGTCATTGTGACGAGGTCTTGGGACTGTCGGCAGCTGCCGTTCCCCCACGCTGTTGTCTTCCTGCAAAGATGTGACCATGTTGGCGGGCAGCATCTTAGCGGGCAGCGGTGGGAGAGAGAGAGCTCATAGCTGGGAGGAGGTGTTGCGTGAAGCTGCAAACAGGGACAAATAAACTAGACCTGAGCCACACTGAGGATCTTTGGGTTGTGTCGGAGAAGACTTCACGCAGTGCTGCCATCAATATTTTTTGATAAATTCTTGGTTATACAATGAATGTGACTGTGGACAAAAATCCGTGTTGTTGTGACATCGCCTAAGCTTAACAAAACCAGGCCACGTCAGTAATCAAATCTCAAGGCAGTACAATAAGGTTGTGCTAGTGTGTGACATTTTTTGGCCAGGCAGGAAGTGTAGAATGTGCACAGTCACATTCATGGCCACAAATATGTTGACAAATTTATGACAAAGGGTCCATAGAAATGTCAATACATTTATGTACATATAATTTTAACAGTGTGGAAAAGAAACCAAGCAATACATATTAACTTATTAAGTAAGGAAAAGCAACGCACACAAACAGGAAAATATAGAAAAAATAGAAAATTTATTTACAACATGGGGAAGGGAAGGGAACATGCCAAGGATGGCAAACTGCCCAACAATTACTGGCATTTGAGGAGATGTTGGAGCTGGTCCGCATCTTTGATTACAAAGATTATGACTGCCGTAAGGGCCCTTACGGCAGGAAGAATAACACCCGCAAGGATCGTATCCTTGACAAGCTACGCACCACCATCCTGGAGCTGTTCGGGAAGGACCGGACGAAGGACCATCTCCGAAAACGCTGGTCCGACCTCAAGGCATGCGAGCAGGAGCAGCTGAGGCACATTCCGGTTACATTCGGGAGGAGGCTGCCACTGGTCTCACTGCCGCTCCAGGATGTCAGCGGCATTGCTTATGTGCTCCCGCAGATCCTGGAGCAGTTACTGGATGGCGTCGATGGTCGTAACAGCCAGGCGTAGCTTGCCGATCGCCTCCAAATTTATCCTGACACTGGAGGACGTGTCCGGTCTGGCTTCTCCTTCTATATATCCAATAAATGAAAGAAGGAAAATACAGTAAGTAAAGCAGGTTTCTATTTTTGACTGAAACTCTTGAAAAAATATAACAGTAGTATATACCAGTGCTGGTGGCCTCCTCCTGCTCCTCTTGTGCTATACATAAAAAAATTAAATTAAAATACAGTAAACAAAAAATGTTTCTGTTTTTGACCAAAAGTCGTTGCAAAATAAAACAGTATATACCAGCGCTGGTGGTCGCCCGTGGCTCCTCCAACACTGGGCAGATGCTTCCTTTGCCTTCCTGTCTTCTGCCAAATCCAAAAAATAACACGTAAATAATGCAGACTGGAAAAAATGGTATATCTATACAATATATTGCCGAAAGTATTGCGACACCCCTCCACTACCCCACTACCAGCTTGACACACCACTACTCCCATCTCATAGGTCTAAAGTCACAAAATATTTATTTATTTCCTCTGCACATATATTACCGTTCAATTATATATTTTTTTCAGAAGTAAACATTACGTTTATTCAATAAAAACTATTATTTGTGTTGTGTGCATACAAAACGCATTGTGGTGACTGCTTTTATTTATTTTATAGATGGCCTCAGCCTCAGTTTCACTTTCAGTTTCTGCTAATAAAACTGGATATTGCAGAAGCAACAGAAATCCGCCATTTTGTTTTGAAATTTGCATCTAAAGCGTTCAATAATGACACTGCTGCAGCAAACTGAATTGCTGCGCTGCAACAATTCAGCAGCTGCTGAGGACGTATTGAACGCGGCTCTGTTTGGATGCACTCTCAGAACAACTACATGTCCCATCCTACCACTTAGCAGAGACGCAGAGATTTTTGTTGATGCGCAGGTGGGAACCAATATTGGGCAAGCTGCGGGTCTTCTCGTATGCATCACTCAATCACAACAACCCCCCCCCAGCACACTACAGTACACACAGTGCCAAAAGAAATCCAGCATTGTAATTTCATCTACATACATCAAATGTCACAATTTTCACGAATACGTAAAATCACAAAAAGGAAGAGCTATGGCAAAAATGCATGTATGACGAGTCGTGAAAACGCAGAGCTATACACAATCACATTGCATGAAAAAAGGACTAGATAAATCAAGGTATTTCTGTGCACATTAGCACATGCTGTCAGGATCCCCATCGCTGACCACGCCAGGATCACATTCCTTGCTCAGGCAGCACATGTAAAGTGCTGCCCCCGTTCCAATCCAGCAAGGAGAGGGGTTAAACAGTAAAAGCACAAGCACCACACACACCACACCCTCTGTTTGCAAATAAAGAGACACTCCCACCTTTCTAGCATGGCTTCGCATTGCAAGTCTATCCTGCAAACATAGCTGAACTATTGTTAAAGACTTACTGTGTATCAGACCCCTGCTTGCTTCAACGACTATCCCGCTGTACCAGTCCCTCGACCTAGGATCGCCTGCTAACAATTCTCCTGGATAACCCCCATTGTACCACGCCTCGGATCACATAACATCAGCCTAACCAAGGTACCTTCAGAGCATCCCTGCATCCTGGGCTTAGACTCCCTGAACCTGCGGTGCCACCCCGGTGCCATTCCTGACAAAATGCGAAGCCCTACAACTAAGCCCGCGGGGATACTGCAAGCCCTGGACCGTATGGACTATCAGCTGTGTGGGGTGTTGGAGGAATTATGGGAACTGAAGGACTCCCTCAAAAACTGCAATAATAAGGTGTGTGTTCCTCCTGTGAAAAAGGTCAAAGGCCCACTAACTCCTGAGGAGCGATTCAGAAGACAGACCCAGAATCTCTGCTGGTACTGTGCCTCTCCAAATCACTGGGTCTCTGAATGCCCAGAAAGGCCCATCAGACAGCAAATCCCGGTGGCAAGCCCTTCCAGGGAACCCCAGCCCATGTTGACACCAGAAGGGCTCCTGCTCCCAAGGCGGAACCCCAGCCCAAGCGTGGAACTAGAGGGGCTCCTGCTTCCAAGGCAGAACCCCAGCCCAAGCATGTAACTAGAAGGGCTCCTGCTCCCAAGGTGGAACCCCAGCCCAAGAATGGAACTAGAGGGGCTCATGCTCCCAAGGCTAAACCCTGGCCCAAGCATGAGAACAGAAGTAATCCGGTTCCCAAAGCTGAATCCTGGTCCAAGTCTAGACCCAGAGGAGATCTGCCCTCTTTACTTGCTAAACCTGGCAGCATAGAATTTCAAGCTGCCAGATGTAGAGAGGAGGAAGACCCTGTCACCCCTGTGGAAATGGAGGTAACCACAGAGAGCGACCTGGAAACCCCCATGGACATCGCCAGCACCATACCCTGGGCGGTGACACCTACAACCTCCAGACCTTGTATCATGACGTGCGTTCCTTCCACCCCGGAACCTGCATGCATGAAAACTACTGCTTCAACCACAGGTGCTCCAAATCCAGGTCCTCCCAGTCATATATATGCCTCTAATGGAACCAGGGTTTGCAGAGAGGACCTAAAAGTATTTGAAGAAGCATTAATGATGAGGAAAGCTGCAAAACAAATCGTGGACTCTATTCACATATTGACTGCAACTCCCATCACCCTTGCAGATCGTTGCATCTCCTCCCCTACTCCAGTCCTCGGACAGTCTGCAAGAAGAGAGCCAGCTATGCCCACTTCTGCCAGGAAGTACCACATGCCATGGGAAGACCTACCACCGCCTTCACCGTGTCTCTCTCGACAGGACTCAGAGTCTGACGGCGAGTGGGAGTCCCTGGAGTCAGACAGTGAGGGGTTGGCAGCCCAAGACCTTCTGTGCCTTCCAACGAATCCGCTACAGACAGCACGGTGCTCCCGAGGGTCTCCTTGTGGCTATGCCAGGTATATTAGCACTACCGCTTCATATCCTGCTACCTACCCAAGCTGTACCACTCCTTTCAAACATACAGAGTACACTGTTGCTTCCAATGGTTTTGTGGTCGAAAAAGCCAACATTGACACCTATGAGAGGACATTGGTGAATAAAAGAAAGATCAAGTCTCCAAGGATCTCTGCTGACCCCAGCCGGGCTGACATGGAGAAAGATCAACTCCTTGACCTTGTACTACCAGACGCGATCACCAGAAGCGCCATATATACCACGGTGAACACCCCGCTGCATCAAGATTCTCTGGATCCCTATGTTGCTCCCACAGACAATGCTGGCCTGGCTCCTTTCATGATAACTGAGGAAGCTGATGAACCCCAGTGCACTTCCCTGCAGCCTGATGAACCCATGTGCGCTTCCCTGCAGCCTGTGGAATCCATGTGCGCTTCCCTGCAGCCTGTGGAATCCATGTGTGCTTGCCTGCAGCCTGTGGAATCCATGTGCGCTTCCCTGCAGCCTGAGGAATCCATGTGCGCTTCCCTGCAGCCTGGTGAATCCAAGTGTGCTTCCCTGCAGCTTGAGGAATCCAAGTGCGCTGCCCAGCCGCTTGAGGAATCCAAATCCATGCCTGCTTTGCCGAATGAAGAGGTACATGTCAAACCCACTTCAATGCTAGCTTGTGTGGTTTTTGACAAGGCCCCAGAAATATCAGTGCTTACTTCTACTGTTGTTACCCTGGCAAGCCAGGTTGATTCCCTCTCCGACATCCTACAGAATCTCCAGAAAAACCCCGCTTTCCTGCTGAAACAACTGGCTAAAATAAGCGCCACTGCCGAAATGCCACCATCTGCTGCAGTTGTACCACCTACCTTTGATCATCCTCAGAGACGGGGCTTGACTTTATTGATTTAAATGGTGAGTCACCGCTGCAGACTGCACAGAGTGACCAAGAAGGGGCAGTCCTAGGGACTACCCTCACCACGTCTATGACATCCAGCAAAGAGGAAGAGATACCCATCATGGAGGAGATTGGTCCAAGTGTGGCTCCGGTTCCTTCCTTGTGTGCAACCATCCTGGCCAAATCCTCCAAATCAAGGGCAAGGAGGCGTCAGAGAAAGAATCATCTCCAAGCTAATGCTGCCCCCTGTGCCCAGAATTCTGCCTGCTGCGGGGCGATCCTCCTCGCTTCCGACACCTACCAGAGTGGTCCTATACCTTGTGATGCACAGTCCAGAAACTCTACTAAAGATCAAGATTCTTATTGTGTGCAGGGAATATTTTCCTATGTGTCTCCTGCAGCTGAACCCAGCCTACAAGCATATCTGGGCCGCACGGGGTTCGGCCTTGAGGGAGGGGCTATGTCAGGATCCCCATCGCTGACCACCCCAGGATCACATTCCTTGCTCAGGCAGCACATGTAAAGTGCTGCCCCGTTCCAATCCAGCAAGGAGAGGGGTTAAACAGTAAAAGCACAAGCACCACACACACCACACCCTCCTGCTTGCAAATAAAGAGACACTCCCACCTTTCTACCATGGCTTCGCATTGCAAGTCTATCCTGCAAACATAGCTGAACTATTATTAAAGACTTACTGTGTATCAGACCCCTGCTTGCTTCAACGACTATCCCGCTGTACCAGTCCCTCGACCTAGGATCGCCTGCTAACAATTCTCCTGGATAACCCCCATTGTACCACGCCTCGCATCACATAACATCAGCCTAACCAAGGTACCTTCAGAGCATCCCTGCATCCTGGGCTTAGACTCCCTGAACCTGCGGTGCCACCCCGGTGCCATTCCTGACACATGCAAGCACATTATTATTATTATTATACAGGATTTATATAGCGCCAACAGTTTGCGCAGCGCTTTACAATATAACATGACACTTACGTTTGGCTATGACACACCGGATGTGCCTCAGCTGCTCCTGCTCACGCGTCTTGAGGTCGGACCAGCGTTTTTGGAGCTGGTCCTTCGTCCGGTCTTTCCCAAATAATTCCGCGATGGTGGTGCGTAGCTTATCTAGGATACGGTTCTTGCGCGCGTTATTCTTTCTGCCGTAAGGGCCCTTACGGCAGTCATAATCTTTAAGATCAAAGATGCGGACCAGCTCCAGCATCTCGTCAAATGCCATGTTGCTGGCCCGCTTCTTCCTGGGTGTCTCTGGGGTGGAAGCAGATGAGGAGGTGTCCGAATGGGACTCTCTGTCTCTTCCTTTAGCCATGATAAATAATTTCTATATTTTTTGGCAATTGTCAAAACTCTCTACAAAAATGGCTCAATAAAGTTACGACATCCGCGCGCGCATGCGCGACCCGCGGACGAATCGGATCCGACTACGAATTTTCGTATCGACAGAATACGGATCATTGGAAACAAAAAAAACAAGTGATATAACCGGTAATAGTTAAATATACGATGTCCAGAATTACCGAAATGGAACCGAAATCACGAATGGAACCGAAATCATAAATAGAGCGAAAATAAATTTTGATTTGACACATTTCAAGTCCATTCGAAAATTCCGAAAATATTTCGTTTCGGCTCGGAAAACTTTTCGGATCTGCCGTTTTCGGATCTAAAAATTTTCGGAAAATCGGCCGCATCCGAAAACACGAATCAGGAAATTTCGTGAAAATTCCAAAATTCCGAAACCCAAAACGCACATCCCTAGTGGAGAGAGACGGAGAGATGCGATGACGAAATTCCTCCTCCAAGTCCATCCCAACTACAAAAAAAAAACAAAAGCATGGAGCTGCGCTGCCTCTATGAAACAACCCCCGGCAGCCTACCAGTCCGACCGTGTGCTGCAGCTCAGGCTCTCATGGGGGAACAACTGGAGCTTGTTCTCAGTCTAGCCGGCAATATTTTCTCGGGGGGGGGCAATTGCCCCGTTGCCCCCCCCTGGATCCGCCCCTGCAGCAAACCAAATCTCCCGCAGCTGGAGGCTGTGCTGCAAGAACAATTCACAGAGGTAGAAAAGTGGATCAAACACAACAAACTTTTTTTAAATACTGACAAAACTGTAACAATGCTCTTTGGACCAAAACCTAAACTACACAAATTGCAAAATCCCCATCTATGTGTTGGGACAAAATCAAATGGCACGCTGACCACAGTCACTTCTCTCAAATATCTAGGTATGTGGTTAGACCCAAATCTATCCTTTGGCCCCCACATTGAAAAACTCTCATCTAAACTTTACCCCAAACTAGGTGCCCTATACAGAAACAAATCCTGCCTGAGCCCCGCGGTAAGAAAGCAGATTGTACAACAAATGCTTATACCAGCTATTGATTACGGAGATGTAGTGTATGCAGCTGCCCCGCAAACACACCTTCAGAAACTTACTACATTGTATAACTCCTTCTGCCGCTTTGCATTACAATGTAACTACATGACCCACCATTGTGACATGTTAAAAGAGCTAAACTGGCCATCGCTGGAGTCTAAACGCACCCTTCACCTCTCCAGCCTGGTGTCTAAGAGCATTTCTGGGAAGCGGCCACCCTACCTGAATAGACTGCTTCCCCCAGCAGCTCCCTCATCCTATAACCTCCGATCCAGGACCAGCACCTTACTTGCAATACCACAATACAAAAAGACAGCGGCTCGGTCCTCATTTTCCTACAGAGCACCACAATTATGGAATAACCTCCCAGACACCATCAAATCTTCCCCCAGTCTTAAGTCACTCAAGAGCTCCTTACTAACATACCTCAATACAGAATGCACCTGTAAACATGTAACCTAGTGACTATATTTCCTACATAGTTATTTTCTGTTAATCTGTATATTTGTGTTGTTTTTTTAATATCTTGCATTGTATTACTTTGTATTTCTGTAACTGTAACACTTCAATGTTCTTGAACCCAGGACATACTTAAAAACGAGAGAAATCTCAATGTATCCTTCCTGGTAAAATCCTTTATAAATAAATAAATAAATAAATTACTTCTACCTCTCAAGCTCCATTGCCTCAGGGTCCTCTTGGACTCCAATCTATCCTTTACTCCTCACATTCAGCCTCTAACCAAATCTTGCTACTTCCACCTAAAAAACATTGCACGCATCCATCCCTTTCTTAATCCAGACTCTACTAAAATGCTCATCCAAGCTCTTCTTATCACCCTCCTTGACTACTTCTCTTTGGCCTTAAGAGATCCCAGATTCTGCCGCTGCAGTCTGTAATGAACAACTGTGCCAGACTCATACACCTCACCTCTCTGTCAATCTCTACACTGGCTCCTGTTTCCTTTAGAATCCAATTCATTATATTGGTCGAATACAAAGCTCTCCGTAAACCGCGCCCCTGCCTACATCTCCTCCCTTATTAGCAGGTACATCCCATCCCCACCAATTTGCTCGGCCAATGATCTGATGCTATCAGTTCCTCGTACCCACACCCCCCAACTTTCGCCTTCAGAACTTCTCCCGAGCTGCACCTTTTCTATGGAACTCTCTTCCCCGCAACATCAGACACTCCCCGTCTCTCCAGTCCTTCAAGAAGTCTCTGAAAACGCATTACTTTAGAGAAGCCTATCAGCTCACTCCATGATCCCCCACTGCACATTTCCTGCTCCATCTTCCCATTCAGTCCTCATGCACCCCGCTACTTCAAATACCCTATTCGCCCCTCTCCTCTTAGATTGTGAGCTCTTCAGCAGGATCCTCCCTCCTTCTGTTCCGTATGTGTAACATATATGTATATTTATTATTCTGTTTCTCCCATTGTACAGCGCTAAGGAACTTGTTGACGCTTTATAAATACTTAGAACTGTAACTAATTCAACTAAGGCAACGGATTTTGCCTCGTCTTTTGATTTGAGCGCAGAGAAAAAAAACGTTTCCGATTTTTAACATTTTTTTCTTTTTTTGCCTCAAAACAAAAATTTTAATAGTAATTTTGGCATGTTTCTTTTTTTTGTTGGGGGGGTAGGGGCACTCTGCATTTCTGTGCCTACAGGCTCCTGAGGTGCAGATCCGGCCCTGCGTCTACCGCAGGTGAACCTGCGCGAGCTTACTGTACTTTGCGCGTCCTATACTTAACATTGTGAGCGCAATTGCTTTTGTGCACTGTTACACGGATGGTATTACAATCTATGCGCAGTTTGTAACGCACAGCCTTTGCGCGTATAATTTTAGCAACTCCTGAAAGCTGGTGTTAAGGGCAAATCTGACGGACCTGGCCGAAACCAAATACACCAGTGCAAAAAAAATAAAAAATACAGCAAAGTATAGTTACACATTCCAAACCAATAAATTTGAGAAGTTGTGCATGTTTTTTTTTTGATACAGCATATATGCGCAGATTGACTTTGACAGGCGCAAAAAGTTAACGTGAGACAATTAAGGTTCTTAATTCTGATTGGCTGAATCACGTGAAAAAAACAGTCCGCACACTGATTTCTGCGCGCAACGTTACTGCGCGCGCGTTTTTGCGTGGCTGTTTTACACACATTATTTTTTGACGGATGAAAAAGTGCGCGAGGATTGTAATACCAGCGTTGATTTACGCGCGTTAACGTTTGACGCTTCGCCCAAAAATTCACGCATTTACCGTGCATTTTTGCGTGAAGAATGTAATAGGGCCCAATATTTTTAGTTTTGTTTTCTTTTAGATTTTACATGGTCATGTTTGGCATAAATGCAAATGTCAGACTCTGACCTGTCCAATAACACCTCACTTGACCTTGTGAGCTGTAAAGATCAGAGATGCAGGGGTCCGAAGTCCCCCCCAGTGCTCTTCACTGTAGTGCGGCGGTTTAGGTCTTTGATGTAACAATTCGTAATAACGGATTGTGCCATCACCTCCACACTTGTTGGTGACATGAGATATGTGGTGGTGAGTTACTGCAGTATCATTGTTCACTTTATAATTGAAAAGTGAAAAATGTTTCTGTGTTAGACAGAATAAAATAAAGAAATATTTATTATTTATTGTTACATAAAACCTGGTCATGTTTGATATCATTGGGAAGGCCGTGCTCTGGCTTTTCCAGTGATACCTCAAATTACCCTGTAGCTGCTATGGAGTTGGAGATACAGGGGTCCAGATGCCAGTCAATGCAGACATAGTTAACCTTTTTCTGGGCCTATTCTGGAGCATGGGCCTGGAGCTGCTGCCCCATAAGCCCCTATGTTAATCCGGCCCTGTACGCCACTGACCTACACCCTCATTGGTTTAGCATCCCAGCACAATGAGAGCGACGTTTCTGCTACACTGAACCTTTAATTTCATACCTGGGATGATTACACAAAATCACCTGCTATACCTTACAAGCAATGTGGTTGTTGAGGTTTGTTTTCCAGACAAGGGAATCTTTTCTTCTGGATCTTTGATGGTAAATTTACGGCACTGCTATGATTAGAGAGGTAAAACTGTCTATAATGCGAGATCTCATAAATTTGGCTCTTGTAGTAATATCGAAGCTGGTAACCATTTCAAGACGCCCATTGACATGACACCGGAAATATAGAGAATCGTGATGCAGCTGGTAGTAGCTGCCATTCGTGAAGGGTAGCGCCGAAAGCTATTACTACGTAGAATGTCCATTCAATCCTTGCAATTTCTGTATTTAGATATGGTGAACAGTAGGTGGCGACATTGCTGAAGAATTAGAAATGCCAATTTAAAGGGACACTACCACCTACACACGCTGTAACCAGATTACTTGTGCATTACAAACAAAACCACCTTATAAAAACACATGTTGCTGTTTTTTTCTTTTTTTTGAAGTAATTGCATGTAAAAAGGAAAAAAAATAGTTTTTTTAACTCCCGATTCAATTTTGTGTTTTCTTTCCCTTGATGCAACATTTTACCAAAATCTTATGGTGAGTTTTCTTTGTGGCCGTTCTTAATCTCATGCAGTATTTAACAGTTAAGGCTAGGGTCAGACTAACGCATTTTTCACGTTGTCCGTGAAAATGTGCGTTCGAAGAATGGACGTATTTTTTCACGGAATACGCAATAGCGGTCATACTATGCGCAGTTTCATCCGTGATTTTGTACGGATCATCAATAAAACACTTCTTGCATCTGGACGTTATGTTAGCCGGACATTAGCAGCGTCTGATGTCTCCAATTCACACACACACGCCGCTAGCGGACGCAGCGCACTCTGTACGTCAGTACTAGTGGTTTAACGTTCTCGAAAAAATGCGTTCATTTTCCACTTGCGTTGCGCAGCCGGACTTTTGTGCGACCGTACTTCGTATATTGGCCGTCATTGCCCGGCATCTGCTGCTAGTGCGGCCGTGATTAAGTGCGCCAGAACGCGCGTTCGCACTGCCTCAGTCTGACCCTAGCCTAATGAGGTGGAGGAGGGAATGTTTAGATAAGGCTGTTGTCCTGCCTCTGCTTCCCAAGATAAGAGATGTCAGGGAGCTTAAAATACTTCTAATCTACCCCTTGGTGAGGTCCTTTGAATACATCCCACATGATACAGATTTGAGTCAGTGATTGACCCATAGAATTCATTATATGGCCATTGCCACATAGTAAGGAGCAAGTGATGGGGTGGGGGGCAGTTTACAACACAAAAGTGAGAAAATCCATATGAGCAATTTTCCCCTTACCATCTCCCTGTCACCGATGCTACTCCAACCCAGCCATGCTATGATTTATTGTGAGGGGTTACATAAAGATATTGAGTGATTTTGACTTAAAAGTCAGTATTCAGTCACTGAATATTGTCTCATTCAGAGGAGGACAAGCTTGGTTGTATTAGCTTTTTCTCCAATAGAGAAGTGCAAATTCACATCTACAATACAATATATAGGAGGCGCGAATTTACAGTAAGTTCACGCACCAACTGAGACAAACAGGGTTATTCAAAGAGATCCGAATTTCTGGCGAAAGGTGTAACGAACAGTGAAATTCAGGGTACGGTTACCTTTCTCGGCCATTCGGCTATCCAAAGAGCAGGCAGTTCGCCAAATGTTGGCGAATTGCCTGCACATACGGTGCCTGTTCGGTGCCTGTTCGAGGGCAGTGAAATCCCCATAGAGAAGCAATGCTTCGGCTATTCAGAGAACAAAAACCAGCAGTGAAAAGTTGCCGAATTGCCCTGCTGTTCGGTGGTTTCATTTGACAGGTTTATTCAGGCGAATCCCATAGGCTTCAATGTTAAAAATATTCCCGTTTTACTTCAATATCTAATAAACCGTTGATTATAATATTCTGCATTAAAAAGTCGCTTTATTTATAGATTCTTTAGGATCTTTGCATTTTTCTGGACTAGATCAAGTAAGGCTTACTTTGAAAACCACTAGCATGCCCTTTAATAATATTCTACAACTGTGCTATAGAAATACTAACATAATAGCTGGGGATGCTTGTTCTACCCGGCCTAGAACTTTGATTTGTGATCGCAAAATGAATGTAAAAACTCTGGGCTAGATTCCAAGTCAGGTGTAACCTTAGAGACACTCTTCACCAGGGGGTCATCATCAACCTTTGCCTTCCAGATGTTTTAGAACTACATTTCCCATGAGGAGCTGCCAACTTAATGAATAGCTGAGCATCATGGAAGATGTAGTTCAAAATCATCTGTGGGGCCAAGATTGCTGACCCATTGCTCTGAGCTCCCTGCTCCTTCTCCTTCCTCCAGAGCTCTAGTGCAGGGACTTCGCACTGAGCTCTAGTTTCAGGGTTTGGGAACTTTGGGAAATAAACCCCACTAATGGCTCTCAATGTTCAACAATTAGCTGCAACTGGATTGGCTGCATAATCCAGTCTTCCTGCAGTCATGTGACACTCTGGGGATGGCATGGCAGCAGGGTGGAATGGAGTTTCTAAATTTGCAGCTCCTCTGGTTAAGTTTACCCATGAGTCAAATCTTACAAAAATAAGTGCAGGACCTCTTTAAGATTTCTAAACCGCAATTAAACTTTGACATGTTGCACTTAAGTCCCCAGCTCTCAAGCAAATTTGATATCAATGTTAAACATAAATATAGGCTGGGTTTTATGTAATTCGTGTAATAATTCTAATAAACATCATCTATTTTTGGTGAATTCACATGGACAGCTAGTAAAAGATTCTCAGTGTGTGGGCCTAAAAGGGAACTCCGTTCCTTGTGATAAAATAGTGGGGGAACTGTGTCCCCAAGTGTTCCTGCTCAACTGGACCACTGAGTTTACCACCGATTTGTAATTCAGCCATCATATGTATAAAGAAAATCCCTTAATAGCGACATGACATTAATAAGCAACTACAATAATCTCACGCGCAGCCCCCACTCTCTGGAACGCTCTCCCTCGTACTGTCAGACTTTCCCCTAACTTCTCTTCCTTCAAACGCTCCCTTAAAACATTCCTATTTAGGGAAGCCTACCACCCAACTCACTGACGCAACCATCAATCACTCTCACCTTACAGTCCTCTCCTCCTGTTTCCAACCCCAACCCTCCCAGATTGTGAGTTCCTACGGGAATAGGGCCCTCATCTCCTCCTGTACTGTTTGTCAAATGTTGTTCAATGTATTGTAACCCTGTCTATACTGTGCTTATTGTACAGCGCTGCGGAATATGCTGGCGCTTTATAAATAAAGAATAATAATATACTGTATATACACAATGAAATAAGTAGAGCATTGCAGGGTACAACATCTTTTCATTTGACATATATATAAAAACATAAGACACTCTCTTCAATTCAGAATCATTCGGATTAATCTGCCAAAACATACTTATGTGTGTATAGAGAAAAATATCAATTAATCCACCACAGCCCAGATTACAGAGAGAGAAATCATCTCATATGAACACACAGACCCTGTTGGATGGAATGTTATGTGTCACAGTATGTGGAATGTTTGTAAACAGTACAAGCTGTAATAAGACACACTGATACCTGCCTGGATTCAAAGTAACAATGTGATGCAGATTGTGTGTGAGAGCTGTGCAGTGTGGGGAGATAGGGAGAGCACCTTTCCCCTCCCCCACAGCCCAGCCTGCTGCCGCCGAGCACATTGTGCGTTTTGGTCTCAGGAGGCGTTTGCAGACGCTCCCCAGCAGCACAGCAGGCACCAGGCATCGTCCCTCCATCACAGCTCTGCCCTGTCCAACGGAGCTCCCCCGACTCTGCCCTGCAGTGCTCCCCCCTCACCCGGAGTGTGACATGCGGCTTCAGGGCCAGCTCTGGGTTTACCATCACAGGCAGCTGAGGGCACACAGAGGGGAGGACTCAGCCTGAAGCATCCCTGCAAACTTTGCACACCCGTTTCTTGCCGGAGCTATTGCTGGACACTGCTTGATTGAGCATTTGGGGGGAACCCGCCATGCTCTCCTAGAGGATGCTACCAGGACCCCTTCCCTGGCCGGAGAGAGCCCCATCGCAGGAGGTCAGAGCCCCATCGCAGGAGGTCAGAGCCCCATCGCAGGAGGTCAGAGCCCCATCGCAGGAGGTCAGAGCCCTGCACTAAGTTACAGCAAGCCCTGGAGGGGTTGTGTTACCACTGGGAGAAGGGGCATCTGCTGGGATTTAACGGTGACTGGTGAACCCCCTGAGAGCAGGATCTCCCCTAACCATGGAAGGTGAGGGGCTTGGTACCAGTGTGGAGAGCAGCATCAAGGAGACAGATCGCCAGCTCAGACTCAGGCTGTGTGTCCTCAATGAGATCCTCAACACAGAGAGAGACTATGTGGGGACCCTCCACTTCCTCCAGTCGGTGAGTCCTGCATGGGTGTCACATGTCTCCTATGTCCATGTGCAGACAGCTCCCTGGGGGGGGGGGGGTATTCAAGGTAGAGGAAAATGAGTGCAAGCTTCTAGATCCAGTGAGATCAGTTGCTGAAAGGTAACATGTGGTCAGAATCAGATGGACAGGGGGTGCAGGAGGTCTGAAGGGGTCAGATGGGGTCTGCTGTGAATGTGATTAGACCAAATCTATGAACAATATCTGTAATATTTGCACTTCAGCCCTTTTCTCTGTGTATAAGCAGTGAGGCAGTGCACCTTTCTGAAATCAGCAGCCATTAGTTTAGTTTAGGTTTTTTGATTAAACTTTTTTCTTCAGGGCTGACACACTTTATTGTTGTTACAGTAATGGGGGGGGGGGTAGCAGAGCAGCCTGTGGGGTTTTGATTATTGCAGGTGAGCCATTTAATTACTTACATGTGTTCAGTGTAGCCAATCAGACTTGTCTGCTAAATACTTCTTGCTTTGGATACAGGGGGCTCTTAATATAAACCCCCCCCCCTCTCACTCATTCACACTTGATTTTTCTAGGGTGGAAACCAGAACCATGTCCACTCTATACAGTACATCTATACAGTACATCCAGATGCCTCCTGGTTAATTTCTGTTTATATAGAGTTGAGAATATTTGTGCATTATTTTGTCTTTTATTAAAGGGCTGCTAACCTGCTTTTTAAGGTTCCTGCTGACCCATCAATTGCAAGTGGATTTAAAATGCTTTTAAAGGAATAGTCTGTCCATCAAGCGTGTCAAGGGCTTAACCCTTTCAAGACCAGTTATGCCCTGGGCTGTCACTGCAAGTAACCTCCCAAACTTTTGCAGAGAAGGGGTTGACGCTCAACAGGGTACAGTCCAACTGAGGTCCAGTTTGTCCAAAAGATATTTTCCTTCTGCAGGAGAGGTTTGCTTTTGTCCTCCCATCTCTAATTTTTGACAAACCACCTGGTTGTTGTAGAACAGTGTTTCCCAAACCTGTCCTCAGGACCCTCCGCCTGCCAGGTTTGCCAGATATCTGAAGCGCAGCATAGGTGATATGATTTGGTGCTCAGTGATTGCAGGATTCAGTCTGCTTTTCCCCAAGGTGATCTGCAAAATCTGGCCTGGTTGAGGGTCCCGAAGACAGGTTTGGGAAACACTGTTGTAGAACCACAAAACCCTTGATGCTTCGCTTGCTCTAAAGTTGGCGGGGGGGGGGTGTATCTACCCTGTAGGTATCTGTGTTGTGAGATTCCATATGAGAAAGGTCGGTGCTTTTTACAAATATCCATTTCTGTGTATATGCAGAATTACAAAGATGATGCGACTGCATGGAACGGATGCCCAGGTGGGGTTTGTTGGATTCATGGCTAATTTGACTTTAGGGCTGTCCCATAACCATGCATTTGGTCCTAAGATATACAGGTTATCATGAGAAAGTGCTTATTGTAACAAGGTTTGTATGGATTTTAGGGGGTGTATTCACTAAACTGGATAATTGAATCAAGTAGTTGTTCTTTCTTTGGAAAATGTAATCTCCAGCTTGTATACAGTTACAAGTTGTACAAAACTTGCCTTTTCTGTATCCAAAACCCTATTAATAATTGGAGAAAAATGGGATTGTAGAAACAATTCCAGCTCCCAGGTTTGACTTGCTTCTCAGAGAGGTTTCTGGAGTTGCAATCCACCATGACCGGGTAATTATGTGTCTATCCAAATATAAAGGCGGATATAGTCCACTTGAACCAGCGTGCAACAATCTCCTCTGCAGAGGTGATGGCTAATTTGAGATGCAGGTAGGGTGCCAGAGGCTGGCATTCTCTGGGCATTTACTGCTGGGTTTGCTTTCTGGCAGCGCCAGGCTAATTTAAATTCAGCTTCCATTCAGTTCCAGTGTTTACTGGCTAGAATAGATTGCCCCCCCCCCCCACCGCAGAGCATGGAGGGGAGAGGGCAGCTAGGATACAATCAGAACAGACCATTAATACTGTCCTACACTGATGGTTAAGGCTAATGTCAGACGACTGCAGTGCGTGCGTGCATAACGGACGGACGTACTGACGGAAAATACTGTAGACACCACACGGTCCGTTTTTTTTAAACTTTTTTACAGATGTAGAAAAAAAAAGGGAAATCTGGGAAATAAAATGACAGGTACAGTCAGCCAGACAAAAAAAACTTCTGAGCGTCAACGTGATGGACGTCGCAAATGTGCTGCATCTGACGTCGTGTCATCACGCACACAGGCTGCTACGTGGGCGCGGCGCACTCTTGGAGTCCGTCGTAGCGCTATTACGTCGAGGGCTGAATGGCGTCAGATGCCACCTGCATGGTGTGCGCGCACTTCGGTGCGCGCCTCTATTGATCACAAATCAATGGTACGACGGACGTTAAACTGTGCGGCGACACAGACGTGATGACTGCTTTCGTCTGATGCTAGCCTAAGCAGGCGCCTTTATTATTTTCTCATGGTCAGACCTTCACAGTTTATTTATAAAGTATTTTACCAGGAAGGATACATTGAGATTTCTCTCGTTTTCAAGTATGTTCTGGGTTCAAGAACATTGAAATGTTACAGTTCCAGGGTTTGCGACACTATAGGGCAGGGGTAGCGACCTCCGGATGATTTGGAACTACATATCACACCGTGTTCAGCCATACGTTAGTATGGATGAGTGCATCATGGGAAATGTAGTTCCAAAACATTTGGTGGGCAAGGTTTGCTGACCCCTGTCCTAGGGCAATGTAGAGAACTTTAAGGCTGGGGTCAGACGAATGCCGTGTGAACGCGCGTGCAGCCGCACTTTATCACGGCCGTAGTAGCAGCAAATGATAGCCAAAATACTAAGTACGGCCGCACAAAAGTTCGGCCGGGCAACGCAAGCTGCAAACGAACACCTTTTTTCGAGAACGTGAAACCACTAGTACTGACGTACAGAGTGCGCTGCCTCCGCTAGCGGCGTGATTTAGGTGATGTCAGACGCTGCTAATGTCCGGCCAACATAACGTCCAGACACAGAAAGTGTTTTATTGATGATCCGTACAAAATCACGGACGGAAATGCGCATCGTATGACCGCTATCGCGTATTCCGTGGAAAAATACGTCCATTAGTTTGAACGGACGACGCGTAAAATGCGTTTGTCTGACCCTAGCCTAAGTAACATGTGGATAAAGATCGACTCTCGTTCATACGATGCGCAATGTCGGCTGTATTTTGTGATGGAGCTATAAAAAACAAATGGACGTGATGTAGGCCAGACATGTTCAGCGTCTGACGTCTCCTAATCACGCACACACGCCGCTATGCGCAATCTGTGCGTCAGTACTAGCAGTTCCACGTTCTCGAAAAAATTTGTTCATTTGCCGCTTGCGTTGCGCGGCCGAACTTTCGTGCGGCCGTACTTTGTATATTGGCCGTCATTTGCTACTACGGCCGTAATAAAGTGCGGTTCAACGCACGTTCGCACTGCGTTCGTCTGACCCCAGCCTAAGCCATCTCGGTATATCTGAATTTTTGATAAATTTTCCAACCCATCTGGGCCATTTAATTTACTACAAAAACAAAGCGTTTTATATACACCAGAACATTTCTACCAACATTTGTTATGGTTTAGAGCAGGATTCAGCAGCCTTGACCCTTCAGGTGTTTTTAAACTGCACCTCCCATGATGCTCAGGTATTCTATAGATTGGCTGATCCTCATTGGAAATGTAGTTCCAAAACCTCTGGAGGGCTGCGGTTGGTGACCTCTGGTTTGGAGACTCATTGCTGGGAGTTTCATAGCTTTGCAGCTCTGTTACACAGCCGCACACCACAAATATACAGAAAATCCTCCAAACCAGGGATGTGAAACGCTAGTCTCCCAGATGTGTATCGCCTGTAATTCCCAGAATTCATAGAATGTACAACATGGCCTTGGAATCATGGGAGTTGTAGTTCAGAAAAAATATATAGCAATGGTAGACACCAGCTACCTAATCATACTTTATTTGGTGTACATAAACAAAAAACAACCGACCGTATAAAAACATATCACCCAGAGGATGATGATTGACCAAACCGTGGATAGGTAACCAATTGCTTGTCATACGTAGTATAAGACCAATATTGAGAAAATTGGCAAATAGCAATTAGATTACCTGAATGCGATATGGAGCATGTGATGCAATATTCCAAAGGGCACAACGTGATGGTTTTACTCAAATGTTGTACACAGCAATAATTGGAGACAATTGAACGGCGCGGGTTCCCACAGATTGGCACAATGGCAGCTACGCCCTCATTGATAGGGGCAAAATCACAAAATTTAAGAGTGGGTAACCAAAACCCAAACAGCCGTCCAGCTATAAATCTATTCTCCTATACTACAATTGCAAGTGCAGCAATAATAAGCCAGCCCATTATGAAGTGTGAAGATTGCAACAATCTTATGTTCAAATAGACCATGCCAATGTCACATTAATCATAATTGGAGTGATGACCACTGCGCCCTCATTGATGGGGGCGAATAGCAGTGATACACGGTTGGTAATGGGAACATACAACTGTTAAAACACCTTACTTCTCGACATGTTTCGCCAGCTAAACAACTGCGGCTTTTTCAAGAGCTGAGACGCCGCTGGCTTCTCCTCCTTAAATAGTTGCAACCAGATTGGTAGTATTTAATTGACCCTTGTGAGTGAATGGTAGTATTTAATTGACCCTTGTGAGTGAATGGTAGTATTTAATTGACCCTTGTGAGTGAATGGTAGTATTTAATTGACCCTTGTGAGTGAATGGTAGTATTTAATTGACCCTTGACACAACATTCACTCACAAGGGTCAATTAAATACTACCATTCACTCACAAGGGTCAATTAAATACTACCAACACAGTTGTAGTTCAGAAACATTGGGGGGGGGCTGGAATTTGACAGCCATGCCCTCAGGTCTATGACGATATAATTTTGCAGTTTGCCTCTTCGTTAGTCCCATTGTAATTCCAAACCCTGCAGCTGCATCTGGATAGAGATTTCGTTTTAATCAAAGCTCTTTAGAGGGGTCAGCACCCCTGGCCCGCCACATGTTTTGGAACTACATTTCCCTTAAGCCTCTACCAAGCTAATGAGGAGCTGCGCATCAATGGGATGTAGTTCCAAAACATCTGGAGGGTCAAGGTTGCTGACCACTACTCTAAAAGCAAAGAAAAAAGTCCAAGGTGAGTGACCGCTTAGTTTTCTTGACTTTTTATCATTATTAGTCACTTGCCATTCTGAGTTTGCTTGGAATTTTGAGCTCGACACTGATAAATTATACCGGAGAATTTGCAGAAGAGTGATTTCCATTCATGTTTCTGAGGAGTTCCTGAGGTCTTGGCCACATCCTCCCTATATGAATTAGGCGTGCACCCAAGCCGTCTCTTCTTTAAGGTGGGGCTGGGTGTCGTCCCCCCCCCCGTCTATCTTTATGCGATATCTTCCATTGCAGTAATGTATAAGCTCAATGAGATATATTGCTTATTGGCAATAAATATAGGCTGTGATTCTTATGATTAACCCACCAAAGTGCGGTGTTTTGTCCACCTTTTCTAGCATACCATCCAAAGCTCACCAGGGACACATAGCACGATGTGTTAATTGGCGAGGTGTTTTTATATATTTGTTTTGTTTATCAAGGTGAAATTCCAATGCCCAGTTCTTCATTGGACCCTGTAGAAAATGCGTAGCATAGATGGACAACAGTACAATTCATACATGTGAAAGTTCATTAATAAATTAAAACAATATAAATATATAATTATTTTTTTACATGAAATCCAGTCTCCATGTTATTTTCTACCTGGGTGACTCCAAAAGACTATGCAACTTAACTATAAACCCCTTTATCTGCTTTAACACGGATATGTCAGTTATAGTGCAGATGACTATATGGCGTACAGTTGTGTTCAAAATTATTCAACCCCCAATGCTGTAAAGGGTTTTAGGGAATTTAGTGTACATTTGTAATTGTATTCAGAATGAAATCCTACAAGGACTTTTTAAAGAACCATATGCAACTAAAATGACATCAATTGGTTTTGTAATACAGTAGTAAATGTTTCTTTTGTGAATTCTTCATTGACACAATTATTCAACCCCTTAAAGACTACCACTCTGAAGAACAGAGGTTCATTCAAGTGTTTTCAATCAGGTATTGAAAACACTTATGGATGTCACGGAGCAGCAATAAAGCATAATAAGCACCAATTAGGCAGCTTTAAAATGACTGTGATACTCAGCTCCTTCTAGACATTTACTGGTGTGGCTACAAACATGGTGAAGTCAAGAGAATGGTCCAGGAAGACAAGAGAAGAGGTGATTACTCTTCAGGAAGGGCAATGGCTATAAGAAGATTGCAAAGATGCTAAACATACCAAGAGAGACCATAGGAAGCATCATTCGCAAATTCAAGGCAAAGGGCACTGTTGAAACGCTACCTGGTCGTGGCAGAAAGAAGATGCTGACTTCGACTGCTGTGCGCTACCTGAAGCGTAGAGTGGAGAAAAGTCCCCGTGTGACTGCTGAGGAACTGAGAAAAGATTTGTCAGATGTGGGTACTGAAGCTTCAGCTCCGACAATACGGCGCACACTGTGTAATGAAGGCCTCCATGCCAGAACTCCCAGGCGCACCCCCTTGCTGTCTCCAAAGAATAAGAAGAGTCGGCTGCAGTATGCCAAAAGTCATGTGGACAAACCACAGACGTTTTGGGATAGTGTTCTGTGGACTGATGAAACAAAATTAGAACTGTTTGGGCCCATGGATCAACGCTATGTTTGGAGGAGGAAGAACAAGGCCTATGAAGAAAAGAACACCTTGCCTACTGTGAAGCATGGCGGGGGGTCAATCATGCGTTGGGGCTGTTTTGCTTCTGCAGGTACAGGGAAGCTTCAGCGTGTGCAAGGTACCATGAATTCTCTTCAGTACCAGGAGATATTGAATGACAATGTGATGCAGTCTGTCACAAACCTGAGGCTTGGGAGACGTTGGACCTTTCAACAGGACAATGATCCCAAGCATACCTCCATGTCCACTAGAGCATGGTTGCCGATTAAAGGCTGGAACATTTTGGAATGGCCATCGCAGTCACCTGACTTAAATCCGATTGAGAACCTCTGGTGGGACTTAAAGAAAGCAGTTGCACTGCGCAAGCCTAAGAATGTGACTGAACTGGAGGCTTTTGCCCATGATGAATGGGCGAAGATACCCGTAGATCGCTGCAAGACACTTGTGTCAAGCTATGCTTCATGTTTAAAAGCTGTTAGTACTTATAACTGTAAAAGGATGTTGTACTAAGATTGAATGTCACTTGGAGGTTGAATAAAACTGATAATGATGTGAGCACAGAAAAGACATTTGTGGTTATTTCATTATAAATGTTATGTTATATTTGTCTGACCTACACGTGCCTCTTTGATTTGATTGTAAGCAAGATGACTGATCAAAATCAATGTCAAACTGGCCAAAACACTCAATTTCAGTGGGGGTTGAATAATTTTTAACACAACTGTATATATTTTTGTTTTACTGCCACAAGCTCACATTAATATTTTCAATACATGCACACTGAGTGTAGATTCTGCACATCATTACTTTGAGGAGCACATGAAACGCACTGCCCTGAGGTATACAGAATTCATTAGCCTTAAGATTCCTCATTGGTTGATGACTTCCCTCTTGTAAAACAAAAACGCTACATACTGCAGGGCATCACTTTTCTATATCCAGAGAAACACATTCTTCTTGCCAACCTTGTGATTTACACCAAAGAAGCAAAAAGTAATGAAATAAAAATAACAGCTGCTCATGTGTATTCATTCCTGTAGTTAGCAGTACACAATATATACATCATAACAGGAAGTAACACTTTTTCTTGTTTTTTTGTTGGTCTAGTGTTTGAGGACATGGTGTAATATTTCTTGCTCAAGTTTTTTTGTGCATTTGTCGTAAGTTCCTATAATGTTACCACTTGCATAAGGGCCTGTTCATACCTCAGACGTATCCTTGCTTTGCTATGTGGGTGCAAACTCAGAACATTCTGTCGCTTGTTTCAAACGCTATGTACATATACACTGCCAGGCTGTTTTATTTTTCTGGATTATTTTTTTTTATACAGGGTTATTCAGAGAGAGGTGAAAACCAGGAGAATGACTGGAAGTGAAAATTCTAGGTCAATATAGCCAAACCAGAGAAATTCTCCCATTTATCTCACTTTCCAAAATCGACTATTTTGACCTAGAATTTTCACTTCTCCAGTCATTCTCCTGGTTTTCACCTCTCTCTGAATAACCCTGTTATTATTTATATTGTTTGACATTACTGCAGAGCTGCTTGAACACACCCCCGCGGTACATACAATGGGTACTTAATAAACATACCTCCCAACATTTCAATTGGTTAAAGACAGACACTTGGCTTTTGGAGAATGCTGCTGAAGACATGACCCAAGAAAAGGCTGTAGACTTTGGGACCAATGTACAACCATGCTGTAATGTTACAGATCCAGCCACTATTCCAACATTGCTTGCAGCCAGGGGTGAACTGACCATTAGGGCGCAGCCCAAGGTCCCTGGCCTCAGAGCAGGCCCCATGAGGACCCCCCCCCCCCGATGCTGGCCGCCGTTAAACCGAGAAGAGAGAAGCGGAGGGGCAGTGCACCACCCCCAGGCAACTGCATGTTGGCAGACACAATGGAGAGGGCTTCATGAACTATTGCCAAGGGGTTGTCAGTCTGTCCTTACTTGCAGCTCAGTTGTTGCAGATTACTGTATATTAAGAGCTTCTATACTTTGTATTAGAACCATTAATTTGCAGCTATCTGATGAACAAACTAATTTTTACCGACCCGGCAATTATTCAGAAATGAATACCAGCTTCATCTTTGTGTTTTAAGTGATTTGGGCTTTTGAAATCAAGTGTAAGCTTATACAGGACAGATTTCATCATAAAAGAAATGCCACTGTATTCTTTCTGTGAAAACTAGGTATACGATGTAGGATTTAGACTTGGTTCCATAGCATATGGCCGAGCATTATTATTATTATTATTATTATTCTTTATTTATAAAGCGCCAGCATATTCCGCAGTGCTGAGCATCACAGGAAACCTAATCCATAAAGAACCAAGGCTGGTCTCCCTGATACATAGGCTAGGCCAGCCACCATCTCATTCTTTTTGTATTAAAATTCCAGTAGGTCAAGCAAGTAATGGTTAAACTTGTATCTCTCCATTGGCGAAGCCTTGCAAACAAGAGGAGGATGTCCCTTATCTCCTTTAGGCTAGGGTCAGACTAACGCATTTTTCACGCCTACCGTCAAAAAGTGCGTTGATGCGTCCAAACCCGTTTTTTTCACAGAAGACACGATAGCGGTTATACGATGCGCAATTTCGGCCGTATTTGTGTATGGAGCAATAAAAAACAAATGGACGTGATGTTGGCTGGACATGTGCAGCGTCTGACGTCTCCGAATCATGCACACACGCCGCTATGCCGACGCGGCGCACTCTGTGCGTACGTACTAGCGGTTCCACGTTCTCGAAAAAAATGCGTTCGCTTGCGTTGCGCAGCCGTACTTCGTATATTGGCCATCATTGGACGTCATTTGCTGCTACTATGGCCTTAATAAAGTACGGCTCAAAGCACATTCGCACTGTGTTCCTCTGACCCCAGCCTTACTGGGCAAATGTGGAGATTAACAGATACTGATGTCTCTCTAAGGCACACCTTTACTACAACAACAAAAGAATACCTTCTGTACCTCAGGGTGTTTTAATCACAGATTTGCAAATCCCATCAGATCACTGATTGCAGTAATTAGATTGCGACATTGTATAATGAACGGGGTGTGTGGAGGAGAGTGTAACCTGTGCCAAGCAAAGAAGACGCATGCCATGATCAAACCATTCCAGTCTGTGCAATGAAAGACCCTGGCTCACTGACTGGCCCCTAGGGGTGTATTTTTGCCAAGGCCAACAAGTCCTGGGCCTAGGGTTTTGCATTTATTGAATACTTTGGCGTGAGAGAGAGTACTGTTGTTATTTAGGGAGAGAAACTTAAAAATATATTATATATTTTAATAAAGCAGGGAAGATTAACCAATATCTGAATCCGCCTCCCCCTCTCATACCACAAAGCCACCTCATGCAAACCTCTCCATAACACATGGAGCCTGCCCTAAACTCCTACCACACAAACTTTCACTCAGATACCCCAAGTTTCCCTGTTTGGGGAAGGACAAAGGTTCTATAAGCCTGAATGTTATTTTTTTGACAGAAAATTGAATGTGGGGGGGGGGAGGGGGGCTAACCCATCTTAATTACAGACTTAACCACTTAAGGACCAAGGGTCTTTCAAGTCAGTGCATTTATGACGGAACCGTTACGTCATTGGTCATTAAGGGGTTAAGTGATTTAATAATGTTTGATCTAACGTTAAGACCACTTGATCATACCTGATCGGTAAGCCTGAATGTTTTTTTTGCCAGAAAACTTAATGTGGGCGGGGGCTATTCCCCCCCCCATTTATGGAATACCTAAAATCTCAGTTTTTATGTGAAATATCTTTGTAATTATGTGTCATCTAACGTTAAAACCACTTGATCGTACCTGATCTAACAGAGATCTAGAAGACTGAATGTTTTTTGTCCAAAAAATGTAATGTGGGGGGGGGGTGTAACCCGTCTTTATTAATCCCTTAAATCTGTAATGATGTGTGATCTAAAGTTAAAACCACTTGATCATGCCTGATCTAACGTAAAACGTCAAAAATAGCTACGTGTTTGAACAATTTTTTGATAAGGTGGGGGGGGGCTGATGACAGGTTAGCCCCTCCCTTCCAATCATTGTTAGATCAATTCTTGTTTGCGTTAGAAGAGATATTAACTAGACAACTGCATTAGTTTTGTTCAAAATTTTTGATAATGGGGGGACTAAAAGCTGAGGTCTGCTGGACCCCCCCCCCTAGATCAGATTTCCTGGATATGTATACCTATCTCATGCCGAGGAGTAGCATTGGGAAGGTTTACCCTGTACCGTTTTATAATTCCCATAGCAAAAATAAAGGAAATTAAACGTTTTGGCACGAAAGGTAAAACACAATAATTTTAAGCCATCTTCTATCAAAGTGTAATTCACCATTTAAATGTTAAATCAAATGACTGTGTTCCATCAAACCCAATGCACTCATTTCATCCACTTGGCCCTCCACATAGTGAGGGCAAACCGTATACACTGTATATACTATGAATATACTGTTGAATACATAAAAACAAGTGAAGACTCTTCAAAGAAACAAAAAATAGAAAAGAATAATGTTGTATATGACCAGATATCTCAGTCTGGCCAAGTTTAAAATCTGCACTCCAGATGATTAATAAAAGCAGGCCTATCTGATCATGAGACCACCATAGTCTTTCACAGGTACGCCGGATTCCGTCAGCATCCATCCGCTGGGCCGGTTTGTGTTTATTTGAATAGGCATATTGACAATAGTATGGTGATGGTGAAATCCGCTATAATTGTACAGTGTTACCAATACTATGCTCTTACACTCTATGGAACCTCTCCTAAGGCTAATGTCAGACGCGTGCGTCCAGAACGGACAGACGTACTGACGGAAGATACTGTAGACACCACATGAACCGTTTATCTTGACTGACGTAGAAAAAAAAGGGAACTATGGGAAATAAAATTAATATGAAAAATGATAAAAATTGATACACGATATGAAAAGCCATTGTGTGCGTCAAGGTGCTGGACGTCGCAAATGCAGTCCATCTGACTTCGATCCATCACGCACACACAACGCTACGCGGACATGGCACATAACTCTGCGCATCCGTTCTAGCGGTTTTACGTTCTTGCCTAAATTGTGGTTGTTTAATTGCCACGTGCGTTGTGCGTGCGCAGTTCGGTGCGAACGCACTTAGTGTGTGGGTCTCTATTGCTCATGATTCTATGCTATGACTAACGTTAAACTGTGCGGCAACACGGACGTGATCAATGCGTTCGTCTGACACGGGCCTAAGCAGATTCCATCTCCTAGGCACGGGTGCAATTCAAGGGGGCAACTCTGCCCACTCACAACATGCCCAGAATCGCGTGGCTTAATATCCACTCTGGTGTCAGTAGACCTTAATAAAACATGAAAAGTCGACACGATTATATTATCTGGTAGTGGGACCTGAGAGAAGTATATATCGATGCACTCGTTGCTGAAGTTCTCTTCTTTTGCAGCATTTCACGTGGCATGAGATGCTAATTCTTAAGAGCAGGTTCATCTTAAAGGGACACTACCACTTACATAAGCTGTAACTAGATTACTTGTGCCTTACAAATAAAACCACTTTATAAAACACATGCCTCTTGTTTGTTTTTGTCTGAAGTAATTACTTGTAAAAATAAAAAATGAGTTTTATCTCCCTACCCTTACCATTTGGTTGATGTGCGGCAACATTTACCACAGTTTTTTCTTTTACTTCTGTGGCTTAACAGTTTAATGAGGCAGAGGAGGGAATGTTTAGATAAGGCAGCAGGGAGGCTGTTGTTCTTCAGGCTACTCAAGATAAAAGATGGCAGCTGAATGAGAAAAAAACAGGAATCTTAAGACTTTTTAAATCCAACCCCCTGGTGATGTCCTTTGAATACATCCCACACAATACAATGAGACTTGAGACCGTGATGGACCCATAGACTCCCATTATCATAGTGCGGAGCAAGTGAAGTAAAGATACGGGGGAGGCAGTTTACACTTCAAAAGATCACACAATGGATGCACCCAGTGACACATGCAAGAAAAATACAAAGCACGTGTAAGATATCAGCAATATAAAATAAGGACATCTTATTTTTAGTGGGTGGTGTCCCCTTTTAAGCCACATAATAACAAAGTGCCTTTTTTTTTTTCTGTCTTCAAAGCTGCGAGCTGATTTCAGCTTTTCTTTTGTCCATGCAGTTTTTTTGCAAGTGTCAAACTGCCTCTGAAAAAGTAAAGAAAATCAGACAAATCAAAAAGGATGTGGTTCTGTCTTTTATTTTTTATATATATATAAAAAAAAAACATTCCCTCTTTCGCCACCAAGATCATCATCGTTTTTGTCTGCGCATCCGTTCTAGCGGTTTTACGTTCTTGCCTAAATTGTGGTTGTTTAATTGCCACGTGCGTTGTGCGTGCGCAGTTCGGTGCGAACGCACTTAGTGTGTGGGTCTCTATTGCTCATGATTCTATGCTATGACGGACGTTAAACTGTGCGGCAACACGGACGTGATCACTGCGTTCGTCTGACACGGGCCTAAGCAGATTCCATCTCCTAGGCACGGGTGCAATTCAAGGGGGCACCTCTGCCCACTCACAACATACCCAGAATCGCGTGGCTTAATATCCACTCTGTCTCTGGTGTCAGTAGACCTTAATAAAACATGAAAAGTCGACACGATTATATTATCTGGTAGTGGGACCTGAGAGAAGTATATATCGATGCACTCGTTGCTGAAGTTCTCTTCTTTTGCAGCATTTCACGTGGCATGAGATGCTAATTCTTAAGAGCAGGTTCATCTTAAAGGGACACTACCACTTACATAAGCTGTAACTAGATTACTTGTGCCTTACAAATAAAACCACTTTATAAAACACATGCCTCTTGTTTGTTTTTGTCTGAAGTAATTACTTGTAAAAATAAAAAATGAGTTTTATCTCCCTACCCTTACCATTTGGTTGATGTGAGGCAACATTTACCACAGTTTTTTCTTTTACTTCTGTGGCTTAACAGTTTAATGAGGCAGAGGAGGGAATGTTTAGATAAGGCAGCAGGGAGGCTGTTGTTCTTCAGGCTACTCAAGATAAAAGATGGCAGCTGAATGAGAAAAAAACAGGAATCTTAAGACTTTTTAAATCCAACCCCCTGGTGATGTCCTTTGAATACATCCCACACAATACAATGAGACTTGAGACCGTGATGGACCCATAGACTCCCATTATCATAGTGCGGAGCAAGTGAAGTAAAGATACGGGGGGAGGCAGTTTACACTTCAAAAGATCACACAATGGATGCACCCAGTGACACATGCAAGAAAAATACAAAGCACGTGTAAGATATCAGCAATATAAAATAAGGACATCTTATTTTTAGTGGGTGGTGTCCCCTTTTAAGCCACATAATAACAAAGTGCCTTTTTTTTTTTCTGTCTTCAAAGCTGCGAGCTGATTTCAGCTTTTCTTTTGTCCATGCAGTTTTTTTGCAAGTGTCAAACTGCCTCTGAAAAAGTAAAGAAAATCAGACAAATCAAAAAGGATGTGGTTCTGTCTTTTATTTTTTATATATATATAAAAAAAAAACATTCCCTCTTTCGCCACCAAGATCATCATCGTTTTTGTCTTGGCTGTAAGACACTGGGTGTGACTGGTACATTTTGTGCAATAACAACCTGAATACGGTGACTGGGGTTTGTGTGTGGTTTCCCCCCCCCCTCTTCTCGTGTGTGTGTGTGTGTATTCCCCCCCCCCCATACAGAGTATCTTTCACCCTCTCCTAGTGTGTCACCCCTCTCCTCCTAGGTTGTAACCTCTGGAGCAGGGTCTGCTCTTACTGTTCTTTGTGTTTAACTTGTATGTATGTTTTTTTTTATTCTGTCTCACAAATTGTACAGTGCTACGGAACTTGTTAGCACTTAATAAATACTTGTAACTGAGCATCTTTGCTCATTCTGCCCTGTAGGACATCTCTTTTGACAGCTGTCTGTCATCCTGGTGCATTGTCACCGGAAGTGTGGGATAAAAAAACGTATGAAGGGGAATAACTCCAGATTTCCCTATATATGTATATGCCATAAATCCCCACTAATACCTACACGTGGAGTCAGGCCCGTCTTTAATATTGATCGGACCCATGGCAAACATTTTCTTGGGTCCGCCCAACGCATAATTTTGCTCTCCAACCCCAACATCCCCAAAACCCCCAAAAAAACCCCACAATAGAAATATATGTACCCAGCACAGGCCCCCAGAATTATATATATCCAGCACAGACCCCCCCAGAATTATACGTATACAGCACAGACCCCCCTCCCAGAAATATTTGTACCCAGCACAGACCCCCAGAAATAGATGTATCCAGCACAGTCCCCCACAATTATATTTCGGGGGGGGTCTGTGCTGGATACATATATTTCTGGGGGTCTGTGCTGGATATATATAATTCTGGGGGTCTCTACTGAATACATATATTTCTGGGGGGGTCTGTGCTGGATATATATACAGTCAGGTCCAGAAATATTGGGACATCAACACAATTCTAACATCTTTGGCTCTATACACCACCACAATGGAGTTGGAATGAAACAAACACAATGCGCTTTAACTGCAGACTGTCAGCTTTAATTTGAGGGTATGTACATCCAACTCAGGTGAACGGTGTAGGACTTACAGATGTGCCTCCCACTTGTTAAGGGACCAAAGGTAATGGGACAGAATAATAATCATAAATCAACCTTTCCCTTCTTAATACTTGGTTGCAAATCCTTTGCAGTCAATCACAGCCTGAAGTCTGGAACGCATAGACATCACCAGACGCTAGGTTTCATCCCTGGTGATGCTCTGCCAGGCCTCTACTGCAACTGTCTTCAGTTCCTGCTTGTTCTTGGGGCATTTTCCCTTCAGTTTTGTCTTCAGCAAGTGAAATGCATGCTCAATGGGATTCAGGTCAGGTGATTGACTTGGCCATTGCATAACATTCCACTTCTGTCCCTTCAAAAACTCTATGGTTGCTTTTGCAATATGCTTTGGGTCATTGTCCATCTGCACTGTGAATGAGTTCTGCAGCATTTGGCTGAATGTGAGCAGATAATATTGCCCGAAACACTTCAGAATTCATCCTGCTGCTTTTGTCAGCAGTCACATCATCAATAAATACCCAAGAGCACCAGTTCCATTGGCAGCCATACATGCCCACACCATGTCACTACCACAACCATGCTTCACTGATGAGGTGGTATACTTAGGATCATGAGCAGTTCCTTTCTTTCTCCATACTCTTCTCTTCCCATCACTCTGGTACAAGTTGATCTTGGTCTCATCTGTCCATAGGATCTTGTTCCAGAACTGTGAAGGCTTTGTTAGGTGTTGTTTGGCAAACTCTAATCTGGCCTTCCTGTTTTTGAGGCTCACCAATGGTTTACATCTTGTGGTGAACCCTCTGTATTCACTCTGGTGAAGTCTTCTCTTGATTGTTGACTTTGACACACATTCACCTACCTACACCATACATCTACCTACTGGAGAGTGTTCTTGATCTGGCCAACTGTTGTGAAGGGTGTTTTCTTCACCAGGGATAGAATTCTTTGGTCATACACCAGTTGTTTTCTGTGGTCTCCCGGGTCTTTTGGTGTTGCTGAGCTCACCGGTGCGTTCCTTCTTTTTGAGAATGTTCCAAACAGTTGTTTTGGCCACACCTAATGTTCTTGCTATCTCTCTGATGGGTTTGTTTTGTTTCTTCAGCCTAATGATGGCTTGCTGCACTGATAGTGACAGCTTTGGATCTCATCTTGAGAGTTGACAGCAACAGATTCCAAATGCAAATAGCACACTTAAAATGAACTCTGGGCCTTTTATCTGCACATTGTAATTGGGGTGATGAGGGAATATCACACACCTGGCCATGGAACAGCTGAGAAGCCAATTGTCCCATTACCTTTGGTCCCTTAACAAGTGGGAGGCACAGCAGTTTGCAGATGTGCCTCCCACTTGTAAATCCTACACTGTTCACTGTTATATATATCCAGCACAGACCCCCAGAATTATACTTACAAAGCACAGACCTCCGGATCAGATGACCTGTGTGTTCCTCCGAGTGACAGCATTCTCCTCCATGTGGCCGCTGGCTTCTGAAGGCTGTGCGTGCTCTCACCAGATCTCGCCTGTAGGCCATGTCAAAGCCTTCACAGGACGACGGCCGTGCGAGGGAGAACGCTGGCGCTCGCAAGAAGACACGGCCAGTTGAGGGGCTGCTAGCGGAATGCTGTTAATGCATTCCGCTAGCAGCGGCAGCGGTCGCCCACGAATTACACGGGCCCAAGGGCCAGCTGCTTTGTGCCCCTCAACAATGACTGGGCCTGGGGCAACTGGCCCTTTTGCCCTGCGTTAAAGACAGGCCTGCGTGGAGTGATTTCCTGCCAAATGAGTCCATGAAGTCCTGTTCAGAATGGGTACACTTTAATGCGGGGCAACTAGGCTTTAAATAGTTATTAATAATACATTAGCACGTGTAGCGGTACCCAAAATAACCTGCAGACGCCCAGTACATCTTGGTATACTTGTGTTCGGCAATCCAAGGTTTGTAGAGGACGGTCATGTAAAGGATCCAATAAGGTTCCAAAATTCCCATTGATGTGAATTCTGAATGTTGTTTTATTGTGGCCATATTGATGTAGCACAGGGCTTGACACATCCTAAGGGAAAGGTAAACCATAAACTCCGAGTGTTTACAACTGGCTTTTGGATTATTCTAGACGCCTAAGAAATGTGTAATTTCGTTCCTAAAAATTATTACCAACTTCCATGGTTGATATAAATTACCCGAACTCTGGTGAAATTGGAACAAATCAAAAACCAAAGTTTGATGGCTTACTTTCTGAAAATCACGTTGGCCAATGGCCATGTTCTCTAGAGGTGGGGTCTGCGATCTTGGCCCTCCGGGTGTTGGAGCTACATATTCCTTGATGTTCAAGTGACTGGCTAAAACACATGGGATATGTAGTTCTAAAACATCTGGTGGATTAAAGTTGGGGACACCTGCTTTAGAGAAGAAGGGAAATAGTTTGATGTGGAGAAGCACCCTGCTCTTAATGGTGTGGGGCATCTCCGGTAGAATTGGTACAGTGAGAGCCCAATATAAGGACTGTCCTGTGAGATTCAGGGCAGTTTAGAACCATTTAGATATTTTTAGGGCCAGATGCCATATAACCTACAGAGGAGGGAATGGAAATATCAAAAGAATACCTAGTTTGTAATCCTGCCGAGCATCATGGTTTTGGATTGTATTCACATCTAGTAGAACACACAGCGCCCGAGGGTCATTGCCATTCATATGCATACAGACAACATCTTTAGTCGTGTCGTGGATTATGGTGTTCGAGCATTTGGTTGCCCCTCCCACTGTTATAGGTACGATTTTATTATTATTATTTTTTATATTTCCTAAACATTTAGTAACCATTTTGCTGGCTTAATATAGAAATTCACTTTTTCTATTAACTGAAAGTTTGCTGGTTTCCCATGACAGGTGGATTTTTAAAAAATACAAGATTCTAGTAATTATGTAATCCTGTCTCGGAATAGCAGTAACAGCTTTCCCAAATGTCTGCGATGGAGTTGCGTAAGAATTCCAGGTCTGTCCAGACACTTGTAATAAAGGCCTTAATATAGAATAAAAAGTAATTTTCTGAGATCATGTAATGTCTGACCCGCACCATCACTTCATAAACTCGAAAAGCCGTCTGAATTTAGGGATGGGAGGAATTGCTTGCGCCACGTTTCTGTTTTTCACGAAGCTGCTGGCGACCATGACGTCCCTCTGTTCTTCCTAATGATTATTTCAGCTGAGAACCTAATGGATAATTGATGTCCCGGCACGCCGGTGGGTTGGACAGCTTTCTCACAAGAGATTATTGCTTCCACAAGAAAAAAAAATCTTTATACACAGAGGAGTACTGAAATTTGGGCATGTGAGCATTGAAAAGGAAAATGCAGATCTAGGGAGGGGTGGAAAATCTTACATAGGCCGAAAAAAAAAAAAAAAAAAAAAGGACCTACGTCTATCGTGTTTAGCCTTTCCCACACCACCTACTGCTGTTGATCCAAAAGAATGCAAAAAACCCAGTCTGAAGCACTCGCCAATATGCAACACTCTGGGGAAAAATTTCTTCTTGACCCCATTGGTGTGTGCCTGATGTGTTCAGGCACACCCTAATGTTGGATGTCCCATATCTGGTTCTTGATAAACCGCATAAAACCTGATGATTTCTGATTATATAGACTTGTTATTTGTAAAGAAAAATATGTATTTTTGTGCAAAATCTTCTAAGTGTAGGTTTTCAATTAATAAATGTTCTATGGGTGCACAACCCAGTGGCTGGGCCTCATGGGAAATGTAGTTCCAATGCATCTGGCGCTCCAAGGTACCTGACTCCTGCTCTAAAATTTGGCCCTTCTTTTATTTTGCCCTACTTTTTAAGGTCAGACCTGGGTAGCAGGCAAACTATTCTTCAAACATCTTGGCCAATCAACCTCATTTAGAGGTCCTATTATTTATGAGTTGAGATTTAGTGAATGTACAAAGTCTCATGTTATAAACATTTAGTCTAGTGATACGTAGCAAGGTAACTGTTACTGTGTCACCCTCAAAGTGCCATTAGCGCGTCCATCCCAAGTCAAATTCTCTAAAGGTTTGTTTTGAAAGTTGCGGATTTAGGATTCTATTAAGTTAAGGGCAAAGATAAAATTTATATATATTTTAGAAATTGTTTATACCTGCAAAACCCAGGGGCGTACCCAGAACATTTGGCACCCGGGGCGGATCCTATGTTTGGCACCCCCCCCCCCCAACTTTAAAATTTAATTATTTAAAAAAAAAAAAAAAATTACACTTTTAAAATGTTTTCAAAAAATATTTTTAGTTATTGCATTCTGCAGGACATGACGTATACATATAATAATGATATATTATGAATCTGCCGATGGTGAATCATGTGTCCTCTGTGCTGTGCAATAAGAGGGGAGTGTAGATTTTTTTTTTTTTTTTATAATTGTTATTTTTAAGTGATTTTGCAAACTCACAACATATCCATCCTCATGCTATGAACAAAAGTACACATGTGGCTGGTTTTGTTGATGGGAGTTGTGTGTTTTGGGGTGGCTTGTTTTGTGTGATAGGAGTTGTGTGTTGGTGGCTGGTGTTGTGTGTTGTGTGTTGTGTGATGGGGTTGTGGGTTGGTTGGTTTTGTTTTGGAGTTCTATGGGTGGCTGGTTTTGTGTGATGGGAGTTGTGACCCGCCCTCCGCTAAGTACACCACTGCTCTGTGATATGCTCACACACAAATTTTGGCGAACTGCCAGCAAGTACGGTGCTGTTCGAAGGCAGCCAAATCTCCATAGAGAAGTAATGGTTAATCTATTAAGAGAACACCAAACAGCAGAGAAATGTCAGTGAAATGCCCTGATGTTCAGTGGTTTCAATCAGCAGGTTTATTCAGGTGAATCCCATAGGTTGCAATGTTAAAAATATTCCTGTTTTTATGCAATATCTAATAAACCATTTATTATTTTAATGTGCAGCAAAAAGTCTTTATTTATTTTTTTTTTTTTTTTAATACCTATTATTAATTTTTCAGAATTTTTTTTGCGGCAAAATTTTTCCCTTTTTTTTTTTTTTTTTTTTTTTTTTTTTTTTTATAGCGGTTTCTCTTTTTTTCTGTAACAGAACATTTTAGTATCAATCATCGGATCTTATATGTAAATTCCAGACATTTTTGTTAAGTGTTTTTTTTTTAAAACAGCAGGTCACGGGTTTGAGGTGGTGGCATTCGGCGGCCGACTCCCTGCACTTTGGGGACCCTGCAGTGAATGGTGAACTCACTGCAGGGTGGGGAAATTTGATTCCCTGAAGTGCAGGGAACAGAACACCAAAATGTTGGCGTAATTTCGGTGCTCTGTGAGTAATCCCTTTAGTGGTGAGGTTTTTTGCTGCCCCCTGGAAAGTGCCAGCCTAGGCCTTGCCTACCCGGGACATACTTGAAAATTAGTGAAATCTCAATGTATCCTTCCTGGTTAAAAAAAAAAGGTTTTTAGTGTCTCTTTACTTAGGGGGTGGTGCCACCCGGTGTGGGCCGCCCCCCCTAAGTACGCCCCTGGGCAGGGCAGCCATCAGAAATGATGGGGCCCCTTACTAAACCTCACGATGGGGCCCCCCAGCTCTCCCTCAAACTCTAACCGCTTTTCTCCCCCTTCAAAAAAAAGGACATAACATAGCACAACAGCAATAAAACTCCCAGTAATGTGCAGTGTGTATGAGCGTATCACAAAATCCACAGCAATAAAACTCACAGTAATGTGCGGTGTGTATGAAGGTATCACAGAATCCACAGCAATAAATCTCACAGTAATGGGCTGTATATGATGGCCTCTGGTCCCTGGGTCTGGTTTGGGCCTTGGGGTCTGGGCCTTGGGGTTTGTGCTCTGGGCCTTGGGGTCTGGGCTGGGCCTGGGCCTTGGGGTCTGGTCTGGGCCCTGGGTTTGGTCCCTGGGACTGGGCCTTGGGGTCTGGTCCCTGTGGTCTGGGCCCTGGGTCTGGGCCTTGGGGTCTGGTCCATGGGGCTGGGTGTTGGGGCCTGGCCCCTGGGTCTAGGCTGGGCCTGGTCCCTGGGGTCTGGAGGCTGGGCCTGGGCCTGGGGTCTGGACCCTGGGCCTGGGCCCTGGGGTCTGGACCCTGGGCCTGGGCCCTGGGGTCTGGACCCTGGGCCTGGGCCCTGGGGTCTGGACCCTGGGCCTGGGCCTTGGGGTCTGGACCCGGGCCTTGGGGTCTGGGCCTTGGGGTCTGGACCCGGGCCTTGGGGTCTGGGCCTTGGGGTCTGGGCCTTGGGGTCTGGACCCGGGGTCTGGGCCTTGGGGTCTGGGCCTTGGGGTCTGGGCCTTGGGGTCTGGACCCTGTGTCTAGGCCTTGGGGTCTGGGCCTTGGGGTCTGGGTCCTGGGGTCTGGGCCTTGGGGTCTGGGCCCAGGGGTCTGGGGTCTGGGCCCTTTGTCTGGGCCTTGGGGTCTGGACCCTGGGTCTGGACCTTGGGGTCTGGACCCTGGGTCTGGACCTTGGGGTCTGGACCTTGGGGTCTGGACCCTGGGTCTGGACCTTGGGGTCTGGACCTTGGGGTCTGGACCTTGGGGTCTGGACCCTGGGTCTGGACCTTGGGGTCTGGACCCTGGGTCTGGACCTTGGGGTCTGGACCTTGGGGTCTGGACCCTGGGTCTGGACCCTGGGGTCTGGGCCTTGGGGTCTGGACCCTGTGTCTGGACCTTGGGGTCTGGGCCTTGGGGTCTGGACCCTGGGGTCTGGGCCCGGGGTCTGGGCCCTGGCTCACCACTCTGCTGTTTTCTTTTCTTCTCCTTTTCTTCAATCTTCTTTTCTTCTCTTCAGTCTTCTCTCTTCAGCCTGGTCCGTCCAGCTCAGGCGCGCAGCTTCATTGAGTGGAGGGGTGGAGCCAAAGCAACGTGCTTGGGAGGCCCTCACACACTGCTTGGCCCCGCCCAGCCAGGAAGTGAAGCTGCCAGGAGCCGAGGAGACACAGTGTCTCCTCCGGCTCCTGCAGCAGCAGCAGGGACTCCTCGAGTCCGATACCGGAGCTGTAAGAGGGCGACGCTGCTGACGAGCGGGGCCCGCCCCCCCCAGGGGCCCGGCAGCCCGGGCCCCCACCGGCTTACGGCAGCATGGGGCGTAATGCCCTGATGGCGGCCCTGCCCCTGGGAAAACCTATGTATGATTCTCCTTTATATCCTTGCTGCACCGTATGCTGTCCAAGGTCAAATAGTTTGTCTACTTCCTTCTGCAGGAACTTAATGATAAAGCAATTCTGCTGTCTTGGGGTATATCTTAAAATGATGGAGCGTCAACTGCATTTACACCAGTAGTGGATCACCACCAGCAGTATTTCCATGAGCTGCGACTGTGCTTATCATAGACCCTCTTTTGGGATGTGTACTTTTTTTTTCGTGGCATCAAGTATGACCCAGAACATAATGTAGGGCATGAATTGTCAACCTTCGCTCTCTGTTCAGGAACTACATTTTCACTAAGGCCCTGCCAGCCTAATAAGTAGCTGGGTATCATGGGAGATGTAGTTCCAGACCACTTGAAGAGCCAAGGATGCTGATCCCTAATTTTGGACTATACAAATCCACCAGCCAGGTAGCGACTGGCACCTAGTATTATACCTCTGACTGGCAAAACTTAAGAATTACTCTATGGAAATCCATAAAGAAAACCACTTCCCAAACCTTGGTGCACGTACCTGATGGCTCTGTTTATTCACTCACATGACTGACGGTTTCAGTTGATGGGAGTTGCGCTGCCACTTTCACACATGCAGCCTCCACCCTCCTGACCCACTGGATAGTTTATAGTTTCCCGTGCCTTTATCGACTGCTGAAAGCAATAACAGGTTTGTGAGCGGCCTGCCGTGTGGTTTCCTCCCCATGCAGAGACACAACCCTGTGTCACCAAGAGATGAGGGCGGTGTGGTCAGCTTCTTCGTTATCTTCTAACTGGAAATTACGATTTGTTTAAACGTTGAGTGTTTTCTAAAAACAAGTAATCAGGTTTCATTCCTATCTGCCAATTTTTTTTTTTTTAAATATCTGCAAAAAAATGTAACGTCCCATCCCTTTAGTTGTGTGTATGACAAATGCATGCCCCTGTAAAATGTTAGTCTGAGCATGCTTCTTGAGATGTAGCATGATGCTAGTTTAACTTTTTGTCTCTTATCTTCACGTAGCCAAGAGGGTGTCAATCTCCTATAATAAGATCTTGGCGCTTGTGTAGCCAGATGGTTTATATACAAGATATGCTACCTTAAAATGAGTCTTCATTGATTCCAATGTAGGGGTCAACAATCTCGCCCCTCCAGTTGTTTATAGAACTACATTTTCCTAGAAGCTCAACCACTCTGAGGAGCTGAGCATCATGGGAGATGTAGTTCCAAAACATACGGAGGGCCAAGGTTGCTGATGCTGACCACTGTTTTAAACCAGTCTGGTAGACTTCTCAATCAAAGCATAACAAATTGGTTGCTGGGGTAGTTTGCCCTTCCACAGCTAGGTATGTCATGCCTGGCTAGTGACAATTTAGGGATTGATTGATTGATATATATCAATCAATCAGATTGGTATGAAAATCAAGTGCTCACCCTTGGTTATTTTTTATTAAACCGCTCTACTCGCACAGTGTGTATTATTATATTATATGTAATCCAAAAGGTGGGGCACACTCTAGCTCTTAAACGGGATAATTTATCTAAATTTACAACAAAATGTCATATATTCTATATAAAACACAGGACTTCCACGAACATAACCAGTCAATATGGTACGCTCCATCTTAAAATGGCTTTACCGTAAAAAAAAAAAGAAAAACTTGCCGACTAGATGGGCCGACAGGTTCTTCTCTGCCAACATTTTTCTATGTTTCTGTGTTTCTATACCTACCTATCTTAAGTAAAACAATGGAGGATATATTCCAAATCTGGTGTAAATATAAAAGCTTTGGTAGACCTGCCAGCAACATAGACTTTCCAGAGCCATGAAAGTCTTCTAATGCTCTGCTTAAGTTTTACACCAGGCTTGGAATCGGGCCCCTGGGGATTTTACAACCAGATATGATCAATGCATAGAAAAAAATGAAACCCTGAAACAGCTCAAGGTCCCAGCTTGGAAGAGAGGGGCAGTGGTGCCCACCCCAAAGTCACAGAATATACTGGTATATCTTTATAAAAACAATAAACTCTTAAACAACGTCCGCAATTTGAAAATCGTAGATTTATTCCATTGTCCCCAAAGGCAGATGGGTTTTTCCACCTACATAGGACTTTGCTACACGAGCACTCTATGCTGCTGTCAAAGCCACAGAATATATAAATGTATAAAAAGAAAATCGAAAACATCCGCGGTCTTCAAGAATCGTAGGTTTAATTCACTGTCCCCAAAGGCTGTTGGATTTTTCAACCTCCATAGGTCTTTGTTACATTAACACACTTTATTTTTTTTATCCTCTGTAAAAGGTGTTGAGTGGCTGCATTAATGCTTGATTAAATCAGTGCTTAACAGTATTGGATATCACAATCTAAATTTCTTTGGAGCCACTCACATTTCCTCTAAATCTCTAATGGAAAGCCCTTTATCTCCTGCGCTTCTTATCTCCTTCCCTTTATCTTATCTTGTCTCCAGAGAATTGTGTGGTCTTCATGATAAAATGGAAATTACCCAAAAAACATTTCTTTCTGGTGCCAGATACATTGTATCAGAGGAATGCTTACCTCATGGGATCCAAAGATCTTGAGCTTGACTACGAGAGCTAATGTATCGAACCCTGGTTTATTCAGGTACCACCAGTGTCTGCCATTGTTGCATCTCTGAAAAATGCATGTTTCACAAAAAGAAAAATCCAAAGCGTAACAAGAGGAAGCTTCACGCAGCTTCTCTTGTTGCTCTTCGAATTTAATTTTGGTGAATCTCTTCAACTCCAAACCTTTGCCCGTCCCTCAACAGACTTGGTGGTACCGGAGTAACCCACCAATATCTATCCGTTAGGAGTCACAAACAAAACTAAGATGGTTTTACGCAAAGGAGAGTTTGCTCCCTGGAGGGGATACGTTTCTTGATAACAATAGAAACAAACTAGTTGAATTCTCTGCCTCGAAGTTTTATATTGAATTTTGAGGATGGCATTTAAAGCCGTTGGATGTGGTTTTAAAAATGGTGGGGAAAAAGACTTCTTATTGTTTGAAATAGTGACAAATCTTCAAGATGTCATTATGTAGCAAATAATGGTTTTGTTTATTGTTTCGTATCGCAGAGGATTATGAAGGTTTTTCACAACTTGTGCAACATAACATCAATGACGTATTTTATATGCTGATTTTGTTTTGTTTATGTGTATGACTTTATTCTAGTGCAGTGGTTCCCAACCGCGGTCCTCGAGTACCGCTACAGGCCAGGTTTTCCAGCTATCTGAAGCACAGCACGGGTGATATGATTTGCTGCTCAGTGATTGCAGGGTTCAGTCTGCTTTGCCCCATGGTGATCCTTAAAACCTGGCCTGCTGGGGGTACTTGAGGACCGCAGTTGGTAACCATTGCTGTGGATTGCAGCGACCTTATTACTTTTGGCATAATCCCTCACCATTGCAGGTGCTGGTAACATGGCACTCTGAGATGCTAGCAGTCTGTCTGCCACCTGGAGCCGGCAAGCCTAGTGTAGATATGAAATATGCTTGGTGTGACCCTGAATGAACACTTCTATCTCATGTATTGTTGACTGCACACCCTCGGAATGTCCATCATTCATAAACAAACCCTCGTATCCCAAGGCTGCAACGCTGGGAACAGAACAATCAAGATTCTGCGATAGGTTTCTTAAAACAAAATATCCCAAAACATAAATTTTTACATCAACCATTTCTGGAAAAGTAATTCTGTTTTCTGGGCATTTCAAAAGTGGTGTCAGGAAGTTTCTGCACAAATTAAAACCATAGTGTACAGCACTTTTGTTTTTCTTTGATCTCGAAAGTGACTGAATTTATTATTATGCTATTTGGAACAGCACCTAAACTAAATAAATTGCAAACTCCCCATCTATGTGTCAGGACATCATCAAATGACACGCTGACCACAGTTACTGCTCTCAAAGATCTAGGTATGTGGTTAGACCCCAATCTATCCTTTGGCCCCCACATCGAAAAATTCTCATCTAAACTTTACCCCAAACTAGGTGCCCTGTACAGAAACAAATCCTGCCTGAGCCCCGTGCCGGCTATTGAATATGGAGATGTAGTGTATGCAGCTACCCCGCAAACGCACCTTCATAAACTTACTACATTGTTTATCTCATACTACCGCTTTGTGCTACAATGTAACTACATAACCCACCATTGTGACCTGTTAAAAGAGCTAAACTGTCCGTCGCTGGAATCCAGACGCACCCTTCACCTTTCCAACCTGATGTTTGAGTTTTTCTGGAAAGCTACCACCCTACCTGAATAGACTGCTTCCCCCAGCAGTTCCCTCATCCTATATCCTCCGATCCGATCCAGGACCAGCACCTTACTTGCAATACCACAATACAAAAATAAAGTTGCTCGATCCTCATTTTCTACAGAGCACCACAATTATGGAATAACCTCCCAGACACCATCAAATCTTCCAACTCAAACCAATATAGTGTATACAACACTTACACAATGATGGAGACTCCAATAACAGAAATCACAGGCATGAATATTGGAAATTCCTTAATGTCCACAGTAGGCTTGTGCACCGATTTTTTTTTTTTTCGGTTCGATTCGGTTCGATTTTTCGGATTTTTAAACTTTTCGATTCGGCTCGTTTCGACCGATTTCGGTTTCGATTCGGTTCGACCTGTTTTTCGGGTACATTTTTTTTTTTGGAATTTCGACCATTTTTCGTATTTTTTGGAATTGCACATTTTTCGGCATATCGACCATTTTTCGTTTTGTTCGTGTCATTTTGCCCGTTTTTTGTATCGACTTTTCGTTTTTTCGAAATATTTTCGTTTTTCAGAAAATGTTCGTTTTTACAAAATTTTTGTTTTTCGGAACATCTGTTCTCCTCGTTTGCCACATTTCAAGCCCATTCGAAAAATCCGAAAATATTTCGTTTCGGCTCAGAAAACATTTCGGATCTGAACTTTTCGGATCTAAAATTTTTCGGAAATTCGGCCGCATCCGAAAACACGAATCGGGAAATTTCGTGAAAATTCCGAAATTCCGAAACCCGAAACGCACATCCCTAGTCCACAGATGTGCACATGTCCCACATATTTTACGGAGCACTTGATAAAAGGACCAATTGATAAAAGGAACATCAGGACAATGAAATCCTTGCCATCTTGGGATACTTCAATCCTCAAAAAATTGATATATAAAAAACAATAGTGCAGACAGCCAGATACCAAAAACAATTCAAACATTTATTGTGTTTACGATAAAAATACAAAGTTAGGCATATCAATGGGGCGAGACTGAGTATCCCCATTGATATGCCTAATTTTGTATTTTTAATGTAAACACAATAAATGTTTTAATTGTTTTTGGTATCTGGCTGTCTGCACACTGTTTTGTATATATCAATTTCTTGAGGATTGAAGTATCCCAAGATGGCAAGGATTTCTTCGTTCTGATGTTCTTTTTATCAAGTGGTCCGTAAAATATGTGGGACATGTGAACATCTGTGGACATTAAGGAATTTCCAATATTTATGCCTGTGATTTCTGTTATTGGAGTTTCCATCATTGTGTAAGTGTTGTATACACTATGGGCCCTATTACATTCTTCCCTCACAATTTTGCGCGTGCGCAAAAACGCATTAATGCGAGGGGCAAAACCCTTTGCGCTGAACGTCATATTACAACGTTCGCGCAAAAAAGGCGTGTTAACGTTTAACGCAGATGCACCTGCGCGAGTGTGATGAACTGTGCGCGTCATATACTTTGTGAGCGCAAATGCGTTTGTGCGCTGGTGCGCGCATGGTATTACAATGTTCGCGCAAAATTTTACGCACAACGTTTGCACGCATGATTTTAACATCTTTGAAAAGCTGGTGGTAACGGCAATTTGTAACAACCTGACCATACCAAACTGTGGATTCACAACGGAGAACGTCGATGCGCACGTTTTTTTTTACTAGATCTGTCAAAAATGACGGCCACTACCTTGTCTTCCGTCAAAACGTACATCTGTTGTGCACAGTCCGCACAAAAATGACGGATACGTGTCAAAAATGCTACTTTGCACACATTTTTGCGCGTCGGTTTTACGAACGCTATCTTTTGACGGATGACAAAATGAGCGAGGATTGTAATACCACCATTAATTTTCGTGCGATAACGCATTATGCTGTGTGGCAAAAAATAAAATGCGCTGCACGAACGAAATTGCGCAAAGAATGTAATGGGGCCCTATATTGGTTCGAGTTGGGAGATGCTCTATATCTGTATATTCTATTTCAATTAACTCCCATTTGGTAATACATGGCCATCAAATCTTCCCCTAGTCTAAGGCTCGTGTCAGACGAACGCAGTGGTCACGTCTGTTTTTGCGCACATATTAACGTCCGTGGTAGCATAGAATTATGAACAATAGGGAACAACACACAAAGTGTGTCCGCACCGAACTGCGGACGCACAACGGACGCGGCAAACGGACGCAAGTTAGGCAAGAACATCAATCCGCTAGGACGGACGCACAGAGTGCACCACGTCCGCATAGCTTTGTGAGTGAGGGGAGGAAGTCAGACGGTCCGCATTTTTGACGTCCATCACCTTGACAGACAAAATGGTTTTTGATATCCTGAATCAATTTGTATCATTTTTCATATTAATATTATTTCCCATAGGTGCCTCTTTTTCTCTACATCAGTCAAAAATAACGGACCGTGTGACCACTACCGAGTCTTCCGTCAGAACGTGCGTCCGTACTAAATGCGCTCGTCTGACACCAGCCTAAAGTCACTTATTTATTTTTGGTGTTAATCTGTATATTTGTGTTGTAATATCTTGCTTTTTATTACTTTGTATCTTTGTAACAATTCCAATGTTCTTGAACCCAGGACATACTTGAAAATGAGAGAAATCTCAATGTATCCTTTCTGGTAAAATACTTATTTATTTATTTATAAATTAAATTTAGTAGAGGTTGATTATATAGATCTCCAAAAGGGGGACCCACTCCAGTGTCTTCATGAAAACCCAACAGTCTTTATATAAAACAATTTAAAAAGAATCAACATTTCGATCCTCTAGGACAGGGTTGTCAAGAATTTCAAACTCCGGCCCCCAGATGTTGATGGCCTACATTTCCCGTAAGATGTTGGGCTTTCCTGTATGTTCCATTGCTGAGTAGAAAAGTGTGTATTTACTGCATTCACAGAAACCGGTATAATGCAAATTCACTCTTTTGTACAATATATACTTGGCTATCTATACTACTGTGCTTCTCCTAAGCAAGTAATTGAAAGGTCTATCCAATTCCAGAGAGACACGGCCGAATCTAGGTTTGCACTTTTGTGCCTTGGGTGTTTGGATCAGAAAGGCCCTTTGAATGTCAAGACCCTGTCAACTGGCTGTTGAGAGGTTTGAACCAGACTGGTATCCCACTAAAGGTATCTCCATAGCTGCTGATGGAAGGTTCTCTTCAGATTCTTGTTGTCTTAAGCGTTAATGGGTATTTCTCTTTGTTTCCCTCCTGTGTGCTTTCTTTAGCTTCTATGACAATTGGATGCTTTTTTTTCTCATGCAAGTACTAATTGCATTTTAATTGGAATTGATCTTCTGACACCTACGAAATATTCTTCCATCACTAGACATATACACGCTGAAAATCCCCATCAACTTTTATTCCTTTATTGTATCATTTTAAGTGATATTCTATTGGCCAATATTCCTCCTTTTATTTTGTGAACTCAAAATGAAATTGGGAATTTTGTGCTTGTACATGGACCTTGATCAAGGTGTCTTACAGCTTCCATAGAACTTCCTAGATAAAATGTTAAATTAAATATTTAAGTTCTTACTCTTAATTTATGCATTGTATATGGACAATGTTTTATCTCTATATTTTTTATTTTGGATTGCTGAAACCATTGACTTCTCAGAAGCACCTCCTGGTTGCTCCAGTTTTACTTCATTAAATGGAACATTATGAGTTGACTGGCTGCATATTGTGGAATCTCCCACATTGGCGATTGACTCCTATTGTTAAGCCCTGTAAGTTTAACGTTTAGATTAATGATTGCTTGCTTCTAACCAGCCACCACTATAGGGGTCAAAATAATAAGACTTAAATGTAGTCAAAGAGTTCTCCTCTAGCCGACCGTTATCCATCTTGAAACTGTATCCTACACAGCTTCTATCAAAGGATCAGCTTTCGTGAGAACAGATCTTTTGAAAATAAGCAGAGCAGTGATAGTGCCCTCTGCCAGGCAGAACGCAAGTGTAGAGGACAAGTCCATCCAACCCATTGTCCTTCACAGAAAGGAAGGGGTATTGCAGCTATAATCCATCAAATGTTTTCTCTCTAAAATGATGGACACCCTTGGCATTGTCTACATTTGTGAGCTTCATTTCCCATGATGGTCATATGAGGTTTTCCACTATCCATATCGTCTTTGGTGTCCAAAGATGCTGTGCTGAAGGGGACTTTTATGGTTTCACAGGGTCAAAAGAAGAAAAAAAAATAGAAAAAACGAGGTGCATAGGGTTGGAAATGGGGCTCTGCATGTACCAGCTAATTCCCACAAAGTCAATTGGCTTCATGTATGTTCCATGATCATTGTCCTAGACAGAATATACTTCTTCAGCGAAGCCATTAAAGTTTACTCCTTTTTAGACATCCTCTTCAACGGCTGTTGGGCTACGATTCACACAATTGGAATTATTTAATACTTTTAATCTGAGAACATTCTTGAACTTTAGGGTGACCGCAGTCCATGTGTGATACCTTGAGCTGGCCATACACTCACTACAACTTGTATCGTATAAACATACACAAAAAACACGGTTGTGGGACCTGATCCCCATGATGTTTTGTCAGTGTCAAAGCAGCTTGGTTATAATCGCTAGAAGTTAAAAATTGTGGCCACTGGCCACCCAACCCTACCAGTTTAAAGTGCGTCATTCATGCATATCTAGAGGCATAAGCATTCATCACACAGTGTCCCTGCTCTGAATTGCTCTGATTTTTTTTTTTACATTTTAGCATCATATCTTGCATTTTACTATTTTGTATTTCTGTAACCACTCAATGTTCTCGAACCCAGGACATACTTGAAAACGAGAGAAATCTCAATGTATCCTTCCTGGTAAAATCCTTTTATAAATAAAAAATAAAATAAATAAAATATTTGCAAATTTTTGTGTTTTTTCACATTTTCGTTCATGCTAAAGAAAATGAAGATTAAGGGGCGTGGCCGGCTATCAACGGGAGCAGACGTGTCTTGGTGGAGCGCCACACGTCTGCTGCCCTTAAGGTCCTATTAATTACTTTTTATGCAGTGTTCTTTCGAGGTGGGGACCTGAACTAGCTGGCCATCGGAACCGAGCGGTCCGGAGGCTGTTTTGGCCCCCCCTCCGGACCTGAGACACCCTTTGCTGCGTAGATCTGTGACTGGAGAGAAGTGCCAGCGGCCATCTTGAGGCCTTCGTCCTGGTTCCTGTTTCCCCCGTACTGGCTGACTCGACCCAGCTTGGGCACGCGTTGGGGGCTATGGAGACGGAGGGCCCCCGTCTCCTGCCTGCCATGGGCGAACATTTCGTGAGAGTGAAGGATGGACCTGCAGGCGACCGGCTGGATGGATTCCCTGCCCCCTCTGGAGGTACTGATGCCTTTCTCACAGGCCTGGAGGCCTGTTTGCAGCTGTTGGCAGGACTTGGACAGCCCGATCACCAGAGGATTCTGGTGCCAGGTGATGCATATGCTGCAGAGCGGCCGGGGAGAGAGGAGCCTGGGACAAGATGAGATCCGGTGCCCTGCAGAGACCTGTCCCTCTACTGCCGCAGGGAGTTGTGCGGAGATCAGCATCCCGGCTGGGACGCTAACACAGGACTCTAAGACCCAAAGTATACTTTTGAACCACTGAGATGGAGGAGTGGGGGCACCCTGCGTGCCCAGAGAGATGCCGGCTTCTGCTGCTCCGGTTGAGACAGATCCCTATCGGAGCCCTGAGATGATTGAGCCGCCCAGGCATGTTGACCGGCTGGTCAGAGCGGAGCGGTGGGTTCCAAGGCACAAAGGTGAAGCAGAGGAATCTGTTCAGGGCTCGAGGGGGAGAGAGCTCTCTCCCCCATCAGCTGAGAGGTGGCCGCGACCTTGGAATCTTACCCCATCCTCTGTAACAGAGTTGCAAGTGACTTTCACCGAGGATGCAAGCGAAACATGCTGTCACAGTCTCGCGATTTGGCCGCTACTGGGGCTGGGGGCTTTGTCAATACTTGGAGGGCCTCTACGGGCTGAGAATCCTGGCCTGCCTGGCGCTGCCCTGCCTGCGATGCGAGAATCCCCGTTCCGAGATGCTGGCTGATGTGTCTTCCTTCTTTGCTTTTTATTTACCTTTTCTCTTTTAGCTGTTTTTTGGGACTTTTCTGATGTTTTTTTCTCCCTATTTTGTGCTGAGGTCCCCCACTGGTGAAGTTCCCTTTTTTGAGAATACCTCAGATTTTTTATTTATTATTATTTTTCTTTCTTATTTTCTTTGCTTAATTTGGATACTCCGGGATAACTCGGGGATGCAAACGTGGCCTGGTGCCCGGTTTGCCCTTGAGTGTCCGGGCCGGGTGCCATTTTACCCCCTTGGCCTCCCGGAGGTCTTATGGACCGCCCGGGTACTTGCCAGGGCAGGCACAATTCTGGCCTTTGCCATATCCCCATCCCCCCGTGTCCTATCCCTTCTCGTTAATTTTTTTTTAGTAGATTATTTGCTGACTTCATACTGCCTATTGTTTTTGATTTATCACGACGTGCTTTTATTTATCTCATGTTCATAGATGAGACCCCCCTCTTAGGAGATGTTTATTACTACTATACAACTACCATTAGATGGCTTCATTATTTGTTATACACAGCTGTGTTTTTTTATGCTGACGATTCTTGGCTCTGCGAGGCCATTTATTTCTTTATCGTATGTTGTTAAGCGGACTCTTTTCCAAAATAAAAACCTTCAAATTTAAAAAAAAAAAAGATTTAGTAATATAACATGGACACACCATAAAATATAGTCTGCCTATGCCTACAGGGCGCAGCCATCTGGCTGATGGCATTCGGCGCAGCATTGGCATAGCTTTTAAAGATTCTACCAGATCTTCCAGTGTTTACCTGTCAAGTGACATCAATAGAGCTGGCCAATTGGAGACTGGCAATGGTGGCACCAAGAGGGGTGAATCTGACAGGGGCGTGAAAACATAAAAACCGTGCAGAAGGTGACTTGTACAACAGTCCTTTCAGGACCACATACTCTGGGGTGTATTACAAAAATATGTATGACAGTGATAGATCGATCGATAACTATTATGAGTTTATTTGTATTCAGTTGTCCTCTTTTATCTATTTGACTGTGTACACTATTTCTAAAATGAGGACAAAAAAGCTGAAAGCTGGCCTTTTCATAAAATGATATCTTGTGACATAATTAAATGCGATAAAATTACCTCCTTGAATTTTGATGATATCTATAAAACGAGTCACACTATGTTCTTTTTCCCATCCGCAGAAGACTTCATAAATACAAAAATGGGGTTTATTGACCGTACCTGCGGGCTAAAGTAACTCGCGCGCAGGTTTCCTAAATTTTAGTTTTATAGTTCTTATTAAAGTTTCCTATTAGAAGAATAAGCCGTATTGCATTTTTTTTCCATTCATTTAGCCGTTTTCATAAAATATGCCGACTCAAGTCCACAAATATTAGATTAGCGAAAGTGAATAAACTTCAATCTCTCCTACGCGGCTCATACATTATCTATTTCCACCATTTTTTCTACTTTTGCGCAGGAAAATTTGTGTTGGTCTGAAAATGTTCATATTGTGTTCACATTACAATAAGCCGCTACATTTTATATACATCAGCGCACTTCTCTCTTTGTATGGGCTGTAGGAGAGGAAGAGGCTGGGAGGATGCTCTATAGGAAGCATTTTGTAAGACTGCTAGATTGTTGCATTTAACATATAGTGTCTATTTCCTGTTCAGAGAATAGATTATATTTTTGCATGACATGGGTGTGGTTGTCTGGAAACCTCAATATTCACTTTTTTCCCCCTCCTGCGGTCTTTGATTTTTAAGTAATACATGTATCTTTTTTTCTGATTTTAGGATATCCCTCCTCCTCTCTCTACTTTTCTGATTTATTTTCCTAAACTAAGTAATTGCCACGGTTTTAAAAATGATATGTAGCCTCCTGGGTAGAAGGGGAAGCAGGTCCGGGGCAATAATTTTTACCTCCCTAGTCAAAAACATTTGCCCCTCCCTTTCCCCTCCCTTGAATGTAGATTGTCAGTAGGGGCAAGTAAATTTGGTACCAATTTAGTCCTTCGGACAAGTCTATTTTTTTTTTATTATTACTTTTTTTAAATCTTTGCACACCGTTGCCCTGTTTGCAGTCTTGTATGAGAACAAGAACGCTTGCTGTGTCTCCCGGTATTGTTGCCAGATCCTCCATGTTTTCCAGGACACACACAATGTATTCACGCCGATGGGCAGTGCATATAGAGTAGAACCCTGTAGTATGGAGCATTCACGTGCTGCGTGTGAGACATTGGTGAAAATATCAAGTTCACCTGCTGTTACACAGAACCTGGTGACCCTCCTGAAGTGTATGAATCATGCATGTTACAGGGCAAGCACCTTTTATGCACAATAAATAATTATAAGTGTCCAGGAAAATATGGCAGATCCGACAATCCTAATCTCCATTGAAACCTCTAGAAATTGTATTAATTCCACTCTCTAGTGAACCTGGCACGGTTTTGGCCTGAAGGGCCCTTTGTCTTCATTCATTATGGACCTCCAGAGGTTTTGTAACTTCATGTCCTTTGATGCTCAGGCACTCTATAGATGTGTTTCCCAAACCTGTCCTCAGGACCCTAAACCAGGCCAGATTGCAGACCACCTTGGGGAAATGCAGACTGAATCCTGCAATCACTGAGCAGCAAATGATATCACCTGTGCTGTGCTTCAACTATCTGGCAAACGTGGCGTGTCAGCGGGTCCTTTGGGAAACACTGCTTTAGATTCTCAGAGGAGCCCTATAAGTGGTTCCAAACGCCTGGATAGCCAGTTCCCCTGCTCTTCATCTTCTAGCCAATCCATGTGGTTTATAGCTGGGCTGGACAGACCTTTAATTCCAGCCGCTGTGTCTCCTTGCATGATATGTCAGTTTTTTTAGATTTAGGATTTGAACAGCATCTTGGGAATTGGCAATGAGGTTCATAGGACATGCCCCACCTCCCTCTGAAAATAATGGGAATGTCCTGATTGGCTGAATCAGTTCCTGATCTTGACAGAGGTCACTGCAGTAGCTGTAAAGCCTCATATAAACTTCTTAAGGTTTTTAAAATGTTAGAGCCTTACAAAGCGTGTTAGTTGAATTATAGACTATTCGTAACAAAGTGTAGAACAACTTTCAAACCGTTCCACAGCTTGGTTTTAATTTGAAGCCCCGATTTGTTATGGGAACAAAAAATACCCAACATTTCGAAAGAATTTCTCGTTTGCTGAAACACTTAGTTGTGTTTCCTCTTTCTGGGCAAGATATACGCTTACTCACACAAGACTTCTGTTTTTTGTCTGTGGCCAAGAATAGCCAAAACCTTCTTCCTTTGCATTTGAAGTTAATATGTACAAAATATATATTGGTTTCCGTTTCTATGATTTGAAGTAAACCTTTTAGCATTTCAAATAGGTCTGCAATGCATTTAACAGTACCTCCCTGGCGTTACGATTCTGACATCTTTTAGATATCCCCCTAGCGGTATATCGAGTGTGGCTCAGGGTTAAATTCCTATGCTGGAAGCGGTAACCCTCACCGGTAACCACACTCGGGATGCCGCTGGATACATTACCTGTCCCTGAGCTCCCTCGCTGTCCCTGCAGTTTCCTCCGGCGATCGTGACCTCATACTTCCTGGTTCCCTTCTCGGTAGAAGGGAACCAGGAAGCAAAACTCCGCGATCACCGGAGGAGACTGCGGGAAACAGCAAGGGAGCACAGGGACAGGTAATGTATCTCTATCAATCCCGAGTGTGGCTCAGGGTTACCTCTTTCAGTGGTGAAATTTAACCCCGAGCCACACTCGGGAACACCGCCGGGGAGGTTAACACCCAGATAGACCTTTTTATCAAAAAATTTGGAGGGAAGTAATGCCGTGAACCCCATGGATCAGGCCTATCAAACTCACTCACCCCCCCCCCGATATTATTTCCAGAAATTCCCAGAATTCTTTGAATGCATTAGATGGCCATGGAATCATGGGAGTTGTAGTTTAAAAACATCTGTGTGGCCGGAGTTGGACAGCTCTGCCTTAGAAGATGGTTATTCAGAGAATGCTTCCCTTGTATGTAGTTTCCTTTCACCTGTATAGCAGCTACAGTGATGATGGTATTCAAGAGGTTTTACAACTTGAGTAGTATGATAGTTCAGTGGGTTAAACCACCATCTGTAGTAACTTATGGTTGCAGTTAACACAGAGCTAGACTCCCCATTCAACCTTTTGAATACTCTTGTCTTCTTGTAGTTAAATGGGTACTCTGGGGTTTAAACAGGATGGGGGTGGAATGGAGGGGTTGGACATTTATCTCTCGAGTCCAGACACTCTACCTGCACCCTAGATTTCACTATTCCCCCTATATGCAGTACTATTTTTGTATTTTTCTACTAGTAATACAGTACTATTTCTATTGGGGAAAAAATAAATAAATGTACAGTATAATATTATCATGCTGGATATGATGAAAACCCTTCTTGCCTTAGCTGAGGTTGTTAACTATGGTTATCAAGGCCTCTGCTGGCTCCCTGCTCATGAATAATGGACTGTTCTTCCCCCAGATCATGAGTCTATTTGAAGGGTTAAACTCACGGATTAAAGGGAGCCATGTGCTGTGATGGTCACTATTCATTCATTAATCAATGCTTCTGAATACCCAATTCAGATAGGGATTGCCTTCCTCGTTCCTTCCCAATGGTGACCTTCCTGTTTCAATTCCTCCTAAGGGCTTTTTTGTCTGTGTTTTTTTTCTACTTTTTAAGTCTAAATCCAACTAGATCTGTCTTCACCTCGCTCTTCCGAAGCTTGCACAGTCACCTGGGAATCCATTTATTCCTGAATGCTATTTTTGAGAGGTCTTTGAGGAGAGCTATAAATAATCCATTATACGCCTCGCACTCCATACTCTGCATGTCAGGCCCGGCTAAATTCAATGCCGGTTACTGTCAGATTCCTGCTTCATGCCGCTCGCAACTTAAATAGGAGCTGAAATAACTTGAACCGTTGTGAATGTGGAAAATATATATTTGCCCCCAAAATGGAAAGATTGAACATTCTGTATGTTTTCATGACTTAAGATCCTAGAGCAGGTATCTATGACTCCATAGGTGTATACACGCTCTGGTATTCCGAACACTTGCAGGGTTATTCAAAGAGAATTGAAAAGCCACCGCACGTTCGGTAACATTTCGATCTCTTCAATTCGGTTCGATTTGGCGATCCTGCGGTGTATTCAGCAAGCACCACAGGACCCCCGAAATGCAGGGAAAAGTCGCTGCAATCCCGCTGAAATCTCGACGCAAAACGAGGGCGAACGCACGCCGAAACCCGCAAAAACATCTGGATTAACCAGCCGAAAATGCCGGAAAAACCCAAACAGGAGCCGATCACACGCAGCGCAGCCGCCGGAAAAACCCGACACCGCAGACGAATGGAGTGAATAAATTAAAAAAAACAGTTTGCTTGAATGTTTGAAAAGTGAAACGCTGTTTGCATAGAAACTACAGAGCGAAAATGTCTGAAATTTACATATAAGATCCAATGAATGATAATAAAAAGGGCTGTTACAGAAAAAAATAAGTAAAGTTTAAAAAAAAAAACGAAATATGCTTAACCCTTTCGCTGCTGAGGCGTTTCACGCCTCTGTGCTGAGGTCATATTTACCGGTTTTGCTCATCATGTTTAAACGTGTTTTGAAGGCTTATTTTAGTATATGACCCAGACATATTATATATCGTTCTTTCCGTCAGACTCGGTAGATTCATAATATGTCATTATTATATATATACGTTATGTCATGTCTGTATATTATAACAAAAAATGCAATAAAATATGTATTTTCAATAATTTACAACGTGTAAAGTGTTTTTTTTCACATTTTAACATGAGAGCAATTGCGGTTATATTTTGTATGGGGTGCGCTTGTTAAAAAAATTAGAGATGGGGTCTCGTTACATTTTTTTTGGGGAAAATTACACGATTTTTAACAAACGCACCGCATACAAAAATCGTTAGTGCAGCATCATTGTTCACATTATAATTGAAGAAAAACGGATCGTGTGGGGTCTACAGTATCTTTCGTCAGTACGTCTGTCCTTTATGCACGCACGCAGAGTGCGCTCTGACTGCGTTCGTCTGACATTAGCCAAAACGGTGTCGGCAACATGGACGTGATAACGTGATCATCAGCCTTAGACATACATTTAAATGGTCCTGTCTGCTTGAACTTTTAAAATGCCCAAAGATCATTGCTGTGAGTTTCATTGCTGTGGAGCTCTGTTATACGCTCATACACTACGCTTATTACTTTTATTCCTGTGTAGCTCTGTGATTAACTCATACACACGCACATTACTGTGAGTTTTATTGCTGTGGTGCTCTGTGATACGCTCATGTATACTGCACATTACTGTGAGTTTTATTGCTGTGGAGCTGTCTTATATGCTCATACACGCTGCACATTACTTCTGTTGCTGTGCAGCTCTGTGAATTACTCCTACACAATGCACATTACTGTGAGTGTTCTTGCTGTGGAGCCTTATATACTTGGATCAGGCTTGGGAGCAATGGTGGACTGACCAATAGGGCACTGCCTGAGGGCCCTGGCCTCGGAAAGGGCCCCATGAGGGGCCCCCTAAGGCTTTGTCAGACCTGTCCCACATTGGTAATGAGGTCAGGTGGAAGGCACCTTGCATGCCAGAACCCCATAATGGGTGGCCCTATGATCTCCTACTGCCCAGGGGCCCCAAGTCTCATCAGTCCATCCCTTTTTTGGGAGTCAAGTACCTATATTTAGGAGTCTGTCAGAGTTTTGTGTGAAGATTTTATTTTGGGCCTCCAAATTTCTTTTGCTTCTGGGAGCCAGTGGCCGCCTGGATTTCTCAACTCTGGCGAATGCTTGAGATTAGTCTATTATCCTTTTTGAGACAGACGGGCACATCATCAGGTCATATCACTGAATTGTGTGGAAGAGCCTTTATTACACTGTCACCCTGGGAATGCCCAAGCTCTGCTGACCAATTCTTCTGCCGTGACAGCTGTGTGCAGAGGAGTTGGGTTGTAAATAATGCAGTATACATGTATTTTTGTTATTCCAGCCTTGTGCATGCAAGTCCAAAAATCACAAAACAGACCGGCACCATCTGCTCAGTGCTGCTATCGCTTAAAATCAGCGTAAATGTGTTGGTAATAAAACATAGTGCAGCGTATATAAGAGGTTTGCGCCTTTAAGTGTGCACTCATGCCATACAAATTAGTATTGAATTATTAATGTTTTTTTTTTCTTTTCCCGTCTTTGGTGTCTCTGTATGAAATTGCCACACGTGGGCCATTCGCCATTATTGAATCCCCCTTACTGGGGGGGGCAGAACACCCACCCCCCTCTCTCCACCCAATTTTTAAAATACCTTTTAGCTTTGTTATCCTGTACGTGACCTGGTTAAAGGTACAAACGTTTATAAAGCACCAACAAGTTCCATAGCGCTGTACAATGAGTGAGACCGAATAACAAATATTCATACACATTACGCACACACAGAACAGTAGGAGAGAGGACCCTGCTCGATAGCTTGACTGGTTTCTGTTACCCTCGTACGCTGTGACATTAGTAAGTGACCCGGCTTTGTAACGGCTGGTACCGAGGTATAGAGTATTTCTGCTTTTTATCATATATTGGGATTTTAGCTATAGAGTGCATGTAACAAGGCAAGCCCACTAGTTTACACAAATCATCCAAACATATAGTAGGATTTCAGAGAGGAGCTACTTTTATTGTTACAGTCACTCTATAAACAAAGCAAGTTTGGGTGAAATGTAACATTTTAGGACAAAATAGGTGGAATGGAGATTGTTTCCGATCTAGTACTATTGGTTGTTTTTGTGTTTGTGTTTTTTTTTTCTTCCTTCCTTGCATTTCACATTTAGTAAACACTCATTGCGTTATATTTAACCCCTTCACTAGCATCTTCAAAAGCTCCTACAGGTACATGTTCGAGTAAACACAAATCTAGTCCTATTCTGGCACAATGCATAGGAATTTCAATTATTGCAAACCCAATTTTCTTTCCAAATGAGCTCCAGAACCTACCTGTAAAGTTTTAACACTTTGGACAGGACAACTAATGAGGTCCTTTGAATATACCCCACGCAATGCAATGATGTGACTGACCCAATCACTCCATTCTATGCTTAATGCCCCACAGTGAGGAGCAAATGATGTACGGATACGGGGGGGGGGCAGTTTACAACACAAATGATCACACAATGGATGCACCCAGTGACACAAAGTAAACTAATTTCTTAACTAAACATACAAGCGTAAAAGCAAATGTAAGAGATCAGCAACATAAAGAAAATAAGAACTAATAATTTCACTTTTTTGGTGGTTGTGGCCCTTTAAGCCCTGGCCTGGAAATCACTGTTTGGGGCTAGGGGCTCCATTACAGTTTTTTGGGTACAGTCAACAAGAGCCCCAACAATTAAATTAACACACCACTGTCTTGATGGGACACTCAACCACTGTGAGCTTGTAGTTGTAGAAGTCTGTCCTGGTGCTTTCAGCTTTGACCTAAAACTTGTATTAGAGCGAGCTTGGTAAATATAAATTTCTAAATTTATCACATGGAGAAGTGACTTCCAAGAATACAAAAGTCTGTGTTGCAGGGTTATTCAGGAATTGGTCACTTGAGGCAACCAGTTTCATTTTTCATTGACCACGATGCATTTTAAAAAAAAATGCTGCTCTGCACAAAACTTTTGGGTTTGTTTCATTTAATTCTTTGTCATTCTACTGTGTCACCTTATAGCCATCCCCATCATCCATTCCTTTACTGTGTCACCTTATACCTATCCCCAGCATCAATCCCTTTACTGTGTCACCTTATACCCATCCCCAGCATCAATCCCTTTACTGTGTCACCTTATACCCATCCCCAGCATCAATCCCTTTACTGTGTCACTTTATACCCATCCCCAGCATCAATCCCTTTACTGTCACCTTATACCCATCCCCAGCATCAATCCCTTTACTGTGTCACCTTATACCCATCCCCAGCATCAATCCCTTTACTGTGTCACCTTATACCCATCCCCAGCATCAATCCCTTTACTGTGTCACCTTATACCCATCCCCAGCATCAATCCCTTTACTGTGTCACCTTATAGCCATCCCCAGCATCAATCCCTTTACTGTGTCACCTTATACCCATCCCCAGCATCAATCCCTTTACTGTGTCACCTTATAGCCATCCCCAGCATCAATCCCTTTACTGTCACCTTATAGCCATCCCCAGCATCAATCCCTTTACTGTGTCACCTTATACCCATCCCCAGCATCAATCCCTTTACTGTGTCACCTTATACCCATCCCCAGCATCCATCCCTTTAGGCCCGTGTCAGATGAACGCAGTGATCACGTCCGTGTTGCCACACAGTTTAACGTTCGTCGTAGCATAGAATCATGAGCAATAGAGGCCCACACACTAAGTGCGCCCACACCGAACTGCGCACACACAACGCACGTGGCAAACGGACGGCAGTTGGGCAAGAACGTAAAACCGCTAACACGGACGCGGAGAGTGTCACAATCCCTTTACATTGTCACCTTATTCCCATCCCCAGCTTTCAATCCATTTACTGTGCTTGTTATGGCACTTTTGTCCTTTTCATTGAGTTACACAGATACGTTTTTAATTCTTGTTGCCGTATTACTGTTGGCAGTAAAACAAACCTCTCTTCCTCCCTGTAAAGTTTAAACAGAGTTCTTAATCTGGACATCAATTCTGACTTCTGGATGAAATTATTTGAGAATGATTACAAACGATAGAACACGGCTCCCTGTAAACGGTGATTAGTACCTTTCAGATCTATCACTGGTGACTCTTGGAGTATATTGATTCTGCTGTCACTATGATACAGACTGCTGTTGGTTCAGTTGGGCCTTGATGGACTGCAATGTATTTGACTCTCCATATCTATTGACCGTGGCTTCTCTTCTTTGTTTTTGCCTGCAAGTAATTATTGCGTTTGAGACTTACACCCTGCCCTGCAGACTTCATAATGTGGCACAGATGGCGACTTTATTTTCTTGGTCTGCTTCCGAAAGATCTCGGCTCGCGTCACAGGGTGCGTGGCAGATCTGATTTCACATGGACTCCAGTTCTCCATTTCAGACATAAAATCTGATTTAGTTGGGTTAACCTTTGACTTGAAATCACTTTTATTTTTAAGACCTAGCCCTCACTTTTGATCTTTTAGTGATGCATTGCCTAGCCCTACTTTGGCTACAGACTATGACACATCACATGGGTACTATCCATTTAACACTGTGATTGCCATAGCCATGCACCATACTTTTTATTTTTATATATATATATATTTCCACTGAAAATGCAATAATATTCATTCCCATATAGCCTTCGTCCTTCAAAGGAAGGCTTGAACCTACAGTAAAAGTATAGGATATTGCAGTAATGTTCTGAATGATGAGCTTTTAGAGACGAGAAGGAAATTTACACGTTTTAGGTCAAATTTGTCTGACATCCCTTTGATAAAGGCTTACCAGCCAAAACGTCAGAGGTGGTATTCCTGGGTCGTCCACTGCAAGCGACTATGGCCGACCCAGGGACACCTCCGAATGCCCTTGCATGTGGGG